>JAODKF010000050.1:7037860-7065610 GCA_026779585.1 Mormyrus proboscirostris | reverse complement strand
TCTGAGATGGGGGGGGGGGGGGAGACACAGCCCAGGGAATGTACAACTTTTTAAATTCAATTCAATTTAGTTTTATACAGCCCCCACAACAAACCCCAAGGCTCTTGGTAAGTGTTTGGCAATACATTATAAATACACAAATACAAAATGGTTTACGATACAGGGATAAAAAAAGGAATATGGAGAAATGCCATAAGACAAAATCACCCAAGGAAACAACAACTCTAAAATATGAAGAATAAGAAAAATCTCCCCACCCCCAACTTTTGAGCCAGCTGGGGAGTCCACACATGCTATTATATGACATAAACTATCTGCTTAATAAATTTATTTAAGGCTGCCCACTTGTCAAGCTGGTTTACACATCAGTGCAGCCGGTTAAGTGTATCGCTCCCAAACAGAGGGCTGAGGCTCTCATTTGAGCATAAAAACGCAGCCTGAGGACTTCGGGATCCTAAGCTACCCATTTAAACCGCTTTTAAAGCCCTGGGAGTCACCGGCCGTTCAAACCAGATCAGACCGCACCGGAGAGGAGCCCTCTGAGTGCAGAAACAAAAAGCGCACTTACATGACGTTTCATCATGCTCAGAACCAACTTCGCTATGGTAACTCACAAAATCTGAGAGAGCGTGAGAGTGTCATCGGGGTATTTACTGAAACAGGGAGAATTCATAAAGAAAAAGGAAAAAAATCTAACCAAATTTTCACATTACTAAACATTAACTTCTATAACTGCCAATTGCAGCTACTGAGTTATTCCACACTACGAGATTCTGTTCAAGCCATATTCCAAACTCTTCCTCTCGCAGAGCATTTTTTGCATACATGCCCAGGAAAAGGGAGAGGAAAAGCTTGGCCTAAATATGACCTAAATGGCATCTCAAACCCCATGATTCAGAATGAATTCAGGGAAAAGTAAATTGGTAACAAATGTTACGTAAATAAGCCTCAGGGTAATAAGGATAAAGAGCTCATTTGGAATTTAATGCTCTACACAAACTGATCTGTCTTATCGACTTATCTATCCATAGCTACTTATCCAGTACCGGGTCACAGTGAGCCTGGAGTCCATCCCAGGCAACACGGGGCACAAAGCAGGAAAACCCCTGGATAGGATGCTGTTTTGTTACATTAATTTTACCTTAGAATATGGGAAATTTATTGGTACTGTTACACACTTTTTATGAATTGCACGCTGCTCATACGTGGCTGCAGGACAGAATGAGTATAGAAACAGGCATTCAGTATAGATAGAGTACAGGTACAGAATATAGACACAGAGTACAGACACACAGAGCATTGAAGTAGATAGAGTATATTGGGAGCATAGATATAGAACACAGAAATTTGCACGTGGTCTTGTAAAGAATTACCACCCGAATAGGTGACTCCATTTTAAATTAGCATAATTTTTAGTAGCATAAATCATTCATTATCGGTACCTGTTAGCATTTGAGTGTTTTGCTTGTGTTGAGATCTGCATAAGGGGTCCTGTATTTCATTAATCCCCCATGACCCTGCTCAGAATACTGTAAGTGGTTGGAGGACGGATGGATGGATTTAATTGTTTAACTGATACACAAGATTGTGGGATAGTGACCAAAATTAGCATTTAGCCATGACTCATCGCTAACAGACGTCCCTGGCCAGCTACTCTCATCATGCATAAAAAAGGCAGGATCTGAAATGCTGAAACATAGGCATCACTGGTAAGGGAGACTAGCGGGACTGCAAATTTCCTTTCACTGCTGTTCACGTGCCGAGTTTCGTCACATCACTGCAGCTGTTAATTAGGGTTGCCAACCGTCCCAAATTATCTGGGACATCCTGGAAATATGGGTGATTTTGATTTGTCCCTTCAGGGCCAGCTCTAGTCCCGTACTCCAATCACAGCGTCGTCGGGCAATAATAGACTATTGTAAGCACGGCAAAACTAACGCAAATGTTGCTACTGTATGAGACACGCGGTTGCATTTCCATTATTGTTGGTCAGCTGCTCTGCACGCGCACCTGCAAGAAAGTGTCCCTCATTTGGGGTTGAGAAAGCTGGCACCCCTACTGTTAATGGAGATGATCTACTCTGCACCCACTCCCCCCAGTAGCAAAGACACCTGTTAGCTAATGAGGTAATGTGAAAGAATGCACACGTCCCCTTCTCCATGAGGCGTTTTCAGCCAAGAAGCACAAGCCTCAGAAACTCGGGATTAACCTCTATCTGGGAATGGTCATCTTATCCCAGGGCTATGTTCCGGGGGGGGATTCACGTTAGGAGTTTAACTCGACTTCACCTGGCCCGCTTGCCCTATGGAAAGCATCCTGCCTTTTCCATTGCTTATCCTGATAAAGCCACGCATAAAGGCAGTGCAAAGCAGAGATCACAGGACAGACTGATCTGCTGTATTTACATGATCCGCTGCCTGAACTGAAAGCTGTCGAACCTGCTAACAAACTGAGGTCTAGTTTCCTGTATATAATATCTTTCAAATGAACAAAATAAGAAATGGATGATCCACCAGGCTGCAGAAAAGGTAAACTCTGCTACCTTGTATCCCAGGATATGTCCATTCTGCTCCCGCTGTGGCACTTGCCCCCATGTGACTAGGATACTGGTGGATCCCAATGCCTCTGCCGTCACGTTCTCCGGGAACCCGCTTGGCACTGTGGGGAGAAGCCATAACATCGTTGTTAAGCAGGGGGTACGAATCTGATTTATAATGGGGGCATCAGACGAACAGCATCAGCACCTGGGACCTGTCAGGTAAGACAATTGAAATTTTTGTAAGGTGTGGGCGTGTGTTTGGGGGGGGGGGGGGCACAGCACGCAGACAGATTTCTTGCGGGCTGCCAGACTTCACCAGGCCGCCAGTGTGACTGCGATCCGAAGGGACTCTTCTCCCACTTGCCAACTAGATGGGAAAGAGCCACTTTATGTCACAGAGACCCTGATTTGCCAAGATAGCGCTGGAGTGGAGAGCACTCTGTCTGAACAAAGCCCACCGTGGGCATCCTGCAAAAGGTCATGAAAGAGAGGACGAAGCTAGTGGAAGGGTGATCTGCACTCTGCAATGTCCATCGGAGAGGCCTTTGAGGAGAGACCTTTAACCTGACATGATTTTCAGCCCAATGGGAAAAGCTGGAGGCCTTGCAAAGGTGGGCAAAATGTTCAGATTAGAAGCGAACAAAATGTTTTTCGAAAGCAGGGGAAATCGAGTTGGGCGATCGCAGAGAAGTACAGAATTTTGTTCCTGGGTAGTAAAATGAAACAAAACCTCTAGCAAATGATCATAAAACAGTAATGCAGGCAGGGGGCATATTAATGTCATCATTTCAGCTACCTGCAGAGCACAGGGTGTGTTTGAGCAGGCAGGCTGAGGGTAAAGTGGGACGACGGATGAGTTCATTAGTGGGGTTAAATGTGAAGTGCTGCAGAATACTTACAGCGAGGCTCCTTGTTAAGAGACATATAATTAAGGCACAAGAACACAAGCAATATAAAGACTGACGGGGAATAAACAAGGATCTAAAATGACAGGGATGGTCAAATGTGTCCTGGGTGTGTAATGCATCTGACCTTCTGCACATAAAGGCCAGTTTTTGAGTAAAAAGAAGAGTTCCCTGCCTTCTGCAGGACCGATGACCCAGTGAGAAGTGAAGGGGAGGGTGCCCACCTGACTCGCGGGTGCGGCCCCGCACCGGCTCGCTCCAGGGTCCGGCCCCGATGGAATTGAAGGCCTGGATCTGCAGCTGGTACTCGGTCCACTCCTCCAGGCCACCCAGGGTGAGCTCCCTCTCCAGCCGGTCGCTCACCACCTGGCTCCGCACCTCCTCATGCTGCTCTGTTCTCCAGAGATGAACCCGGTAGCCTACAGTCTCGGGATTGCCGTTGTACTCCGAGTCCGGCAGCGGCTGGGAAAATGGAGTGGGGGAAGGGAAGCGATCATATGTCCATCTGGACTGAACACAGCACAGAGCCTTATCCTACAAAAAAACCTCCTCAGGGGCAGATCAGTGAGACACAGACTGGGAAACAGATTCTGCACATTTAACATTAAGCACATCTTTAAAAGACCTACAGTAATTTAACTAGAAAGGGAGGCTGTGAGACAACAGCATTGTCTTCCCCAGACAGACCCGTCTCCTTCTCTGCCCACCTGATCGAAACTCATCAACCTGTGCAATTTAGAGAGGTACTGGATGACTCAACTGGAAATGTGAACATCCTAGTTGTAACATGTAACTCTCAAACTACACCTACTAATAAACTGTTCATTCCATTTACATCCCAATTTGCAGAATCTTTGCCAAGCAATTTGGTGTTTACTAAAATGAGAAATTCTTTGTATATGTCTTAAAATGTCATTTATATTATGCTTTTTATGTCTAAGTACTTGTATATTATTTCTTTCTCATTTTCAATATGATCAACATTTTCCGTAACATAACAGTAAGTATCGTAACAGACACACTTATGGTGCAGACATAGTCCTGGAGAGACCTCAGATAGTTTTTTTTTTTTTTTTAATGATGATGTTTAACATTCCCACAAAATGGATATTGAAGCTGCATCAATTCCTACTCTAACGGCAAAAGAATTACACATTAAGCCGAGTCAGGATGACTCTGGAGCTCTCATTTCAGCCCGCTACGTCTGGAGTTCCTCATGATTAACTAGACAGTGCGGTCTTTCATTATGGTGGACAGGAAAATTAGCATGAGTGATATGAGTCAGTCCTGTCTGCTCTGCTCCCACTGACAGCAGTCGAGTGAACGGCACTCTGGGTGAGTTTGGGTTTCGCCGACGGCGCAGACCGCGAGCCTCACCACCCATCGCAGCCACAGGCTGGTCTCGCTGGCCGTGCGCACCGTCACGCTGCTGGGGGCCACGTCCGGGGGCGCCTGCAGGGTCTGGATGACACGCGAGGGATGGCTTGCAAGGCTGGCTCCCACGATGTTCACCTGCCGCATCCGGAACCTGGGGGGACAGAAGGTGTTCAAGCCGCTCATTTCCGCCTCATTTGATAATTCGGTACAGATTAATAAAGACAACTTAAGCAGTGTGTCATAGTTACAATTCATACCCTTCATTCAGTAAAATATTAATTTTACTTAATATAAAAAAAGCTTGTTTTCTTCAGCTACAGTAGAGTTTGGTTAATCATCCAACAACCACCATATTCTGCACCGATGTAAATACTCCACACCTTAATTTTATTAATTATACATTATACTCCTCCACTCAAAATGATTAACTGGTTAAAATTAATTATTATAGATAGATGGGCATTTTGTGGCTGTGAAGAGAGTGACAGGATCTGGGGGATGGGGGCCCACAGCTGGGGCTCACCTGTAGTGGGTGAAGGGGGTCAGGTCGGGCACCTCCAGCATCTGAGCGTCCGGCTCGTTGTCCTTCTCATAGAGGACCCTCCAGTCTTCATCCTCGCCAACCTGCGTGGAGGTAAATGCATTGGGCGGGACTCAGAGATGCAATGGAGATCCAAGGATAGAAACGTAATAGCTACTGACTGCGAGGTTGGCCACCACTCGCTACACACACGTCCTCCTAGGAAATCAGTAATCACTGCCATCCTAGTATCTACTCCAACGAGCCTCCCCCACCCTGCCCCAGCTTTTGACAACTTCACATCCTCCACAATATCCCCACAGCATTGCAGCTAATAAAGTCACTGAATGTTACTATGCTCAGGTACTACTGGATATTAATGATAAAACGCACAATAGGTAAGATATAACAGGTAATAACAGGTCTGGTAGTAACCTTAAAGCAGGGGATAACCTACACACAGCTAGGAGATCCAAACACACTCTACAACCCACATGTCCCAGGACTGCCTTAAAGGAGACTCACTGAGACACAAACGAACAGACCTAGCTGCAGAAATGGTACATATCCGAATTTCATGACAGTACTATGCTAATTGTCTTCATTATCTGCCATTTACGATTTCAGGCTGCATCGTTTGGTTTCTGATGTGTGTAGGGTCTCATGTATGGCAGACAATGAAGGACGTATGGATCTGCTAATTCGCAGAGCAAATGAGGAAGTTTGGTTCACATTCAGTAAGGATCTATTTTGTGGTGCCTTAAGCTATTCCTGCTTGTGCTGAGGTGAAACATACAGATATTTTTCTGATCGCGGTGAAGCGGAATAAAAAAGCTGTTGGTTTATTTAGGGGTCCTCGAACTGGAGGTCCTGGCATCAACACTCAAGGTACAAAAGAACTGAGTGCATGGCCTATCGAACAAACAGGCCCACAGAGGATGCTGTCAGCATTGCCATGTTGTTTTACACCTAGAGAAGAATAGCTCTGTATGGATGCTGTTCATTGATTACTGCTCGGTATTTAACACAGTTAATTCATCCAAACTGACTGACAAGCCCCTCATTCTTGGGTTGTCACCCGCCCTCTGTAACTAGATCCTGGACTTTCTAACAGGCAGACCTCAGTTTGAATTGGAAACCACATCACCAACATATAGAGTATAATTACGGTGACCATCCAGGGATGCTAAGCCCCCTGCTATACTCGGTCTTTACTCACACCAGTATTACCTCCTAAAACAGCACCATTAGCTTCAAAATTGCTGATGATACCACAGTCATTGGACTGATTACTGGGAGTGAGGAGAGAGGAGGAACATCTGGTGGGCCAACTCCATAGTAAAGCCTATGTATGTATGTAAAGGCAGGTGTCCCAATACTTTTGTGTGTGTGTTAGTGTGTATGTGTGTATATGTGTCTGTGGGGGGGGAATCTGTATCTGTGAGATTGTATCTGTGTCTGTGTGACTCATTTTTCTCTGATACTCTTTGTTGTTTTGTGGGCAAGGAATTGGCATACTCTAAGGGGGCGAGCCAAGAGTTAAAAATACTTTAATTTGCAAATACTGTCCTTGTTGATTATAGTTAATCTCTTGTATATACTAATAAATAAGAACTTTTTTGCATCTGTTCCATATAATACACAATCACCCTCTACTGGAAAATAAAGTGCTGTGTCCTGTTTTCAGCCAATATGGAGCGTGATTTCTCTCATGCTTTCAGACCATGGGATGCGTGAGCTTGATTATTTCATGAGCATGCTAAACTAAAGCATGATGTGCGGTAGTATTGCGTCAACGGCACAACAGATACAGCATTGTGCAGAGCTTGGGGGTTTATATCCCAGGAAGCACATAAATTGTACTTCTCCCTATACTGCAAGCCTTTTGGATAAAACATCAGTTAAATGTAAATGAGTTACATGTTAAATATACAGCATATGATTATATATCTATGACAAAGACTCATAGCATTCAGGTAAAAACACATTTATTATTATTAGTGCCTACTATTATTGGTACTAGATAGATCACCTGGAAATGTGATTACATTGAATACTCCTAGAAATTGTACAAGTTGGTGAGGGTGGAACAAGTACAGTACATACAATATTAGATGACAGGCCTGTCCGGGGAATTCAGTGCTGTTGTTTCCGACAGCATCAAATCTAGTTCATACTTTGTACCTTAGTCTGTACTTCTGATCTGTGTTTTTGTGTGAGGGCAAGGACATAGTAAGACAGAGTAAGACTCTCACTGCATAGCGAACTGACTGGTTACTGTGCATATGACTCTTGAATCTTGAATCATTATTGAGTTAGAAATCAGTCAGTCTGTTTTTTTATTTTTAGTTTTCCCATGACTAGCAGTAGGGAAAGTGTACTCGACCTTGGGAATGGCTTACTGTGCTCAGAAAACTGCTGGCAAAGGACCATGTGGAAAAATGTCTGCAAGATGTCATCCAACAAACTGGCCATCTGGGTAAAAACATAGCAGTAATTAAACCAACCGCTTCCCCCCCACTCAATCTTAAACTGGGCTGTGGAGGGCGGCACAGAGCTCATGTACGCAAAGCCATTTAAGGGGGTTCAACCTAATTTATCACTTCCCATGTCTCTAAATTACACAGCTATATATATATATATATATATATATATATAAAACCAGTCTTTCGAAAGTCTTGCATTATTACGTGTTAAATAACAGATTCTTACTTTAAAGATTCAAAGAGTATTTCCATTTCCAAAATGATTTGTTTTCCAAAATAAATAAATCAATTTTGATTCTTGATTAAAAGTCAATGTAATGCAATGTTTAATGTTTAATGCATATATTTAGAATCCTGGGTGCTCAGTCTGACAGTAGGAAGAATTTTAATTTAATCCTTTAGATGCAGAAGACAGTGATATGGGCAGATTTTCGCCTTGAAGCTACGGAGCAGTTCAAATTGAGGCTCAGCATGGACAAGATTCAGGTTGAGCTTCACAGCAAGCAACTCAGAGCACGGCCGCTAATCACCAAGCAGCACCAGAATCCCCAGACATGGATAAGAATATGTTATATTTCGGGAAGCCAGATGTAATAAACATTTGCAGAATGCATATGCCTCTAATCTGCAGTCTTGCCCTTGATGGAATTACAGAGAGAAGGCAGCCAATTGGCTGTCATGCACACACCTAAGGGCCGGTTGGCACTCCACGCTAACAACGTGTGCGTGCACGCTTTATGACCGCCATGTGATTTCTGCCTTGATTCCACGTGTCGTCTGTGCACCAATGTGAGGAATTAACGCTACACGTATGCAAGTACCACCAAAAATCTTGGGGGCAGTATGGTCACATTTTACCCCAGGCCTATGTGTTTATATACGGTACAGTTATTGTTGATGCAGCATCTGTTTGTTTTTTTTTGTTTTTTTTTTTATTTTAAGAATGAGTGACCGTAAAATGTTCAAAATTTAATATTAGACAAGAGAAAAAAATATTCTGAGCACTATTGTGCACAGCATCTTCACAATTTAATGGCAGATTCTTCTGCTACCAAATCCAATCTGAGCTAAGAAAGCGGGTATCATAAGTACAAAGTACGATGAAGTTTTCACTTGCTTTCTTTCATAAGCAACACTCATTTTTAATACAGTTGTAGTATTTAGATAACTTGGGTAATAAAATTAGCTAAGAGTGGTTTACGTTTCTCTAGAACATTCATTTTGCTATAGGAAGCAAAACTAAAGACTGCTCTATTTCAAGATCATCTAGTATATGGTTAACATTAGTTGAAAATTTACCCCCACTTTTTTGAACTCTGCATGCGCTCTTCTCAAGCCAATCGTAATCATTTTCATCCTTGCTGTTTAAATCACTCATGAATAGACCTGTTTGTGAGAAATTGATTTTTTAAACTCATTTTGGCTTTCTAAATATTGCAATATTTATCACAAAAAAATTGATTTTTTTCCCCAATATCATGCAGCCTTAATGCTAAGTACAAAATGCTACTGAGATATCCAACGACATACAATGCAACATTCTACGTGAGGTAGTAAAGCGATATGTGTCAGAGTGGAGTACCAATATGGTGTGGAGCAGCGGGTAGAATATAGAGAATGCTGCAACAGCATTACAAAATTTGGAATTCGCTGTGGAGGCAGTAGGTGTACAACATGTCATGCCACCACCTCATACATACAAGAAAAACCGGAAATGAAGGAGCCAACCAAGATGGTTTTCTCACACTGCCCCCGGGTGGACATGACCTTTAAACCTCCAGACTACCATAAACTATGCAGGCAAGTATGAGTAGCAGCACTGCTTGTAAAGTGTTAACATAAGTAGAGCATAAGCAGCCCTAACTCTCAACTATGCAGCCAGCCAGCACCATGCACTCACCTGACCCTCGACTATCCACTTGGAGATGGAGGTCTTTCCATCATCCCCTGCATGGAACTTCAGTGTGGCAGAGCGTGGGCTTATTTTGGAGATAATGAGGTTCGATGGAGGCCCAGGAAGTTCTGAAGGGCAACAGAGCAAGAGTTAGTGAGCTTGTTGATTTACAGTACCAGCTTTCGTTGAGTTTATACGCAATCTGAATCTATACACCTTGAGGATATGTTGGCACAAGGTCTAAAGTGCTTGACTGAGTTGAATGTGTTACATCATCCAGAGTCAGTCTAGCTCTAAACAAATTAAAATGGATAATTCTGATTAATGGTTGTCAATAATAATAATAATAATAATAATAATCCACCTATGAATAGCCATGTAGTGACAGTCACAGTAATATTTAGAGATCAATATTCATATTTATGCAGATTCTAGGCAAAACTGTGAGCTGTCAGTCAAATGGATGTATACCATCTGATACCCACTTCAGTTCCAGTGGGAGATTTTTAGATAATAAACAGGATCCCAGCTCTGTTTGTCAAGGGAGTGAGTTCAACTCAAGTCTGAGGATTTGTGGACCACGGCGGAGTACGAAATGCTGAAATGTTGAATTGTGTGGTTAGAGTCCTGGGCTGGGCTTTAGGGAGGGGTGAGGGGAGCGGTGGGGGACTGACCTGGAGGGACCCCTGAGGAGATGGTGGAGGAGGTGATGATCCCCAGGCCCACCCCTGTTATGGCAGCAACCTCCAGGGTGTAGGTGGTAAGGGAGGTGAGGCCGGTCACCTTGTAGTCCAGTGTAGTATTTGGCAGTGTGCGGGAAACCCGTGTAGAGATCTCCCCCTGTACTTCCCAGGAAACCAGGTAGCCTGCAGAATGGAAGGGGGATTGGGGTCACAAAATCTATTTCCATTTACTCTATATTTTCATTTGTGCATCATATAACAGTCCCCCCCACCCTCCACCCCCCACCAACAAGAAATCATGTGTCAGGAAGATAGGATCAGGGGGACTGGGGTGGAGAAAAGAAACTCCCTTGGAAGTATCGCAAAGCATTGCACCTGTAGAAAATATCCTGGACCTGGGAGCATGTCTGCAACCTGTGACTAACTCAGACTAATAGCCGGTGGGGGTCCTGTTTCATGTGCAATGTGTTGGTTAGTATATTTTCCTGTTCTCAGCACTGCTACCAATCAAAGACCGTCCTCTCATATCATAGAGCTCATACATCAAAGATGGTGCTGGGAGGGTCCCCCAGGAAAGAGGTGAGCCCACCTAGGAAACCAGCCCCATAGGGCTGCTATCAGGACCCCTCTCAGCTATAAAGTCTCCCTTCCCTGGTTCATGGTGGGAAGCACATGTGATGCACGGCCACCTTGCCCCATCCCCCCACCACTGCCCCGGTCACGTTCCCGCCTACAGTATGTGAGCCACAAACGGTGATGGTGGTTAATGGATTTTATGTGGAGACCCAATGGAGCGGCAGCTGGAAGCATTTCCAGTAAATTGGCTGAAAATGTGGCAAATTAAAAAGGAGCGCATTTCACAATGCTAGCTATGTGTGAAGAGGTAGGGAAAAATTTCCCATCACATGAGGGATATTAAAATAACCTAAGTCATGAACCATTTTGACAAAGATGTACATAGAAGGCCTGTTTTTTATTTGACTAATTAATTCTACACGTCAGGTTTGGGGCCATTCTGGAATGCAGTCATCAATTCCAATCCAAATCAGGAAATAGAACTGGAGTTGGAATTTATATCTCCCTGAAATTCAAATTCATCTCCAGTTCTGTTCCTCATAGCCTTTTTTCCATTTCCTGATCTGGATAGGAATTTATGAATGCATTCTGGAAGGGCCCCAATGTTTATAAAATAGATACATAAATGCATTAAGAAAAATTATAATTCAGCTTACAAAAGGAAGGTCTGATGGGTTTTGACAACAAATCAGAAATAGAGAAAATGAAAAGATGTTGACATGGTTGATCATATTCAGTCAATCACCTTTGATGAGGACTGGCGTAACAACGTAGGGGGACGACATCAATACCCATAATGTACCAGGCGGCAGACAGTTGGCACCTCACCTATGATTATGCCATTCTTTTCTGCTGGTTCCTGCCAGCTTACCCTCAGGGACGTGTCCAGAATCTCAGTGTAGCTCAAGTGACCCACTGGACCTGGCTCTGGAAAAACAACATCAGAAGTCATGGTATCATTACACAGCTATAACGATGGTACATTGCACGTGTTGGGGGTCCATCCAGCGGATCCACAGAACCGTCACGGCTTGCTGACTGTGACAGTGCAGTAAGCAGTCAGGAATGAGATGGAGAACTGATGGTGTATGAAATGGTAACACATTGCTATTGCATTCAGGAAACACATTAGTAAACCATACAGAGACTACATTCATGCAGGAGATGGGCAAATGCGAACATCATCCCCGTTCCTCTCTGATTTTGAGTGTTTGCCCCCCCCCCCATCTCAGGTCTGCCACCCAGATGCTCCAAGCCGGCAGATAAGGAGCTTTTGAAGACTGACTTCATTACAATGTCCTGATTTACATTCTCCGTGCTTCTGTTTAACTTTCCTTCCTTGTGTTTTCCTGTCGATTCTCCCCATCGACACACCAGAGCCATTACAGCTGCAATCCGACACTAATTCGGCCACAAGACAAGGAGACACAAATGACCTTTAAGTGGCTTCAGAGGCACTTTAATTCATTCCCCTCCACACAGCGATACAATCCACTCCATCTCCTAGAATATGACTTGGCTTCCCTGTTATGTTTATGATCACCGCTAAAGCTGTTCCCTTTCATCTGCATGCTGGATGTACAGTAAATAAGCTCACAGAGACCCAATGAAATATAAGGATCAGCGGTATTATTATTATTGACAACCTTTTACGTATTGTGTCAGTCCCAATCCAGTCATAATTCAGACTACTGTATGTACTATACAGTACATGGAATACACCTAGGGCACTATTGTGATTATCTAACTCAAAGCGCAAGGCGAAACTAACATTTATAAGAACATAAAAAATTTACAAACAAGAGGAGGCAATTCAGCCTATTAATAACTTAAGGTTGTTAAAATCCTGCCTAGCTATGTTTTAAAGCAACCCAAGGTTTTAGCTTGCACTACTCTAACAGGAAGACTATTTCATACTTTACACGCTGTGTAAACAAGTGCTTTCTGAAATCCAGTTTAAAATGCTATCCTGCTAATTTCCACCTATGCTGACAAGTTATTGTATTTGAACTAATGTTGAAACAACCATTTGGTTGACGGGCATCCAGACCTGTTAGAATCTTACATACCCAAATCATATCCTCCTTTAGTCTTCTTTGCTCGAGGCTGAACAGATTCAGCTCAGCTAACCTCTCCTCATAAGACATTCTACTAATACCAGGAATCATTCTCGTAGCCCTATGTTGCACCTTTGTTAAGAGAACAATGTGCATTTTAAGGTAAGTAACCAAACCTGAACACAATATTCTAGGTGGGGTATTACCAAGGAATTACAGTATATAATCTTAGCATCAATTCCCTTCACTTAAACTCCATACATCTGGAAATGTAACCCAATATCCCATTGGCCTTTTTAATTGTTTCACCACACTGGCGAGAGTGGAATCATCAACATACACACTGAAGTCTTTCTCATTACCAGCTACCTTCATTTCAGTGGAACCCATAAAATAGCTGTACTTTATATTTCTGCTCTCTGCATGGATTACCTTACATTTGTCAACCTTAAATTTCATCCACCAGGTTTCAGCCCAGTTGTTAATTAAATCAAGATCTCATTGTAGCCTCTGTGCCACTAGTTCAGTATCTGCTACTCTACCCACCTTGGTGTTGTCTGCAAATTTAACCAGTTTGCTGTACTGTATATATTGGTGGCAATATTGTTGATGTTAATTAGGAACAATAGTGGTCCTAAAATTGAATCCTGCGGTACCCCACTATGAACGCAGGCCCACTGTGACATTGTGCCTCTAATAACTACCCGCTGCTTCCTGTCTGTTAACCAGTTTTCAATCCAAGCTGTTACAGTCCCTAAAATCCCTGTTGCTTCGAGCTTAAGCAAGAGTCATTTGTGGGGGACAACATCAAAGCCCTTCTCAAAATCTAAGTAGATCACATCGTAGGCCTTTTTGTGATTAATTTCTCATGTAGTTTGCTAAATCCTATGTCCCCTATATCCATGTTGGCCATCTCTCAGAATGTTATATGAATCCAGGTAATCTACCATTTCCACTTGGATTAAAGCTTCATTACTTTTCCAGTTATGCAACTTAACCTAATTGGCCTACAGTTTGATGGATTACTTCCATTCCCTCTTTAGAATATGGGAGTTATATCAGCATGCTTCAAATAAAAAGGTACCACACCAGCAGATAGGGATTTCAGAAATAGCAAAGTTAAAGATTAGCAAATAATATCCCTCATTTCTTCTAAAACTACAGGCTAAATGTCATCAGGGCCCTGCGATTTACTTATTTTGAGCTTTGTAGCACATCAACTTCATTTATACATATATTGGTCAAAGACGAAGCTGTATTAGTATGTTATTCATGTCCCTTACAGTGAATACCTTGTGCAAAACAATCATTAAACTCATTAACTTCATCAGTTTAATTTTCAACTATAAGACCCTTACTATCCTGCAGATTAGTGATGTCAGCTTTAAGAGCTCTTTTGGAGTTAAATATTGGAATAAACTTTTAATGTCACCCTTAGCCTTTGACGCAACCTTCCTTTCGACATTCTTCTTAAAGAGTCTAACATTAGAACAACAGAAACTCCTGCTTGATTTCGACATCATTAGCTATTTTCCATTTGTGGAACAGAGTCCCTTTCCCCCTGACTTTATTGTTAATTTCAGCAGTATAGGCATGTCGAAATCCACTTGCTATTGTGACGGAAGAAAAACCAGACTTGGTTGTTATAACTCTCTTAATTATTCAGAGGTCTGTTTTGAGCGTAACATGCGATGATCCAATCAGAATGTCACTTCACCCCACCAATAAAAGTCAGGGGTGCATGCGCTACTGCAGATTGCTGTTTTAACAACGCGTTTACCTGGCAAAAACAGATCGGTTTTCAGCCCAGGAAATGGACGTTCTCATGCGCAAAGTGAAAATGCGAACACACCACTCTTCCCCCAAAGCCTTTCAAGGTGAAACAGGTGTGGAATGAGGAACCAGCGAGTGTGCCCTCGTTTTCTAGCATCACCAGTTCATCCACACAGTGCCAATAGCAGTATAATGTCAGAAGACGGGGATAACAAAAGCTTGCTGCTGATCGACAGCAGCGGCTGGGAACAGGGACTTAATTATTCTTGTATGTTTCTCACAAAGTATAAATAAAAGTGCAATCTTTCTTTGAACAAAATACAACCTACAGTTTTTAGGGTGCTTTAAAATGTTCAAACAAAGGCAATAGGACTTTTATTTTTGTACATCTCACAACTTAGATTACTTAAAGGCTACAGATGATTCAGCTCTTCTGCCAGCTGACGCCTCCTTGCCCGCGCTGCTGCCAGCATACACTCCTTTGTTGGCATCGGCACATGCAGTTCAGCATCACACCTTCTGAAGTCCTCTAATGTATCTTCATTCATGTCCAACAGACATCCATCCTGCATGGCAATGTTACGCAACATACAACATGCTACAAGGAATGCTGCAACCTTCTGATGGCTGCACTGTAATGTTCCACCTAAATATCTGAAACACATTTTCAGCAATACAATTGTCCTTTCTATTATAGTACGTGCTTAATTCTGATCATGAACTTTCAAGATTTTTTTATGATATGGTTTGTTCTTTACTTTAAGGATATAATAATTGGATACTGCACACCCAAGCATTTCTAAAACACACTGCTCAATAAAGTGCCACTGACTTTAGACATTGTTTTTGCTGGTTAAAAGTGCAATATCACTTCACTGCCTTAAAATAGCATCAAGTTGACAATGCTCCTAGCCAAAACTCATCTAAAGACCCCCACTCCTATAAGTGGAAAGCAAGCGCCAAATCATTTGTAATTTTGACGGCATGCATGCGTGGCATGAAAATGAGCAATATGCTGGTACAAAACTAGCAAAACCACTTTGTGTTGCACTTTCCACAGGTGCTAAATAGGACTCCTATTCTTCTCTGTCTACTGATAACATGTGACATCTAATTCACCAATGAAAAGGTGTTTTATGAAGTGACCTATTTAACTTGTATCTCTACTGGATGTCAGAAGTGTTCATCAAAACTGTGCATCTCCTTCCATTGTACGTATGGAGAAGTGATAACTAGGGCTGCACGACTTTGGATATAATATAAATCAAGCTTTTTTTTTTCACTATCCAGAATCAAGATTACAATTTTCTCTCATGATTCTTGAGCAATATATTTTTCTCTTATTATTATTATTGTTCAAGCTTGGCAAGTTTCACCGACAGCAATCCCTCAAAGACATAAATAAATTGGTTCAATCAGCGCAGCAGTAACAATATGATTATTACTGAAAAGTTATTGCCATATAAACTTTGCAGAACGGAAAAGACACTATCATGTCCTGCCCTACATTGACCCTCCTGTCACCTCCATGGTGTGGCTTTAACAAGTCATGCCTGGTTAGTCTCACCTCTCGTTCCTGCCCTCATACTGTATTGATCGCGCCCAGCTGCCTCCTGTTTGCTCCCTCACTGGTGTTGTGCTTAAGTGCCTCCCAGTCCTTTGTGCCTCAGTTCCATCATTGACGTTGTGTCCTCCTGTTGTCCCTACACTAGCCCCATTTTGATGTTGTTTCCAGTTCTGTTTAGTTCTCTTAAATAAACTGACTGTGTATGCCCTTATTACTGCTACCTTGTTCTCCATTTCACCCCGTATTACGACACACATCCTCTGCCACCATTTTCTTGTCAAGTGATTTGCAAATATAAGAAATGTTAAACATAGACCTTGTCAGCATTTTTACCGTAACGCCCGTTTTTCTGCCTGCACTTTGTGGCGTAGCATACTCCTGACATTTATTAACAGTTTAAGGAGAAAAACTTATTTTGATGCAACAGATCTCTAATGTTCAAATGCAAACATGGCAGAATCATTGTCAGGTAGCAACGAGGTCGCACAGGGATCGAGGAATGCAGATTGTGACTGAGCCCTAGAATGAAACTGCATATTGGCATGGATTAAGATTGCGATTCAAAAATGATTCATTGTGCAACCCTAGTGTCAATGCACCTCCCTGACAGCTGTCACTTGAACCCTCTGGGGTTGTCGGCATTGTTGACGATGCTGCGTATCTTTCTCGTGTATTTCAGTTCATAACTCGCTGAAATCTTATTGTAAAAACATGAAAAAATGCTGCCGAAATCAGTAACCCGTCCCCTTTTCAAAATATCCATTGTCAGAAGTATTAAAGTTTTTAAAATTAGGTTAAATTTGCAGAAAAAAGCAAACCATGTCACCTTACTTTGTTTTACCTGCATCGGGGGCGTGTAGTGCCTCCCTCACCTGAAGATCGCTATTCACATTCTAAATAGCCGCATAACTAGAATAAATAAGATAAATAGTAAGAGAAAGCTCTGGTTATGTCCAAATATTTAGAATAGCTGTTGATAACCTACCAAGTTCATGAGGCACTGATGCAGTACAATACATATATAATCCCCCCCCTTCCCAGTCACTTACTGTCCTCGTGCGTCTGCACTAGCTGAGGCGTGCTCCTGGGCCCGTCCCCAGGCGTGGTATAGCAAAGCACTGCAGTCAGATAGCGTGTGAACTTCCGCAGATTGCCGATGTAACCCAAGTGCCTGGTGCCGTGGAAGTCAGGGGCAACTGTCACCGCGGTAACCATCCCAGGCGACTCCTCCAGCCAGGCCAACATCTGGGGTAAAGGGAGGCCAATCATGACTCAACCTACCACTCCAGGAAGAGCTTTTAGAGCTGTGATTTTGAAAAAACAGAGGGAGCCTACTGTTATCTCAAGACTACCCTTCTAAAGCAAGAGTAAATCTTACTTTTACAATCCATACAAAGTCTGTTACAGGCTCCTCTAATGAACCTAGAAAGTAATAATAATGGACCCTTTGAACTCACATGGAGTCATAGTTTGAAAAACATCACCTCTAAATCAAAGAAAAACAAAGTTTCAGCCTAACAGCAATTCCATGCTGTCATGGCCACAGTATAAATGGAAATAAAAGTGGCCATCTCATCTTCCACTTGACAGCTTTTTAACTTACCTTGTAGCCCTGATTGATACCATTAATGAATTGCTGAGGGGGCGGATTCCATGTGAACTTCACCGTGGTGGAGTTTACGGCCTTGGCCTCCACGTTCTGAGGTGGGGCCGTAGGCACTGAGGACAGAAGAACACAAACGGAAGTTGTTAGTGTCCGTACAAGGGACTCGACTGGAGCCGCTCCGATTTGTACATTAGCAGACGTTCTGGAGCCACAGTGATGCCGATTAGCCATTCGGGGGGAACCAGTATGTAGGGTGACTGGAACATAACATCCTGCATCTTCCTACTAAGAGCAGCAATATTACTTTGGACAGCATCTGCCAGCGAGGCCAATTCCACATTATATGAAAATGAAAAAGTGCATTTGATGATGATCAATTGCTGTGATCAGGCTGTGATGGATTATTGCAATCGGGGGGGAGGGTAAGAAAAAAAAAACAATAGACATTTGATTTTAAAAGGGATCAGTCTCACCACAGGTTGCTTTGTTCCACAGAGAACGTCAATAATGTCTCTGAGGCTTATAAGTCCATTGAGGCATTCTGCAGGCGGACTCTTATTAAGGGATGCTGATAAGACCGCGAGAGGGTGTCATTCTCCATGGACCTCTGTTTGATTATACAAGAGATAAGGCAGCTCTGTCCTGTTCCATTAGACGGCAGCAGGATGCAATGGGGGCAGGAGGGGATCTCGCAGAGGAGAGGAAGTGAAATAAACAATAAGAGCCAAGCGTGATATTTAAAAAGCATCTGCGGGAAACATAATAAGGCAGAAAGTAAGGTTTGAAGTGGATGTCTGATAATGAAATAATGAAGGTGACTAAACACTGGATATTAATACTCAGCAAGCTGATAACCTTTGCGGACCAGTCCCTCGGTGGGCAGTAAGTTAATTAGGCCCACGGGCCACTCACCTGCAGAGCACTAGGAGGGTGTATACTGTGACTTATAAATCCACCCCTAACCCCGCAGCCACACAAACCCCAGGGTGATGTGCCCGGGCTGTTAATCACCCATAAAGTCTCTTTGTTCAGAGACTATAAGAATCACAATCTGTCACCAATCCCCCTATGTTTTAGGTCCCCCTGGGAACAGATTTCTCTTTTTCTCTTCAGGGGTGATGCTAAAACTGAGGGCAGATGGTACGACACGGCCCTGAAGCACAAATGGTTCTGAGTGCCAAGGAGGTCCACCACAAGCGGACCTCGAGAACGGCAAGGTGAGGCATAACAGCACAGGGCTCCCAGGATCCACACCCACATCCTGATGCGTCTCAATGTGTTCAAATAAAACACTAGGGGAAAATCTGGATCTTAATGACAGATAACTGACAGACAAAACACTTGAGGAGGTAGGAACAAGACAATTTTCAGGGCATCCAGGGGATTGTAATTTGACATATTTGCAGGGAAATTATTTGGCTATGGTCTATGGTGCTAGTGATCATTATATTTAAAAGAGTCAACAGGAAGTCCTTACAAAGACGGGCATGCAGGCATGTGTGTGTTATTGTGCTAGAAAGAGAAAATCAGGCATTGCTGGACAAGACGAGGAAAAAATAGTGGAGTTCCAGCTATTACTTTGGTATTATTTACGTGTCAGTTAATGTTGACAGCAGTACAAGAGTTTTGTGTCAGAAATGGTCTAGAACTGCATTACAGTAAAAATGGCACAAAGGAAAAAGCTTTTCATTCTAACCTCCAGCACCACAGCAATTCAAACCTTGAAATGAGTCAACAAATAAAATCCATGTTGAGATATCATTCAATATTCCCCTCAGAAGACGCTGTGATTAGTTTCTGAGAATGGATACACAGACATGTAATTCACATTCTTAATGTTTTTTGGAGGTTTCAATTTTTTCAGTCACTTCTAGGCAACTTCTAGCTGATTAAGGCAGGAATTGAAGGTAGACCACTGCTGGCGTTATTAATGAAGAAGTCTCCCAGGTTATGAAACCTCAAAGAGAGACAGTGATGGTCCTGGAGTGCTTCTGAACTCTGCCGGTATGTTACAGGGAGGCATAACCATAGGGGTGTGTTCTCTTAAGGAGTAATCTCACAGCTGATAATGGCACCCCAGTGTATTTTCTAGTGGACACTTGCAGCACAGCATTCCTTTAATCTGTCTCGTAAAGCCAGCAGTCGGATCCCTCAAATTGCTACTTAATGGGGCTGTTTTTTGGGTCCTTTACTCTGGGGTAGAACCTGAGGGGTTAAGGAATCATTATCACTGAGAATATCCAGCTCGGGATCTCACCCTTCCACCATAACGAACTGCACCAAAGCTTGATCAAGCTCTTGTGTGAAGATTCGCACATATGTTTCCATTCTGCCAGGACTTCTGACAATCAAAGGACAGCAATATTCCCTCAGGAGTTAAGGTGTGTTTGTATTATTTATTATTTAAGATTTTTATAGATATTTATATTTCTCCAAGTAATCATAGGCTGCCAAGGGGAATTGGTGACCCTGCACTTCTTCAGGTCTCCAGCACTTCTTCAGGTCTGCATCGTGTCTCACTTCAAGGAGAACTGTCAGGCTGGCTCAGTGGAGACTATACTCACAAATTCACCTGGGTATAACTAGGAAACCCAGCATAACTCCCACTGAGTGAGAAATGGCTCACAAGGTCTCTGATCATAGATCCCATGTTCTCCTCCCCCCCCCCCTCTCTCTCTCTCTCTCTCTCTCTCTCCTTTCAAGGGCCAGCACACATGAAATCCTCAGAAACGTCTCTCTAGGTGACTCCAAGGAGTATATACATTTTTCCGCGGTCGCAATTGAAAGTTCTCAATATGACTGGTACCATGGGCTTCAGTGTGTTCTGTTGTTATAAAGATATTCAAAGTTAAATATTGCCTTGGTGTACAAAGAACACTGGGCCTCAATCACCATACATCTTAAATCTGTTCTTGAGAACAATTATAGGAAGATCCTCAGAAAAGTCTATGTCAGATTTGTAATGTGTTCTTAAATGGCAAAATTTTTTGCAAATGTTTTCTTATAATTGTGAATCCCGTTGTCCTCGTAAATTAAAAATGTGTGCTAGTGGTTCCTAATTAGCACAGGTAAACGCCCCAGCAATCCCCAAAAAAGGGCATGAGACTGCAGGACCATGTGCAAAGGATCTTGCTATTTAATTTACAAGCCCTGCAAATAAGATATTTCTTTTAAAACGGCTATATGTATTATGGGGGAGTTGAAGGGAACTGTACTTTAGAGTTTTAATTAAAAAAAACAGCAGTAATAAATAAGATGTAGTCACAGAAATTCAGCACTCCATATCAAAAACATTGTTCGTGTCATGACCTCGCTCGTTCGCCCCCCCTTATTACCTCGCATATTACCACAATTGTATTCACCTGTTTCCTGTTAAGTTCTACCATTCTCGTGTATTTTAGTCCGCATCTGAGTCAGTCCCGTAGATCCGTCCGTCCATTGATGTTTGTTCGCTGTCAGCCCTGTCTGTGACAATAAAGCCCGTTTGCCTACACTTCCGATTTGACTCGCCTGTTTACCCGCTCTTCGGATCACCGAACGAAACAGAATGATGGATCTCGACCAAATGCCTCCACAGCTCGAGGACCAACGCCTCGATCTGCTCCGGGAGGTAATAAGCTGGCTCAACCTGCCCGAGGTTCGTGAGGACCCTCCCTCAGGAGATGACCCCGCTCACGGGCACGCATGTCATAGCTACCGTGTGCGAAAATCTCCGGCAGCTTGAGGAAGGGCTGACGGAGAGGCGGCTCCAGCCGCTCGCCCTCTTCGAGGCAACCCCGCTGCCATCAACAGCTGCAAGCCAGAGAAAGAACAGGCGAAAGGGGAGAGAGAAGCTAGCGGAAGCCATGTTTCTTCCTGCCAGCGATCGGGGAGAGCCCACGATTGCCCCGGTCATCCCCGCTCCCTCGAGGTTGCCTTTGCGGGCAGCTTGCCCCTTCCTGAGAACGCGCCTGGCTTTTAAAGGGGCCAGAGTGGTCATAGACGCTATCCCGCGGGTGCCACGATCCCTTAAAGGAACCAAACAGTACCAGGAGGCGCTGATCCTGGGTGTGCTGACGGAGGTGTCCGACCTCTCGCCAGCTGCTGCCGCTCTGCCCGCTGCACCGCTTGTTGCTGCAGCCGCTTTGCCCGCTGCACCACCGGTTGCTGTAGCCGCTATGCCCGCTGCACCGCCTGATGCTGCAGCAGCTACACCTGTCCCGCCGGCGCCCGCCGTTCCTCTCCTGGCACCTGCTGAGGCTCCACCTGCTGGCCCAGAGTTGCCTGCAGCTGCTCCGCCTGCTGCTGCTCCACCCGAGCTCCCTGCTCTGCCCGCAGCTGCTCCGCCTGAGGTACCAACACCGCCTCCACCCACAGCTCCAGTGCTGGCCTCATCTCAGGCAGCACCCACGGCCCCGCCTGTGGCCGCTGTCCCAGTGCCACCAGCTGGGATTCCTGCCTCGCCCAAAGTGGCGCCGGCTCCACCTGTCCTGCCCGTCTCGCCAGCTCCACCTGTCCTGCCTGTCTCGCCGGCTCCGCCTGTCTTGCCTGTCTCAGCAAGCCTGTCGCGGTTTCCCCCTCCTGCCTGCCTGCGCCGGTGTTCCCTCTTGCTCCCTCCTCGTTTCCTCTGTCCGTCCCTCCGTCTGTCTCCTTGCCCCCTTCGTGGTCCCCTCTTGCTCCTGCCTCCCGGTCGCCTGCGGCCCCTCCGGCTGCCTTCCCTCGCCCACCTGGGTTCTCTCGGGCTCCCCGTTGTCCTCCTCCCTTTGTTCCGTCTCCTTGTCCCTTTGTTCCTCCTGTCTCTGCTCCTGTCCCCCTCTGGCTCCTTCGTTCACTCCTGGCCCTTTTGTTCTGCCTGTCGGTGTTCCCCCTGTGTCTCCCATCCTGGTCTGTCTGCGTTTCCTGTTCTTTCTCGGGTTGTGTCTTGGTTCTTGTCCTTGTGCTTATTCTGTGTTTCGGTTTTGTTCCCGGTGTCCCGTTGATGTGTTTTGCTCTTGTTTTTTCAGGTCCTGTGGTCCCAGTCCCGTCTCCTTCATCAAGGCGAGCCTGAGGCGCGCACTAGGGCAGGGTTCTGTCATGACCTGCTCGTTCGCTCCTCCTGTGTGCCACGCCCCCCTTGTTACCTCGTGTATTACCCCAATTGTATTCACCTGTTTCCTGTTAAGTTCTACCAGTCTCGTGTATTTTAGTCTGCTCATCGGATCACTGATCATAACAGTTTGTGTGCTCCTGGTCATGTGCAAAAGCAAGAATCAAGAAGAAAAGGTAAGAGAAAAGTCAAGAATGTCCAAATAGAGAATCTAAAGAGAGTGGAGCACCGCACTTCAAACTTAAAGAAAGCTTCAGTACATAGTCACCCCTTCACATCTGTGAGGATTAGGGACAGAAGATTCCCTTGAGTGTGAAAATTCACAAATATCACGTGGGCACCACCAACCTCAAACCATAACAGTCTGCCAGCCTGATTGATTATATAAAAAGTCTATTTATTACCCTGTTTTGGAAATTCTCTTTTTCACATTACAGACCTCGGTCATAACAGAGATTCAGTCAGTATTCAATGGACTTTGACACAGATCATTTTGTTACAACTCCTACTTTGGAGGTTCTAGAGAATTTATAGGAAGTGATCTTTTTATTGCTGAACGTTATGCAGTTTGTTAGCAGCACAGCTCCGAATGCTAGTTTGGTAACTTGCCAGGTAATGCTTGCAAGTTTTAGACTTGTGTGGATTCAATTCTTCACTGACTGCACATTCCATCAATAAGAGCAGAGCGTCAAGATTGAATCAGGAGAGCAATAGCACAGTAGTACATTAAATATTGCAATCCACACAACATAATGGGAGACAGAGTTCAAAAGAGGACAATTTGCTGGCATGCATCTCACTGGTGCATCTATGAACAAGACAGCAAGTCTTTGTGGTGTTAGCATACCACCATGAAGGACAGACCACCTTCAACAGGAGTAACAGCATATGCAAGATAAAGCTTTCTGAATAGGATGTCCGAGTACTAACCCAATTTGTACCCAAAAAAACATAAAACCACACCTGCCGAGCTCACTGGATAATTAATTAAATGTGCACCTTCATTCTCCTGTTTCCACCAAAACTGTTTGTTGGGAGCTCACCAGGGTTAATGCAATTGACGCGCATGCACAAAAACAGACGCAATGACTCGCATGCACAAAAACAAAGACATCACTTTATTGATTTAGAATGAGCCGATATGAGCCTTCCAGTTTTGCCTGAACATATTTATCCCCCCAAATACTTATTAAATCCAGCACCTCACTGTCCCTCTACTGGCCAACTTCTGTGCTCTCCTCCATGTTTGGCACTGACGGAGACATATGGTGACTTCTGCCTGCGCAGAATTGTGATGAACGTTGATCGAGAGTGACATAAAAGTTGCATGAATTCCGATTTCGCTGTTCAGACAGCGTTGCATTGCAAAAAATCAGACCTGTATCCGATTTATGACCACATTCTGAAGTGGCTCAAATTGGAATTGAAAAATCGGATTCCATGTGACTTGTGCAGTTCACATTATCATGAAGAAATGCGATCTGAGTCACATATGAGCAAAAAAACGGATTTTGGCCACATTTGTCTTGCAGTGTGAACTTAGCCATAGTGACCTGGCCTCAGGCAAAAGGAATGGCCCAAAATCCCTCTGGCCACAGCACAGGACTTGTATTTGTATTTCCCAAGACACACTGATGCTGTATTGGCCGCAAAATGAGGCCCTACACCATACTAATAAATTATTGTGGTCTAAAACTAGGTATTTCAGTTTCATTTTCCAACCCCTACATGTGCTCCCCTTAAAGTGTAATGTGCCATCAAATTTTAGAATAAAGATTTAAGATGAATTCCTATGAATGTCCTCTAAAAACAAATGGCTAATTTCAAATACTGTCAAGTCAGAATTAATTCATTTGTGGCAGGCGCACACTGACCTCCCTGTAGCGTGTACTCCATCACGGGCCGGCTGAACACACCAAGGCCTGCTCCAGTGTAGGCCGCTACCTCAATCTCGTACTGCGTCCAGATGATGAGCTCATTGATCAGGCAGTAGTTGATCTCAGGGCTGGTGATGTTCTTCTGCTGGTACTCCCCAGGGAGGCCTGCCAGCCGATACCTTGATTTACAGGAACACCAGGGGGGGAAAATGATTGAATAAACCAGACTTGCCAGGAGTTGTTTGGTGTTAGAACTTCTGCTCTAATCAACCATGGGCAGGAGACTCCTCACCAATTAAACCGTTTTGTTCTTGTATCATGTGACCTCAGCATCAATGGAGTTTTACAAGTGGATTTTAACACAGACTGAAATGGAGTGCGGTGGCCTGGGGTAGTTTGTGATCAATAATATCAGTGAAGTCAAACCCTCACAAGGAAAATATGGATTTGGCATGAAGTCATGTCAGCTGCCAGAGCAGCCAAACTGTCATTTATCTTCATCCTCCTTGGCCTTTCAGTAGCATTTGACATGGTCAACCACGAGACTCTCTTTTCCATTTTTATAAGCCTTGGAATTCATGGCTCAGCATGGCAATGGTTCGTTTCCTACCTAGAAGGCCGGTCATATCAAGTGACATGGTCTCCATACAGACTCTCCATTTTTGTCCCTCAGGGCTGAGTTCCTGGTCCTCTTCTATCCTCTATAGTAGATCTCTTGCTGAGGTCATATCCTCACATGGGTTCTCTCTGCTATGCAGATGACACCTAACTTATCCTTTCCTCTCAGATACTGAAGTCTCCACTCGGAACTCTGCATGTCTGGCAGATATCACATCATAGATGACAGCTCATCAGCTGAAACTTAACCTCAGTCAAACTGAGCTGTTATTCATTCCAGCTGTTCCATCCCCACATCAGGATCTTGCAGTCTCCCAGGACAACTCTACATTTCGTCCTTGAGTCACCGCCCGTAACCTTGGGGTAACCATAGACAATCACGTGTCCTTTTCGTCTCACATCGCTCATCTTTCCAACTCCTGACGATTTCTCCTCTTCAGCATCAGAAGGGTTTGTCCATTGCTTTCCACACAGGCCATTCAGGTACTTGTTCAACCTTCCCAGGTTCTCCCACAGCACACCATTGTTACACTCCCTGCACTGGTTTCTTGTTGCTGCCCACATCAGGTTCAAAACACTGATGCTTGCCTATGAAGCCAAAAATGTATCAGCGCTCTCCTACCTAAAAGATCTCACCCTGCATTGTACCACGTTCTCTCTGTTCCTCCAGCACTGCTCGACTGGTCCTACCATCTCTCAAGGTGCATGTAAGACATGCATCTACACTCTTCTCAGTTTTGGTACCTATGTGGTGGAATGAACTTCCACTAGAAGTCCGAACAGCTGAGTTATAGGATGCCTTCAAATGAAGACTAAAAACCTACATCTTTCAGAAGTGCATTGGCACATATAGGATTATACTTATAAAAAAACTGCATTATTTGCCAACAGAGTTTTTTTAGAGTGACAGTCTTCTCAGCCAGGTTCTACTGAACAGTATTTGAATGTATTTACTGATGAGACTCTAAGCACTTATGTAAGTCGGTCCGGCTAAGAGCGTCTGCTAAATGCTGTAAATGTAAATGTCAGCCTACCTATAAATGACATTTATTTCACATTTATTTCGCAGATACCTTTATCTAAACAGATGTACAGGTAAGAAAGCAGGGTCAACCATTCCCTGGAGCTATTGGTATTAAGGGCTTCGCAATGCACAAGATTTGAACTGGTATCCTTCTGATCTTGTGTACAGTATTCTTACCTGCAAAGCTGCACATTGCCCACTGTAGATAAATCTAATATCTCATTGCATACAATTGAGCAGTTATTTTGCCCTGGGTCATTCCTGAAGGCATCCCCTCCTCTTATGGACTTCTACCAATATAACTGTTAACGCCTACCTGAGGACGTAACCCCTGAGCACGCCGTTAAGCTGGGCCTCTGGAGGCGGCTGCCACTGCACCATGATGGACTGGTTTGTCCGGCCACTGGCCACAATGTTCTTCGGGGGGGCACTTGGAGCCTCCTCCCGCAGCATCAGCCTGAAAATAAGGGAACAACTTTAATCACATATCAGAGAGAACTCTTTAGATCGGGGACCTGATATGGTTATTTCATAGACAGGAAGGCCTTGGGGTGGATTTTCCTTCTTGAACTAAGGCACCAGTGTCAGCTGACCCAGAGTGTCAGCCTTTGTGCTTCTATCATAAAACAATGGGATCCCGCAACCGACATGCTTTCACAGGCCGAAGGCTCTCTCTCAGGTTTCCCTGGTGACCCATGGCCTTGAGTGAGGCAAGTAGTTTCCATAAGATGCCTTCATGCACCCTACGGATATCTGAAAATAAGCTCTGAATTGACAGCGCCTGCCCATTCACGTCATTCCTCATCTCAGTGGCATCCCATTTAGGCTGCTCCCCTGTCCTGTGCCGGCTTATGGATAAGTAATTAATAGACAGACGTATGCCATGTACAGTGAAGAGATTTGTTTGTCTCAATGTCCAATGAAAAGACATTATTTCCTTTTTGGAATCCAATAAAGATTCTTCTATACAGTACAGGCCAAGCTACCTTCAGTGTTAAATCAAGGAAAGAGGGCACAGCCTGAATCGTCAAATGCATTCTAAATGTGCAGCAGAGAAGCCATGGATGATGTTTAAAAGTAACTTTCTGGCTGTTAAAGCTTGGGGGGGAGCTCTTCAGGCTACTGGGGTCTTCAACGTAGCAGAAAAACTCGACACATATCACCACCAACCTTCTGCTTTGTT
>JAODKF010000050.1:7025900-7037760 GCA_026779585.1 Mormyrus proboscirostris | reverse complement strand
GTTTGGCCACTAACAAATACCCAAGGAGAGAGTTTTGATTATGTTTTAATGCAGTGAGGGAGATAACCCAGTAGAAACAGTCACACACACACACATATATATATATATATATAACCCAAGTGACGAGAGCACGAAGGGGAAAGTTGTCGGGGTGGGAATCTCTTGGGGAAACTAATTTATACGAATTAAGGTTCTAAATGTTTTATATATATATATATATATGCATGAAAAAAGTTAAGAATTAATTAGGGGCATGCAAGAGTTAATCAGTATGGGGTTCAAATTTTAATAAGTTCATCAATATTCGATATTATAGATTAAATGGGGTTATGAGAATATATTGAATATATAAATTGTCAAAATATGGCCTCTTATGACTCTCTAAAGTTTTTCTTTCCTAACTTGGCACCCCTGACCTTTCTCCCTTAGTTGAAGTTTGTAATACGTACAGGATGGTCATGACATATCCCAGCCAAGACAAGGCTGCACTCTGATTGGTCATGACGTATCCCAGCCAAGACAAGGCTGCACTCTGATTGGCCAGCATGGGTGGGGCAGGGGGTGCTGGATTTTTCCATGGGTTTGGGAAGCAATCTGCTGATTCTGCTCATCAGTTCCTCTGAAGGATAACCCTTTTTGTCTTTGGCATAAAATGTTTGCGTAAATGGTGCAAGTGCCCTGTGATGGGTTGGGGCCCCATCCCAACTTATTTCCTGCCATGAGTCCGTAGCTTCTGGGACCTGCTCAGGACCCCTGTGACCCTGAACGGGACAAGTGGATGTGGAAGATGGATGGAGGGGATATTTGATATACTCTTGTGTTATATAAAATAATTAACATGCGTCTTGGATCATATAGTTTATTTGTAAATGTATAATAAATGCGAAAACGTTTTTGCATATGGCCCATGTAGAGGCACTTGGCTTAATACAGCCCTCCGGAGTATGTGGTTGGAAATGCAATTAAAAGTGCTTAGATCAATGGCAGAATGAGCAGAAGGCTCATTAACATGCAGCTCACGCATAAATTGGTGTTTCTCCAGCCAAAGTGTGTATCTGGCCTAAGAGGGTGTAAACCATAGACTTAAGTCAATGGTAGAATAGACATATGTGGAAAAAGCACGCAGTTGCATGCTTTTTTTGACTTACATGCATGGAAGAATATGGTCCAAAGTGAAATAGGTGCTGTCAGAATGATAACAATGTATTTCCCAGGCAGACCCATCACCCCCTCCAGCCCGTCTAATCCATTCTCATCCCACACCCCCAATTTCTATTATCTTTAACACCCCTATACTCTCTCCCTACGTCTCCAGAACGATCTTTATTACAAGCACAACTCTGAGTGACTTGATGTCATCAATTACACCAGGTCTGCATCTGAGGCTGTGCTTTCATGCGCCACCATTACGTGACACTGCTTCAGTTTTGGTGCGATTTGCCTCGAAATGAAGCAGGTCCCAGATCACCGACACAATGCTCCTGGGAAGTTTCAAAGAGATGCATCAAATACTTTTAGAGTTGCCATGTTCACAAGTTTGCGTGTCTTCTGAAGATGTCCTTTTGTTCCTTTGCTGCCACTTAGAACTGCCTCTTCAATTTTGGTGCAATTTGTCTCAAAATAGAATCAGATGTAGCTCTTCATCCATATAATGTATTTCTGAAGTGCTAAGAAACTGTCTGGGACAGGTTTTCTCTTTGCTATCACTATAATGTGCTGATTGAATTTTGGTGCAATTTGTATCAAAATTTGACCACTTTGAGATCATCACCCATACAATGTGTCTGCTTTTTTTTAAAAAATCCATCAGATATTTTTAAAGTTACTTTGTTCACAAGATCAAGTGTTTTCTGCACCTGCCCTGTCCTTCTTTTGCTGCCACATAGCTCTGCTGCTTCAATGTTGGGGAAATTGGTCTTTAAATGAAATCAGGTGTAGATGTTTTTCTATATAATATTTGGGGAATTCAATGACAGACAGGATCATATTTCCTTGGAAGGAGGTGACAGCCCATTATGTTGTGTTTTAAAGGACATCTCTGCAGCATCAGACACCTACACCTGTACCTAGCTCATGTGGAAGTTCATGAAAACAGGGTGCAGGATGGCTGTTAATCTCTGCCAACATCTGGAGGTAAATGACGGCTCATGCGAACCAGGCAGTACAACTCTGGAGCCGCTCTCCTTTTGGGAAATAGAAGAGGAAGATGTCATAGGTCTTACGAATCAGCCAGGTCAACTTTGGCAGGACAGCGTACCTGTTTGTTTCGCTGCTGTACTGGCCCCTCCCCACTTGGTTGACAGCGCACACCCTGAACTGGTAAGTCCGTGCCGGAGTCAATCCTGTTACCAGCACTTCTGTCAGGGCGGGGTCCACTTCGGGGAGGTAAATCTTCCATGGAGAGTCTAATGTTTAGGTAAAAGGCACAGATACTCAGTAGCTAAATCAGTTACTATAACAAGAATGAAAATATTATATACATTCATTTATTTAACAGGCACTTTCATCAAAAATGATGTACAATGCATAAAGACAGGTCATCCACTCCCTGAAGCAATTGGGGACAATTTCTTTGCTCAAGGGACCATGGGATTTGAGCCAAGGAAGTTCTGATTATGAGGACAAAGCCTTAACCAGCAGAGTCACATACCACCCACACAAAAGGTTATACATTTTGGTATGTTTTTTTAAGAATTTTAAATCTTTGTGGTTCTTAAGTCACACATTTTATTGCTAATTCTTTAATTATACATTATTATTCATACTTGCCTCTTCTTAAAAGAGAGCCACAATGATTTCTAAAATCAAATAAATATATAGACTTGTCTGAAGAATAAGTGTATTTCACTGCAATGGGCTTAAAATTTAGAACAGTGTTAATCCCAAGTGGTAATCCGTTTGCCATCTTGACCGTTTAATCAGTCTGCATCTCACTGCAAAACCATTCCCCCAAATGCATGACAACGGGAGGCATTGTTAATTGTTAGTCAGTTCACAAATGTCTAACTCAGAGCGGTGGTGCACAGATCAGCATATGTCCCCGAGCTCCAAATAATGCACTGGAGGCTTCGCGGGTCCAATCGCGTGATAAAGCAGACCCTGGAGCACTTCATGTGATTCATTTCGTCAAATGAAAATACCACAGTCCAAGGAGAAAAAATTATTACATACCTTATACACCGTCCCCACCTCTTTAAAAAAAAATGTGACACAATTAAATTATCCCACCATTAATTCTGCTCAGTTTTGTCAACTGGCTACCAGACTGTTACAGATAAAATATGCCAAATGGGGAGGCCAGCAGCCAAAAATCAATATAAATGTTATTATGGAATATTCAAAAAATCATCTCACATCTAACAGTTTTAGAATTACTGACCTGTACAATGTTCCTGGGATGTTCCCTGTCATTACAGTTACAACTTTGAGGTGATTTTAAAGTACATTTAGAGTACATTTTTATATTTCAGGTTGATTTTAATCCATACAGGTATAATGTTTTTGTAAAGTGATAATAAGATCATCATCAAAGATCAAATAGAGTAAATAATAACAAACAGACTGATCCTTTTCACAAGGATAAGCTTCTGATCATCCCATCCTTCTCTTTGATGTCACTAAGTACAATTGCTATAGTTTTAGTGTGATTTATCTGTCATTGAACAGGTCCAGATCTTCACATATACAATGTGTCTGCAACGTTTGGAATTGATCGGGTAAATGATTTTTGAGTTCTCATGCTGACAAGTTCACGAATCTGAGCTGCCCTTCTTTTTGCTATCACCATACGGCACTGCTTCAGTTTTGGGTGATCTGTCTCAAAATTTGAATAGATCCAGATCTTCAACTTTACAATATATTTGCAAAGGTTGAAAAAGATGCTTTTTCAGGTATCATATTATTGGGCTCAAATTTTGGAAACTGCACATTCTTTGGCATGACTATGTAACGCTGCTTCAATTTTTGGGCGTTCTCTCTCAAAAGTTGATTACTTCTGTTTTGTCACCCTTACAATGTGCGTGCAAAGTCTGAAAAATATGTGTTAATGGTAGAGTTAATGTGTTCACAAGACCAAGTGCCTTCTACAGGTGCATTTCCTTCCTTTACGGAGAATATACAAAGATACAGATTAACATGGCCCCTGCGCAAGGACAACATACAAATTTGTCACACATCCCCTATTTGGTGGCAGCATGTGGCTCAGTTGGTTGTGCCTGTGATCAGAAGGTCATCAGTTCAAGCCCAGCCTCAGCACATCTGCGGGTCCTTGAGCAAGGCCCTTAACCCCCAGCTCCCTGGGCGCCCCAACAGGTGGCTGCCCTTCACAGACAACTTACTCTACAAAGAGCAAGTTGGGGGAGGTGTAAAAGAATTTCCCCACGGGGATCAATCAATTATTATTATTATTTTTTCCACAAATTCTTGCTGTTTCTTTTTTGGTGCAATCTGTATGAAAATAAAATTATCTGTAGATATTGATCAATATATAGTTCTTCTGAAGCAGTAATAAGGTCCACCAAATTTTTGATTTATCACATTCACAAGGTCAAATATTCTTTGCTTTCACCCTTCGCTTTGATGCCATTAAGCAGTAGCGCTTCAGTTTTGGGGTGACATGTCTCAAAATGGCTTAGTTCCTCACCCATACAATGCCTCAGCAAAGTTTGAAAAGCATCCATCAAACGGTTTTCATACCAGAGCGTCTGAGGCAGACCAGGACAAAAACCATATGTATTCCCCGAAGTCCAGGAAGTACAATTAGGGATCCAATGACGGCAAGAGATTCCACAGGAAATACGGCATGCCAATCTGATCTCCTGTCTGTGAACTGATCCTAATGTTTTGATTACGAGAGCTGATGTGATGACTCTTTAACGTTCATCTAGAACAGAGCAGTAATGATTAATTGTGGGCAGGGCTACAGACGTTGCAGGCGATCGCGATACACACCACCATGCATCATCTCTCACCCCGCTTCTACGTGGAAGGCGGAGACATTGACAGCTAATGTACTCTTATCAGCAAAAATACTGAGAGACGTGCGTTCAGAGGTTATTGGTGACCCTGCAATAATGATTCATTTCATAAGATGCTGTCAAAGACTAATTTTCATGCCCGGCTGAATCAGGAATACGTTCCCACAACATTTCAATCACCAGCCGTGAAGATTGTAAGGGCAGGCTTCTTAAAACATGCCCTTTCATGAATCTTACTCCCCAGACGCTTTCATGTTCAGGTATGCAGAGGCAGTTGATGGGGAAAAACTGAGATTCAAAATCAACTCTTTCAAAATATATTTTATAGGTTTTAAAAATGATTTCTGCCTCTTTCAAAGTGTTTTACCAGGACCAGATAAAGTTAGATTCAGGCTTGAAGGAAACCTGAAAGTCAAAGCTGAAATGTAGTAGTTATCAATATTATAAACTTTTGCAGAGACATGTACACTTCTTATTGGGTGGGTAATTGTTTGAGCATGCATCATGAAAGCTACAGTTTTTCTTAAAACTTAGAGTTTTTTGCAGTTTATAGGTAACTAAAAACTCCAAAGACTTAAAACTAAAATTAATGCCCAATATCCTTAACAGCCAGGTTTCCAGGCTTGTCATCCTCTGTGATGTCTTTATTTTTGCTCAATTTCAAAGACAAAGTAAAGCAACACAAATCAACTGCCATGCAACACCAAAGTTAAAGTGAGGGATTAATAATGTGAGAAAAAAATGCCTGACCCCCTGTTCTTGATTTGTAGTTGTATGTTAATCACAGAGATACAGAATATCCATCATGTCGTATCCATCTCGCTGTGGAAAGAAGGATATGAAGAGCTAAAGGCTAATCAGCGGCGGGGGGGGGGAGGAGAGACACTTACTGTTTTCGGAGAGCTCAACCTCATAATGCAGTAGTGGGCTGTTCCCGTCGAACGGGCGGACCCAGCTTAGGTCCACGGCCCGGCTGTCGGAGGCATTCAGCCCAGCCTGGAGATTCCGTGGCGAGTGTGGCAGCTCTCTGGGGGATAGATGAGATAGAGGAAAATGTTGGTAGAGTGGGGTTGTCAAATCCATCTGATGTCCGCCTGACACCTGGGGTAGAGTAGCAAAGTGCTCTGAGCGGGCCATCCCCCTCCACGGCGTTTCCCCCGTCAAGGATCACATGTTCCTGTGGAAATCCCAATCGCTCTCATGGCCTACTTGGAGCAAACACTCACAGGTGTTCATCTTTATGTTTCTGATTGGTTGACTAGCCATCTCTGGAAAGATTAACATCCCAACCATTGCCTTATTTCAGTGATTACTTCATAAAGCAATAAATTATTTCTCTACTCAACCCCCACACACATACACCTGGTTTTCCCCAATCAGATTTGCAGTGACATCTTACGAGGTCATCTCATTAAGACAGGCCACGCTGAGGCCTTCTTATGGGTTGGGTGGGGGTGGGGGTGGGGGTGGACAACTTCAGGGAGAAACACTGAACTCGATCAGCAGTGCAGGCTGCATTTTTACGGAGGAAATCCCCCTCGCCCACCCCACTTCAGTGTTGTCAGCTCAGCTGCAGTAATATCAATTACATTCTTAAGAATCCAAATCCTGAGCACACATAGGCTGCTGCTACTGTAATTACCTCATCTACAAAAACAGTGAAAGTTCCAATTTCTAATTGTGACATAGATTTCTTCTACTGCATTACTGTTTTAATGATAACATGTCCTAATTTGCTGTATAAATGTAGTAAATAATAGCAATATGGCCTCTACCTGGTAAGAACTCAGTATTCTAATTTAATTTAAATCTCTCCTGTGGTAATTATAAATAAAGAAATAAGTAATAGAACTATAATTAGCATTAATTTGTGAGGATGTGGGTATGACATGGACCTCAAAGACAGTGGAGAGAAGAGTAATAATATGTCATAAATAAAGGAGCGTTTCATTTGGCTAAGATTGAGCAGAGTATCACCACAAGCAGTGGGGTCGAATGACTGTATGCATCACTCACACCCCCAGCCTCTCACTAAAATGTACTGAGGCATCCAAAATCCACTCATGCTTAATGCTTATGGTTAGAGTCTGCACAGCACCTGGGAACATCTCTGCGCTCTCAGCGTGTGGAGCTTCTCTGTTCTTCCTGTGTCATTATGGGGTTTCCTCCAGGTAATGCAATATTCAAAATTTTTCCAAAATCCTGCAGCCCTAGTATATTACACAATATATTTTTTTATTTCTTATCATGCCATTATGATCTTGTTGTATCTTTTCTTCCTTATTATTTTTTTTTGGTAACACTTTGCTTAAAGCAGTCATCATTTAAGCAATAATATTATTGCTTTTATATAACAGTTCATCGAGAGACAGTAATAAGATACAGCTATTTTGTTTATTTATTTAAACATTTACAGGCCCCCGCAAAAAAAAAAAATAATTTAAATAATTCCCGTAACGTCAGTGAAAATGAGATGGGATGTTAAAGCCAAACGTTCCAGATTCCTGGAAAATTCAATCAATAACTGATATAAGTTTTGTCTAAAATCATCAGTGGCCGTGCTGAAACAGCAAGCCAGCTAATCAGGGGAAATAGCTTTCCATTGTAGATTAAAACCATACTGCTGGTCTAAAAAATAAAATATTCTAGTGCTCCGGTGACTAAGAGATTATGTTCAGTTTTTAGCAGACTCTTTTATTGTGTGATGCTGAAAAGGACAGGGGTAAAACAGAGAGCGTAAACTCTCAGACAAATATTACTGGGGGTAACCAAGAGTGGAGGAGGACACAAGTGTCCTAATTATGGGGGGATGTGATTCCTCCCAAAAAGAATGAGCAATGAAGAAGATGTTTAACAAGAGTAACCAACAGCCCCGCAGCACTCAATCAGAGTTATGTTAATGAAACTAAAGCATTCTGGGAAAGGACTCGCCAAACACAGCTGCCTGGGACAGCTGCAGTCCCCCTGAGACACCACACTGCTGGATGGGCAACTCCATGATGAGACAAGATCAACTGAACCAGATTTAAAAAAACTTTTGGGTCAGATACAGTATACAGAAAATTGCACCTGAGAACTGAATGACTCTGGCATCATAAGTGGAGGACAGGAGGAGACAATAAGACTCACATGACTTCGAGCCGTGCAGACTGGGAGTCGTTGCCAGCCAGGGACAAGACAGTGCAGGTGTAGTCCCCAATGTCCCCGGACCAGGTCTGGCTGATGTGAAGAGAGCCATCGGCCAGGCTGATGCGTCCACGGGGGTGGATGACCTCGCCTTCATCTTTCAGCCACACATACCTGCAAAGTCACAAGATGCGGCCCCCCTAGGTATCTGACTACTGTCTAGTGACCCAGTGGACTAAAGCTTTATACAATATCTGGGAGTCTCAATGCAGCATATCAGGTTAATTATCTCAAAAAAGAGTATAAGAGTGAGCCCTCCTGAAACCCAAACCGGAACAATCAGCTAGCAAATGCGCGGCGTTAACCACCCTGAACAGTCATACCACTTGGTGACCCTTCTCCAGCAACACTGTGAGGCAAACAGACTGAAGTGACACAAACACCGGGATAACCCACCTTACTGGCACTCTGGGGTCATGGGTTGCACGGCAATCAAGAGTGGCTGTCGTTCCCTTGATAACTCGCCGTTCCATGGGCGGCTGAGAGATGGTGGTTCGGCCTGGAAAAATCATGGGACAGTTCATCATGGGATAGCCGGACAGTTAATAGTTTCCCAATACATCTGTCATGTTTGCATGTAAGATCTCTAATATCCTTCACTTGGTCTTGGGGTCAAAGAGCAGGGCAAACAATAAAACACACATTCATCTGGAAAGAGGGCCCATCTAATCCATACTCCTTATACACTCACCAACATCTGCAACTTATAGAAGTACTGGATGGATCAACTGGAAGTGTGAATAAAGGTGTGACATGTAACTCTGAAACTACATCTGTATGTAGTTATTGTGCATTCCACTTACATGCCAATTTCCCCACCAGTTAGGTGTTCACCTGCATGAGTATTTCTTTGTATGTCTTAATGTCCAAGTCTTAAAATGACATTTATATCATAAATTTTTTGTCTAATTAATTATATTCCACTGCTTTCTCATTTGCAATATGATGAACATTATCTGCAATGTGACAGTAAGTACCGTAACATATGAACGCTAATGATACAGACAGAATCCTGGAGGGCCATGGACAGTTTTTTTTCTCCATGCGCACAATATATATATACCTCTGTTTTGCTCAGTTATTCAGTTGAACTATAATTTTAACTTTAATTTGCCTGCAACATAAGAAATCGAGTTTATGATCACACAGACAGAAAATACAAGAGAAATTGTATCCCATATTGGTTCAAAATGGGACACGGCGATTTATAGGGGGTGTTACCTCTAATCGTCACATTTGCCTTTGACTAACCTGCACAACTACACTGACATGATCCTTTTAAACAATAAAAACTGAACAAGGAATTGACATTTTTATTTACATTATATCTTTAGGCTAAAATCAACAAGAGCAGTAGTTCAAAATCAAAGTACTTTTAACTTTTGGTTCTTTCACTTACAGTATACCAATTCCTCGCCCACAAATCAACAAGGAATACTGGCAAACAAGTCTCCTTATCTTGCCCTGATAGTTGAACTCATGTTTTGAAAGGGTAAATGTCTTTAATCACTCTCCTTTTCAGAGATACTCACTCACACACACACACACACACACACACACACACACACACACACAATTCAGAGCAAAGTGTGGGGTCTAAGTGCACGATAAAGCCATTTATCTGGTGACCATGGAGCATTTTGTGTGGCATGTCTTAATGCAATTAGGTTCACCAGATTTGCGCCTGTCCTTTCATGTGTCACCACTGATTTCAATATGACTGAGTGACATGATTAAATTCCCCCACGGTAAATTTAGCTGAGCGGGCGTGGAGAGGGGCTGCAAAAAGATTGATGGAATATGTTTTGAGGGCAGACACCTGTGCTCAAAAGATGGTGCTGCAGCTCCTGTTTCCTGCCCTCTATTGTCAAATTACAATTTTGGGTTTTATAAATTTTCATCCTTATAATGTTTTTGTGAAGTGGTAATAAGATTCATCAAAGACCAAATAGAGTAAATATAATAACAAACAGAGTTACCCTGTGCACAAGGTTAAGTCTCATATTTCATTCATCTTTCTCTTTGTTCATATTAATGCTACCATTTCGATATCGGTACAATTTCCCTCAAACTTTGAACAGGTCGAAATATCCACCCATATAATGTACCTTGTTTGTAAAAGATTAGACAACTTATTTTTGAGTTATCATGCTAAGTATTCTTCAGCTGGGATTCTGAGCTGCCCTTTTCTTTGCTATGACTATGCAGCACTGCTTCAGTTTAGATACGTTTAAGTTTATGTCCAGATCATGTTGGAAAAGGCTGAAAAAAAATCTGTCAAATGGTTTATCTCACTAACAGGATCAAATAAGTGAGACTCCCCTTGTTGCCGTTATTACTATGCAGCGCTGTTTCAGTTTTGGGTGATCAGTTTCAAAATTTGCTTACTTCCAGCTTGTCACTTTTACAATGTGCCTGCAAAGATCTGTCGTAAAATGTAATAATTTCTAGTTCAGTATCCATAAATTCTTCTGAAAAGCCCCTGGCAAATACAGAACTTTAAGTGACTTACACATGAATGTTGTTTGTTTAGCTTACATACTGAGAAAAATGAAAACAGACCACAAGAGCCTTCATACAGCAGCAACTGGCTTACAACGGCATCGCCGTGATAGACCTGTTACATGAGAATTTGTTCTTTGGGGGATGGAAAAGGTTGAATAGAGCTTACTCCACACGGTGAGGGTGGCACTGCTGTGGATGGTGCCCTCGGAGTTGGTGGCATAGCAGGTGTAGTTTCCCGTGTCCTGGGGGAGGACAGGCTCCACCTGCAGCCCCCCGGACTCCAGCAGTGTGAAACGTGGGATCTGAACTGAACCACTGGCCAGGATCTGTGCATCTGTAATAATATAAAAATAAAAAAAAAAAACGCAGCACTTAGAAATCATGACTGAATTTCTACAGCACTGATAGACTGACTTTATTGATGCTGCTAAGCTGGAATAAGAATCTGACATTTTAATATGTCCTTTCAAAGCGGAAACTTCAGGCAAGCCTTTACTATGCAATCACTGGTGACACCTTAGGCCGAGCCTTAGGCATGCACCCTGTCTTTTAATGCGTGATCACTGGTGACACCCTAGGCTGAGCCTTAGGCACGGTCCGAAAAAACTGCATAAAGAGAAAGAGATCTCAGGTCATGGGCCAGGGGAATCGTGGGTACCTCTCTTCCAGGTGATGGCAGGTTTGGGGGCTCCTGAGACCTGGCAGGTGAAGGCGGCAGCTGTCCCAATCGTAACGGTGATGTCAGTGGGGGCTCTGGTGAAGGAGGGGGCCATACCTGCAGAGTGATACACAGCAGCAGTCTGCCTGGCTCAGGATGGTAAAACCACAGCAAGTTGACTACAGCGGTGACCCCCTCTCCTGCCTACAGTTATTTATTTAGCAGACGTGTTTGTACAAAGGGACACACATCTGAAGAAAGTCTGGGGTCAGAACGCAGGGTCAGTGTCGCTGGAGCAACTGGGACTCAGGGCGGAACTGATTACCCCGGGCACCTTTAAAGCAGGCTTCCATGAGAGACGGAAAGCAAATAACAAAAAGCTAAGCATACTCCCAGGACGGCAAGCCATTAAACATCCAGACACCAAATGGGCACGCGAAAGGATGACCTTTTATAAACGTGGGATGTGCATCTTTAAAACCACCAGGCCAATTTGATTTCCCTCTGGCTAATAATGTGGCTGAAGGTGGGACAG
>JAODKF010000050.1:7009134-7019769 GCA_026779585.1 Mormyrus proboscirostris | reverse complement strand
GAAATTAGTGGGAGAACATTTCAAACTAGATTTAAGGAAGCACTTCTTTACACAGCGTGTAGTCAGAGTATGGAATATTCTTCCTGATAACGTAGTGCAGTTCTCTCCAAGCGAGCTTGATAGGCCGAATGGCCTCCTCTCGTTTGTATAGTTCTTATGTTCTTATGTTACGGTAATGACTTTGTAACAATGTACCCCAATGTGTACTCCTAATTGTATTAATTTTACATTAATTTGAGGATTCAATATATAAATATTTATAAGTTTTAATATTAGCGAAATTTGTAAAAATTGTGTAATTAATTGGTCATTGTATTAATTGATTCACAGCTCTTTTTTTTTTATTGTGCACAAGGAACATGCCAGTGCAGTTTAGTTTGTACCCATATGTCATGTATATTATGTCATTAAATAAACTATTATTTCATGTTTTGATCTAACACAGTTTACAATTTGTCTGGTATTTTCTGGGGGGGTTATTTCTATAGATCTGAAGTGTCAGCCCTAGTCAGGACTGAGAGTTCGAGTGACAAAGGCTTCCATCTCCAATTAGCCAGGCACCAAGGTAAGTTAAAACTGTGATGTTCTTAAAAGGCTGATTAATATTGTCCCCTCTAATGTTACGTTATGTGATTAACTGTAATTCTTGGGTTGAGCTGCCACTTAGGGCGCATGCTGAGAGTGAAAGCTTTGACAGCACTGGGAACTACACCTGTGCTCCTTGGGTTCGCAGGGGGCTTACGCTGACATGGGTAGGGGGCTCCCCAAATGGGCCATTCAAGCTATTTGTTGGTTTAAAAAAAGAGAGGAAAATAAAGATGATGGAACATCGGGAACATATTTATGAAAGCACGCAGCGTCAGAGGTAAAACTTACCAATCAAGCTGGAGTGCTGGCAGTAAAAGGGGGGGTGGGGGGGTGGGGTATGGGGTATCACGCCAGCAGATCGATCAGCAAAATTTAAGATATATTATTACCACTTTAAAAACAGTAGTTCTGCTTTACTGACAGCTCACTGCCAGCATAACATTAAGTGGCACAGACCAAGAAGTCCACAATTTAAGGGGCATTCGCACTCGGGGTTTGACGCTAACAGACTTAATTCTTCACGGTACATAATTATTTGAAAGTGGCAGTTCACTCCAAAATAAAAAAAAACATATTCGTAAAACAGGCTGTAGAGCTATTTATCCACCTATGTTGCTGTGGTGAGAGTTGGCTTGTTTTGGTGATATCCGCCGTAGAAAATGGTACTGAATTCCAATCTTCTTGTGCTGATTAAAACTCGCAAATATACAAAACTCACAAATATCAAAAAATACATTTGAAACATTCAACAGCAATGTCTCTTATCAGAAATTATAACCGGGTCACTCAAGATAATCCACTGACCTTGTAGAGAGCAGTTTCATGTAGGAACAATTTTCTTTCTACCAAACTCCACACACCAACTGTATCATTGCGCAGAAGATAGTGATAAAACTGCCCTTTTCTTTACTATTACTATGTGGTGCTGCTTCAAATTTGGGGCAATCAGTTTCAAAATGTAATCAGTTCCAGTTCATCACATCATGCAGAATGTTTCTACAAATGCTGAAAATGAACTGTCATATACTTTTTAGTTATTGTGCTAATGGGATCACGTGTCAGAAAATGGCATTCTCTTCTTGCTATCACAACATGGCGCTGCTTCAATCTGAGTGCCATCTGATTCAAAATTTAATCTGTTCCATGACTTCATACAATGTTTGAAAGTTTGAAAAAGATCCATCAAATACTTTTTGTGTTATCACGTTAATGAGAAAGTGTCTGCAGTTGTGCTGGACCAGTCCACCATGTGTGTGTGGGATTCAAACCCCTAACCCCAGAGGGTGCTGCTACCCACCATGTGGCACCACACTAAAACATGACAAACCTTTACCGCTATTTTATCCTTGGAACAAAAAAAAAACGTTTCATAAACACTGCTATTTTAGAAGCTAATGCCAAATCACTCATACTTGGCATCTTTAAGCGCATCTCCAGCTCTGTTGCATGACAGGGTCTTGGGCATGGGGTTTTGTCAACCCGTGTGACCAGTCAATCACATCTTGGAAACCTGCCAGCTGACCACAGAAAGGTCATGCTTTTGGATCTGTTCCATTGCTACTTGCAATGGCAAAATATGAGGAAGATCCTGTCTAATGAAGGACATCCATCAAAGGCCTTTGGTTTTTAATTCAGAAGAAAATAAAACTTGGTCTAAATAAGAGCAGAATTTACTTAGTTTTAAACACAAAGCATGACACTGGTGTGAAGTGTGATTCATACCCCGACTGGGCAGACTGGGCAGGTATCCTGTCAACACTGCTAGGGAACAGGAAGAGCGCGTACTAATATTCCCGCCAGCTTGGGAAGGCCCTCAAGTTAGATGTTCATAGTTCATTTCCTCTCTGACGGAGATATCCAGAGATGAACCAAATCTACAGTATGCACACACATCCTCTGAAAAGAAAATTAAAAAGACTGTAGTGTAGCTCAGTGATACACAGGAAATCTTCCTGTGGAAATTTGCAGTTTCGCAGTTCAGAATCTGACAATGGTTTTACTTTAAGATGGGATACAGGTAATCCAAAATGTTACCATTCAAAACTTTCTGATGATACACAGTCGAGAGAAAACCCACCTCTTGCCTGACACTGGATGTCAACCGTTTTATCCACCTCTCCCCTGATCTTCCTCTGGGGTTCAGCCGTGAAGTAGGGGCGCTCTGTGGAGGAACCACAACAAAAGAAAGAAATGTTAGAGTGGGGTTTCTGCATGGGACTGAGGGATACCCCAACGCAGTTTAAAGGGGCTTAAACTTTGGGATCATGAAAGAGAACAGGCTCACTGTGAGGAATACAGGGGAACCATCCAAAAAGAACCAGCATTTAGAACAGAAGCCACCCCGGAACAGCTTTTGTCTCTCAGTGAAAGAGATGAGATGAGTTTTTCATATGGTGCTATTATTGTCCACATAGATTTGCAGATCTGCCATATCAGACGTGTAGCAGAAAACATGAAAAAGGTCCGCCTGAGCTGTAACTGATGACTTGTCTGTATTTCCAACTATTTGAGCAAAATACCCATTTAAAGATTACTCAAAGTCTGCTCATTTTCAGATCTAAGAACGCAGTTACATATTTGTCTACAAATGTACAAATATCAATATACTTTCAAATCTCATTAAATATTTATAGATTATTTTACTCATTTACAAATCTGATTACACATAAACTATCTGAGACAAATGACTTTTTTTACACACATACAAATAATTTTGCTACAATAATAGCCCCATAAATTCCCCTTCAAAAACAAATCCAAAGGAAAAAAGTTTCTCCTATTGAGGGTAGAAGGGGTAAAACTGCAGACAGTGACTTTTAATTAAATAAAACAAACACCAGTTGTCAATGCATACAGTGTTTATCGGTACTTAATGCAGAGTCTGCTGCCTGATGGCCATTTCAGCAGTTTGTCTGCATGTTACAAGCATTTCCAATGCAGTTTACTGTTAGACAATGACTGACAGAGAGAGAGCAAGAGTGTGTGTTCAGTTCAGTCCTGAAAATCCACAGTGTTTTTCTCAGAGATAATTGCCACAGATAACTGTCACAGCCCTGTTTCCATCTTGGTAACAGCCTATAACAAAAATCACTGCCATAAAAAACATTTCTATTATAGTTCTGTTATTATATTCCTACTATAAAGTTTGTTTGCAGAAGAGTGCTGTTTCCTGATAACACAAACAGGCTAGTGAGTGCTTTTAATATATGGGGGAAAACTGTGAATACATATTTGTTTACACTTAAACTGAAGGCAGACCACAATGCATAGTGGCAAACCCTCTATATTTGGAGGTTTTACACTGTACAATGAAAGCCTGCTTTATACTGCAATGCCTAGCTGGCACCTACATTCACAGGAATGGTCCCTTTATCTGCTGAACGATACCAGAATGATAGTTACAAACGGCAAACAGACTCCATGCTGGAACCATTGAATCATAACTATTAAACAGCAGCTCCATGGGAGGCAACACCCCATAATGCTACGGGTCTCAGGGACAGTCCACTCATCCCACACCAGCTCATCCTGGACACGGCGATTAGAAACAGGTTGTCGAATTGGCTTTTCATTTTGAAGCCACGTGTTTTTTAACCCCTGTTTTACTCTAAAAACACCAAAGGTAAAGAGCTGAATTCTACATAGTAGCTGTGTTCTACGGAGCAGCGGTTTAGGCTCCACAACAACAAAAACCCCAATCCTGGTGGAAGCCCAGTGCAGCAGGGATCTCGGAGATGCCTGTGCAGAGATGGGCGCGGGGCTGCTTTACCCATGACGGAGAGGTAGGCTCGGGCCTCAGCTGTCTTCACACTGCTGTCCAGCAGGGCGGCCTCACACGTGTATAGCCCCGCTTCCACCGAGGTGGGGTTGATGACTGTCACCCTCCGGCCAAAACTTCCCACTGCACTGGCCAGGGTGACGCCATTGTGTTTCCAGGTGATGTTCAGCTTTTCTATGGGCCTTTGGAGTGGAAGGGGGGCAGAGACACATGGACACTGAGAATCCAAAACAGTCACACTTTTCTTTCACTTTTGGTAGATGTCCCCCTACTTACCCCCCCCCTCCCCAGCCTCTGTAGCCCTTTTAGAGGTGAATACACTGACACAGCATAGTACAGAGAACGTGGGGACATGTAGGTGTCCTGGTTCTTACCTGCGTGTATTTCAGATCCTCCCATCCAGAGGTAAATTCTGTGATTTACCCCAAAGTAAAATATCCCAGTAAAAATTTCTCTACCAGCCACAAAATAATAATGAATAACATAGCCTCTCATAGCCAGCTCGCCATTTACAGTACACTAGCCCCCCCCCAACTAATTTTTTTATGATGTACAAGTGATGTAATAATGGATCACCAGGCAACTTTGTCCATCGCCTTGGGACAACCAAAATTCCTATTTTGTTTTTTTTATTGTAACTCCCTTTTGTTCTTTATTACACCATTTCCAGTCCTATTGTCCCCTCCCTTGCAACTGTGGCCCAAGAATTTCAAAAAAACTTGAAACTTGATGTTTGAAGACGAAGTCAGGTACTCACACCTGCCTGGTGGTGTGGGAGACCCACCTGGCATTGGCCACGCACTCCATGGACGTCTCACCACTCCCGGCGAGTACCGTGGTATTCCTGGGGGGGATCACGATCACTGGTGCCATAGTGTCTGCGGGGGAGTCCGAGTCTGCTTCAGGAGGGAGGTGGTGTGGGAAAGACACAACAACACATGTCATCCAACACTGAGACTCCACCGGCAAACATCTCACGTCCGACAGAGTGATTTATAAGCTTCCTGTGCTGAGAGACGGGGCGTAATCAGGGCTTCGTGTCACATGCTGCACTAAGGCGAGCCGCTCCCTTATAACACCGATCGGCCCCAGCAGCTAAAACGCAACGGATCATTCCAGGCATGTGCCACAGAGTCAGCATAACCGTGTGGTTTGTATTTCACTTCCCAGGACGGTCACAGTCACCTCCATATTCCTGCCAAACTTATTCCCACTTCAGGGTTAAATCAGCAAAGACAATGGGCCAAGAGCACAATCGCACAAAATGCCGTTGAGTGATTTCAGCTAAAACGAGGGAGTCTCTGTGAGCTGAGTTGGGGAGGGGCACAGCCTACTGCTTGCAGAACTCGGATCGCTCTGTCATTCATTAAATATACATGTTTTTGCCAAAATAGTGGAAATCTATGATGGCAGCTGGTGCCTTAAATTATCGATAAATTACTTGGCTGGTGACTGAGAGGCGCTGAGTTATCGTTTCCACGATGCATGGTGCTGAGTCTAAAGGTGGAGTGACACACAGAATTCTACTTTTATTTTTGATGTCTTTTACATGGAATACATGGGTTTTTGTGGTAAAGACTACGCTTGCAGACACACCAGAAAGACTCGACCAGACTGAACATTTCACAAATGACTGATGAGACTTGAGATTTTATTCACTTAAATGAAATGATTCTTTACGAATTGTTTTCTCAAAGCATCAGGTAGGAACATCCCTCTGACTCCATATGAAAATTCACAGCTTTGGTTCATCTCATGTATGGAATTAATAAAAAAATTAACAAAGAAAGCAATATGGCAGAGTGTGGAAATTGAAAAGACACCCTGAGATGAGTGTATAGTCTTTCATGAAGAAACATACAGGCGAGGTAATTAAAGCCTTCTTCTGAGATTCTCATCTCCTAGAAAAAACTGAAAGAAAATCATTTGGTATAAACAGTCCCAGTTGAAATAAAACAGTAATAAAGACAGAAACAAACAAGTACAGGGTAATTAACATAGAATCAGGAGACATTAAATTATAAAAACAAAGGAAGATGTTGCACATTACTATCTTATGGACAGCAGGGGGTACAGGGCTGGGGCATTGTGTGGGTGAAGTTTGCATGTTCTGCCTGTTTAGTCTGCCTGTTTTTTCTGGGTTTTCTGGCAGTCCCTTGATATGCATTTAAACTGGTGCCTCAAAACTGCCTGTAGTGTGTGACTGTACAACAGACTGGCACCCACTCCAGGGTGCACATCAGACTGGTGCCCTGTAATAGACTGGCATCCCATCCAGGGTGTCCCCTGGTTTGTACCCTGTGATAGACTAGTATCCCGTCCAGGGTGTACCCGAGCCTTGTGCCTTATGTTAAACTCCATCACCCCCCAAATCCTGTATTAGATACATAGTTGGAAGATGGATGGATGAACATTAATGTCTGTGCGTCCTCATCTTGCCAGCTTGATTCCCGATCCCTCTTTCAGTTCTAGCGTGTGTCTCCTCTTCCCTGTGACTGCAGGAGTGCCCGCCTTTCCCTTCACCCACACGGAAGATCTGTTGGCTTTCTAACCCTGGATTATATTGCTAACTATGTCTCCCATCGTCTCTGCTCCCCGAAGGTTCTGCATTACAGAGTTACTCGCCACCAATGGATCCAGCAGAACTCTGCGGTGCACCGATGTGCCATTTCACCGCTCTACCCAAGCTACCTTCTCCACCAGCATACTGTACTTGCCAATATGATTTTCAGTGATGTTTTTTTGTAACTCTGGCATGCCAGAAGCCATTGTTAGCGATAGAACAGCTTAATTTAGTTCTGGAGAGCATCATGCTGCAACATAGGCATTACACTTATGTCTTCTGGGTATCATCCACAAACAAACGGCCCCTGGGCCAAGTACACCCACAATTCCCTGTATGATTTGTCCCTTTGACTAAAACCATATCAGTCTGTTTTTGGATCCCAACCCTCATTATGGAGCCTAGCAATGTGCCATGGACCACTGGTTCCGGAGGAGTGGCCAAGTCTGGACCAAGTCAGATCCTCGAACCTGAGCGGTACAATAACAGAAAGCAGTTTCTGACCACTGATTACACCACTCCCCCACTGCAGACAACAGGAAGAACTATTGCATCTGTATCTCCCCAGTCTTTCAAGAACTTCTGCTTAAGCCCATTCGTCATAGCCCAATGCATCCTATCACCTAATATAATATAATATAATATAATATAATATAACATAATATACACACTGCGGGAACCAGCTAACCAAAGATGGTCAATTTAAGCACTCCAGATCATTTAAGTTGCATGTTTTTGGACAGTGGAAGGAAACTAGAGGATCCACCAAAAAGCCACACAGATACAGAGTGAACATGCAAACTCCACACGTACATAGTGCAAAGTGCCACCCACTAAGCCAGTGTCCCGTCAACATGGCATCATGCACATGCAATTGCCACATTGCAAGGCCCGTGACAGACTGCTGTGCTCAAACCATCAATCAGTTGCATTAAAATATTTTTATTCAGTCACGGGAAACAAAACACGGCAACCTTTTCTATTTTAACGATGGTTCATTTACAACATGTTTATGTCTTTTTCAACATGTACAGTATATTTAAAATATACTATAATTTTGCATTCCATAGAAGCAATATTGAGTAAAAGCAAGTGTGTGGTCTGCACTGCTTTGTGTCTGTCGGCCCAACTAATGGCAGCAGCAGCACCAGTTTATGTTACAATCGCTCTTGGTAGAAAATAAGTTCTATTTGGCTGCATAGTTAATTTTCAATATCGCAAATATTGCAATAACTTCAAATATTGCAATGTGAACTTTTTTCAATATCGTTCAGCCCTACTCAAAACACAATATGTTCACAAAAAATAATTAATATTACATGGCTATTATGAACTGTATTTATGATGCGCTAAACAACAGGGATAACCTTTGTGATTATTCTGACATAGAGGAATCGTACAAAGTAAATTAAGCAAAATGATTTACATCAAAGTGACTAGGATACTTTGAGAAGCTGAACGGCACATATTTATGGTTGAACTGGCTTCACTGGCTGAGCCCGTCAAACCTGACTGCGGTGATATTTAAGTTCTGCTTTGCAATACTGACTGCATTTTCATTCACTTTTAATGTGAAGTGATTCCACACAACTGATAGTTTTGCTACTGTAAGTATTTGGACACTCATCTGTGTTGTACTGTCTTCCATCCACCAATTGTATCCTCCAATTTTAACCGATGCTTTTAAATAATCGAGTAATCGAGCTTAATTGAATACTTGTTACAGCTCTGTATCCAGTTTTTATACATCTTTCCTGGCCAGTCATGAAAAGACAACGAGGGAAAAAAAAGACTTCACCAATGGCCATAGAGGCCCTGAACAGGAAACCAGCTGATTGGCAGCTGACAGCCAGAGTGCCTCCTTAGCAGGACAGCTGAGGGTCTGTCCGATTCTGATAGCTTCTCAACATAAAAAGCTCTGATGTGCCAGTGAAACACCTCGAAATGTTCTGTGTGGTCCGTCAGCTAACAAATATAACACATTTTGAGAAGCAGAAATGGTGTCACATCTAACACATCAAGAAGTCTTCTATGACATCAAGATAAAACTTTAGTATGAACCAGCAATAACAGTTAACTGATGTCGTCGTATAACTTTTAGCGCTGTATAATGATAAAAATCTGATGTCATGTTTTATTGTTCAAAACAAGGGTAAAAGAGAGAGAATACAAGGAAGGAAAAGGAACAAAAGGAACAAAATGGCAAACGAAGGTGACGATGACGATTTCCACAGGATTTCTTACCAAGGGGTCTACGGTTCTTCTTCCTTGCTGTCCGATAGGCATGAGGAAGAGATGGAAAAAAATAATGGCACAGTCTATCATTTCACTTCAGTGATTTCACACAAACTGTGGCTCGTGATGCTAAGAGAAGGTAGTGAGGTGCCACGGATTGTACTGTGAGAAGGTGGAGAGGTACGGTGGATGGTGCTGATAGAAGGTGGAGCGTTACCACAGATGCAGCTGAGAGAAGGTAGAGAGAGAGTGTAGGTAGAACTGAGAGCAAATGGAGAGGGACCGTGGATGGTGCAGTTCCGACTAGGTACTTCATTGGAAGCTCGGCAGGCTTGGGCCTGGCAAGTACTTGGAAGGAAGACCAACTAGAAAAGCTGAGTTGCTGATGGAGGAGCTGTTGTTAGGGCCAACAGGTTAGCCCATCTTGTATCTGTGTTGATCGAACTTCCCCGGTACAGTGATGGAGATACTGTGCTGTAAAAACAGTGATGTCCTTCAGAGGACACATAAAACTGAGGTCCGACTCTCTGATGTCATAAAAGATCGCTGGGCATTTTTCAAAAGGGTAGGGATGTCCTCTGATGTCTTGGTTAAAATGATCTACTCTGGTCCTTTCGAATCAGGCCTCCTAATCATCCCCTATATTTAATTGGTGAATCCACTTCTGCCCATTTTCCACCTTAGCTACTGTGTGGTGAGCATACTGGTGCGCAATTGCTGCCATCGCATCATCCAGGGGGGTGGCACATTTGGAGGTGACTGAAGCAGTTCTCCATTGTTTTTGTAAAGCACTTTGGGTGTCTTGAATTATATATTTGGGTGTCTTATATATATAATCATTCAGAGGGTGGAGAGGGTCTGTGGACCGTGGAGAGGGACCATGGATGACGCTGAGGGAAGGTGGAGCGGGAGTGCAGAAGGTGCCGAGAGAAGGTGGGGAGGGACTGCGGACCGTGGATGAGGCTCAGAGAAAGTGAAGAGAGAGCACGGACGACTCTGAGACAAGGTGGAGATGGACCGTGGACTGCACATGGCGCTGAGAGGCTCAGAGAAAGTGGAGAGAGGGACCACGGAAGGTACTCAGAGCAGGTGGAGAGGGACTGCAGATAGCCCTGAGAGAAGGTGGAGACGCACTATGGATGGTGCTCAGAACAGGTGGAGAGGGTCCGTGGACGGTGCTGAGAGAAGGTGGACAGCAAGCACAGACCATAGACGACACTCAGACAAGATGGAGAGGGACCGCAGAAGGCGCTCATAGCAGGTGGAGGGGGACCGCGATCAGCGCTAAGAGAAGGTGGAGAGGGACCGCGGAAGGCGCTCAGAGCAGGTGGAGGGGGACCACGATCAGCGCTAAGAGAAGGTGGAGAAGGGACCGCGGAAGGCGCTCAGAGCAGGTGGAGGGGGGGCTGCGAGCCGCGCTAAGAGAAGGTGGAGAAGGGACCGCGGAAGGCGCTCAGAGCAGGTGGAGGAG
>JAODKF010000050.1:6994439-7009034 GCA_026779585.1 Mormyrus proboscirostris | reverse complement strand
AGGGGGACCGCGATCAGCGCTAAGAGAAGATGGAGAGGGACCGCGGAAGGCGCTCAGAGCAGGTGGAGGGGGACCGCGATCAGCGCTAAGAGAAGATGGAGAGGGACCGCGGAAGGCGCTCAGAGCAGGTGGAGGGGGACCGCGATCAGCGCTAAGAGAAGATGGAGAGGGACCGCGGAAGGCGCTCAGAGCAGGTGGAGGGGGACCGCACGCAGCATTGAGACCAGGTGCCATCATCCTGTATTGAGTGGATTTTACTGCCTTGAATGTGGGCCAGATGTGGGAAATTAGTTACAGACCCTATTCTGCAGTTTTATTTTCAAAACATTAAGATAACCAGCTGCAGTATATGAATAAACCTACTATTTATTTAGCATTTGCTAAGATCCAGACAGATGTAGATGCTTGATTAATAAATTAATAAATCAGAGGGTTATAATTACCATAACAGCAGATAATGTGGAGAGACACAGATCCAAAACAACTTCAGGCGAAATTACAATTCAGGGCACGGCGGCTCTTACAGGGTAAAGGCATATCCAAGGCAAGGTAAGAAAAGAGCACAAGGCAGGCATTTGGAAAGGCGTTACACTGAATGAACAAGGAAGGGCAGAAATAAAATATAAAACACGAATAGAGGCTGAAAGTAGTCAAATCAGTCAATGGGAGATTTGAGTCACAACAAGGATTAGGTATCTCCCATTGAACCAGAGGTTGGCTTTAAAAGCTTGTTTTTTGTTTAACTATGGTGCAAAACCACTTCTTACCAAAAAAGAAAGTGTATGCATATATTTTGCTTCACCATATGTTACTGTGGCATCTCCAAGTACCAAAGGGAAACCAAGGGGCTTTTGGACGAGCTGGTGTTTCCCCTGAAGTCAAAGGCTTGTTTTCCACTCTAAAGGTCAGGTGATACCAGTTCTATACAATTCCAGATAAGTGACTGTGCTTATCCTGTCTTGAGACCCGCTGTCTTGTTCAAAAGAAGGATCCAGTCGTTGGATGACCAACACAACAGAGATTCACCGGCATGGTCTTCAGAGATCTCTCTGAAAACTCAGCATAGAAAAACTTAACACCTTCTCATGGTGTGCATAATTAAATGGCGAAACTTAGTGAAGGACATTATGAAATCATTTATAATGCTGCTTTTCATCAAAATGAAGTCAGCCTTACCCACAAAAAAGGCTTAAAATCACAATCAATGTTGATTAATAAAGTCAATTAAAATTGTCCTCCTCCAGTATCCTGGGAAATGGTTGATGAATAGGACTCGTTTGCGCATGATTAAATTAACTTTTTGCAAGTTACACATGAAAGAGGGGCCAGTCAATGGCTTAATTATTAACTACTTATTGTGTCACAGTGACAGAAACATCATATCTTGTTTAATGAAAGAAGGAGGAAAGGAGGAAAACATTTAAAGACAGAATATAAGAATGACACCATAGTGTTTCTTTCTACAGTATACAGTAATTACCTCTCTTGAGAGCCATGCTAACTCTAAAAGACTTTTCATTGGCCCTCTTCCTTAAAAACATCAACAACCTCCGTCCCCATGGGGACCTACCTTTGCCCCCCCCGCCCGGCCACCCCAGCTCCGCCAGCCCCACTAATGTCCACCCACAATAGCTCCGAGACACTGATCTGTTCTGGGGGAGATGTGAGCCAATATCCTGCCCCACAGTTGAGGCAGTGGGCCCTTCTCCCAGACTCGCGTGACAGTTGCAGCTGACAGCTGATTTTCTGCCCCCAGGCCATGGAGGTAGATCCTTCGCTGGCATAACGCCAGACCAATAAAGTTTTCCCGAAGAGGCCTTCCCACGGGAGCCATAAACCCGTTGGGAAAGGGGCCCCATCCGTTATTCTGCTATCTAAGACATTCCGCCAGTCGCAGGAATTAATTTGCAGCCGTCCACTTTATGTGCTCTATAAGGGAGGAGTTAGATAATAGGTTTCCTCTTTGACTGAATGTGCCCTAAATTTGGTAATCAGTTTTTTTATTACCCTAATTATTTATCTGCTTACTTTTTACCATTCAGCAAAACCCTCACACAGCAGTACTGATAAAAACACCTGACAAGAACTCCTGCAGTATTGCTATACACCATGTCTCATGAGAAAGAGCACAGATGCATTCTGGGATACTCACGTGTCATCATCATCATCATTACATGATTTTCTTGATGCACGGAAATCCAGCCTCCAGTAAACCGTTAACTGCACAATGTGTATGGCAATGGAAAAATGGTGCGGGACCTGACAGCCAGTGACCGTAATGTGCCAGTGGGGTCCAAATCTCAAAGTCGGCCTAGGGGGACTGTCAGGTGAACACAGGGAGGCTCCTTAGGAACAAGCGTTTGAGTGGAAATGTTCAGCTGCCCATGGTGTCATCTGCATTCTGTGCCACCTCCTCTACACACTCACTGCAGTCTCTCTGTGGGCCGGCCAGCATGCTATGGACACGAACGACTGCTGTCACACTCACTTACTTGTGTGCTGGAGACCGTGCTGAAAGAATCTTCTCAAATATGCAAGCAAAATCAAAAACACTATAAATACTATAATACAGGTACCCAGATTTAAGGCTTGAAATTCACAGACTCTGTTCACAGAGCTCATGCATGTTCTCCCTGTGCTGCATGGGATTCTTACCCAGTATAAAAGGTGTACAGGTATGTCTGGCAATGAACTTGGACAGCATCTGAGCTCTTTTGCCCTGTGTTTTTGGAAGGCTCCCGGCCTCTCAAAGCACTGAACCTGGAAGATGGATGGATGCATCGACGTGTGGTGACTGGACAGTTAATTAGACAAAGAAAATCCTTTATTGCTGAACTGAATGTGCTGTTTGGTTATATTGTCTTACAGTAAATCACATAATGAGATTTATTTTTAAAAAAAGGCCAGAGCAACATCAGTATTGGCACACATAATCTAATTACCAGTTTTATAAGGGTTAAGGATGAAAAGCATTAATCATTCTCCTGTATTTGATGTTCCGGAAAGCTTCAGAGAAGAGCCTGTTAGCGTATTAATGATGCTGTATGGGTACGTTAAATGACTGATGTGAATGAATGAACATGGCCTTGCAGGGACAATCTTTAAGAAGTGGGCAGTCAATATTGGAATTACCCCAAACTTACCCCCCAGCTAGCCTCATTCTCCCCCACCTCATGCGTCTGTGACACTAGAACAGCAGCGCCACCCCAGGCACATGAAGATGAAATTAATACGGCACTAACATCTGTTTAAATTTTATTTATATGGGTAATAAGACTGGCCTGTTTGATAGACCACCATGAATATGATTACTAGCCTGTCTTTACTTTTATCATTCTGTTAGTTTGAATCTAGGTATGCTTGAAAATTCCCAAAAACAGCAAACATTTGCAGACCAAAATTTTACAAATGACTCCTCAGGCATCAAGCATCCTAGCGGAACCCAGGGGGGGGGTCGGCAGCCTGTGGCACAGCCGACGCTTACGGCATTCTGGCAGGGGGCCAGCGGAGCTGTACAGTCACCGCGACAGCTCCCCCTCCAACTTCCACCCCACCCACTAAAAACGGGAACGTGAGCACGATGAGGGAGGCAAACACCTCCTCAGGAGATCCGTCATCTGCTGGCACATTCTGGGGGGGGGTGTGTGCAGAGAGCTGGAATACCCACAGCAGCTCTCCATCTGTGCTTCATTTAAAAAAAAAGTTGATAATGAAGAGTGTGTGCATCCTCAAAGCACAAGAGCGCTCTTCCGATTGACCCTCCTGTCCCATCCGGGTCTCTCTCTTTAGCTCCCCGACATGGATGTCAAGCCGGATACAAGGCCTGCTCTTGCCCAGCTTACCGTACTTACAGTTAGCGACAAGGCGGGTTTCCGAATAGCACTACCAGGAATTACAAAAACCCTCTATAGGTAAATAATAAAGCTGGCAACTTCTGTCTTGACCTGCTTTCTGCCTTCATTTCACAGTCACCTGTATCGCTGGATCAGGAGTATTCTCAGCTCTGGGTCGTACCAGTCATCTGCCAAGCTGATTTATTACTTAAGAAGCTCCTCTGGTGAAGGTTCTGCTCTCTGCAACCTCGGTGTAAACATCAGAATTACAGTAGACCGCCTGGAGATGTGTGGCATGGAGTAATCTGCAGGCCTTTGGCTATAATTCTGATGCATGACCTCAGTCTGCTTCCTCCATGTGTGCTGTTTTTTATTCCCGCATCATATCTACAGTGAGAGGACAGGGTACCGCCGGCGGGAAGTGAGGCTGATGTACTGTAGGCAGAGACGAGCAGAAAGGACAGGGGGAAGCACAGTGACAAAACGCAGCCACTAAATGAAGAAAAGCACCTCCACCTTAGCCTGCCAGGTCTGCTCCCGTGGCTTTACAGTGACACAGGAAGGAACGGGGAGTGACAGACAGAAGCCAGACACTCGTCCCCACATACCGAGGGGCTGGTTCTCCTTCAGCCCATCCTCAGTCTGCTACAGCGACTCACAGAGATGCCATTTTCCAGAGTCCCAGCATGGATGACACTAGCCTCCACCCGCTCTATTCCCAACCCAAACCCCAACCCAATAACAAACCCAAATAACAGCCCCCTGTAGACAGCAAAGATTATGTTTGTATTACACTTCAGGTAAACTAAAAAAGAATGCATAAACAACACAGATGAAGAGGAGCCCCCCCCCCGCCACAAGCAAAATTTAATTCAGATACAGCCTAAATTTGTGTTACATCTCCTCCTGCCCTTTTATATTAGCAATCCCAAGGTGTCAACGTTTTTCTCTAATCATGCGACCAACAGAACAAACGCATCAGAAAAACCTTAGCAGCCCTGAAAATCCACATTGATTTCTATGCCCGTCATGGCCCCCCCAATGGCAAAATACCAGTTATATTAAGGTAAGTGCTTCTCTATACTCCGTGCATTATCGTCTATTGCCTCAAATAGCATGCAGAATGGCTTTCCGCAATTTGCTCTCAAAGTAATTCAGCAATTACCGTGATATTGTGAGATCTTAGGCTTCACCTGCAGAATACAAATTGAAGGGAGGGTGCCATCTGTCATCTCCTCAGCCTTTCTTACAGCGTGCATCATCTGCGACGTTCCTTGGGCATCAGGTGGCGGAGGGAGGGCATCATGTGTTTGGTTTGTCTCATTCATCACATAAATACGACTCATGAGAGAGAAAAGGCCGGAATTCTGCAGTGAGAGTGCCCCACGTTGTGTGCCGGTCAACGTGGGCAGAACAAGAGGAAAAAAAACCCATCTGTGCGTGACTCTTAATGCATGAGGCTCAAAGGAAGACAGAGAAGCCTGCTGAGATGCCGACTGCCACCTGCGAGCGAGAGTTTCAGATGATAAGCTGCTTCTTAATGGGTGTGTTGTACGTGCGCCCAAACTGAAAGGCATGTGACTTGCAGGTAATGACAAATAAATAAATAAGAAAAAAAATATAAAAAATACAGGAGGGGCTTTGGGTGAAGAACACCATTTTAGAAAAGATGGAGGATTTAAAAACCCAACAGCTAAGAAGTAGAGACTGCCAGGCTAGTGACAAACTTTTCCAGGGCGGCATGTTTAGTTTTGTGTTGCACATGCTCGATCCAGACTCTCGTGTAGAAACCCGTCAAAGCATCATCTGGAAAATGTACGGGCACTATGCGGCTCAGCAGGTCAGAAGTCATACTTGTGATCAGAAGGTTGCCGATCAAAATCCTGGGACCAGAAAACTAATGGCAGCACTGGGCCCTTGAGTGAGGCTCTTAAGCCATTGCTCTGGAGGCGTTGGATAAATAGCTGACCCTGCACTTGGTCCCCAGGTTTTGCGCTAACCTGTGTGCACGTTTCAAAAGGAGTTTCAAGAAGAGATATGAAAACATCATTCCAACACACTCATACTTATTTGCATATGGGAAAGAAAGCATCATTTAATTTCAAGAAAATTATACAGATTCATTGGGAGGTCATGGGCAGGTCATAACGAGTGGGTATCGCAGTGTAACTGATGTTAGCTGTGGGTTAGGGTGGTCTCCTCTTATGGTCTGCAGGCTGCACCTTGAGGCTATGCGGCTGAGGCAGGAATGGGCTCAGAACTGCGGTTCCCTGCACACTGTAAGCTCTTCATGAGCCAACCCGGGGACTCCTTCAGCAAAAAAGGCATTCTGCTGAGAGTCCAGTAGCGGGGCTGTAAAACATGAAGGAGGCGAGTGAAGAGAAACGGAGACCGTGCTGCGTGTCACCTCAGTACAGCCAGCCAGGAAAAAACTATGATACAGAGATACCTGAAGCAGAAGGGATCCCATGAAAGGATCCCCTGAACCCCCTCCTTGGCCCATGCCTTCATCTTCCCCCTGTAATACCACACCCCCTTTATCCTAGTCCCATCCATCTAATCCTGTCATGCTTCCTTCTATCCCCTTTGCTGCCACCCACACCTCACTCTGAATGAGACATGAGGGTATCTGCAGACACTTCCCAGAAGAGAGTGTCAGGAAGGCAGCTTTCCCCACCTGAAACCGTAAGACACTATGCGGATCAGCTGGCTGTATTTACAGGAGTATCCAGCTTCTATTTGCAAGCGTTCTGGGTCCTGAACTGTTTTAAAGTTGCCACCATTGTTCCAATATCCAGGACATACACAAGAAAACTGTATTAATTGACTACAGAGCACTCACTCTGACATCAGTCATGCAAACCTTTAAATCAACGCTGGCACATCTATTAATACCACTGGGACAAACTGCACAGTCGAGGATGCTGTGCCTTCAGCACATCCGCCGACACCCGGACTTCCCCAATACATCCTGTTCGTGAATTTCAGCCTTTAACGCTACTGTCGCAGATTGGCTCCAGAGCAAACTGGCCCAGCTGGTTCTCCACCCAGAACGTGTCAGGGGTATATCAACAGTCTGTGAGGCTGGGACCCCATCTGTCTGCTTTGCTGCACATCAGCACCGCCGGGCTGTGTTCTCTCTGCTCTGCAACCCTATACGCAAATCTAAGAAAATCTTAAATTTTGCCAATAACTACTTTAAAGAACATATCTAACAATAATGTGAACTTCTACCCAAGAGAGGCTGACCGTCTTTGTGCTTGGGGCATCCACAACCACCTTAAGCCCAGAACTATTAATACAATATGCATGAAATGTTGTGAGTAGATCCCAGCTACCAGCTATAAAAGACCTCTTTTGTGCGAGGGTGGAGAACAGTGCTGCTAGATGGCTGCAGAACCCATCCAGTGATAAGCTGTGTGGCACCTAGACCCTTCTGATCCCCACTTACTACAGAACCATCATAACACATCAGTTAAGTTCCACCCAGTGTTGTACTACTTCTGTTTATTGCACACTGACTTACAGTCTGGGGCAGCGTGTGGCTCAGTGGGCTAAGCTACAGCACCTGTGGTAGTGAGATCTTCAGTTCAAGCCTGGTCTCAGCAGGACAGTCGCATCTGTGGGCCCATAAGCAAGGCCCTTCAGCTCCACGGGCAGCGCTGCAGTTGCTGCCCTTTGCAGCCAAACTTGCTCTCACATATAGGGACAAAAGCATTGGGATACCAGGCCATTATATCCACAGGAACTATTACAACAACCCATTCATAGGCATCCAAATGGAGCTGGCCCCCCCTTTACAGCTATAAAAGCTGCAAATCTTTAGAGAAGCCTTTCCATAAGTTTTTAAATGTGTCTGTGGGAATTTTTGCCTCATCTAGAAGAGCATTTGTGAGGTCAGACACTGATGTTGGACTTGAAGGCTTAGCTTGCAATCACTGTTCTAGTTCATCCCAAAGGTGTTTGATGGGGTTGAGGTCAGGGCTCTGTGTGGGCCAGTCAAATTCTTCCACACCAAACTCATGGATCTCGCTTTGTGCACTGGGGCACAGTCATGCTGGAACAGAAAATGGCCTTCCCTAAATGGTTCCCACAAAGTTGGAACTACAGAATTGTTCAAAATGTCTTGGTATGCCTAAACCTTAAGAGCTCCCTTCCCTGGAACTAAGGGGCCAAGCCCAACCCCTGACAAACAACCGTAGTACGTTAATCTCTCCTCCACCAAACTTTACAGTTGGCATAATATAGATATGTTCTCCTGAAATCTGCCAAGATTTGTTCATCAGACTGCCGGACAGAAAAGCATGATTTGTCACTCCATAGAAAACATTTACAATGCTCCAGTGTCCAGTGGCGGCGTTGCTTTACACCACTCCATCTGACGCTTGGCATTGCGCTTGGTGATGTGAGGCTTGCATGCAGCTGCTCGGCCATGGAAGCCCTTTCTATGAAGCTCCCGGCACACAGTTTTTATGCTGGGGTTAATGCCAGAGGCAGTTTGGAACTCAGCTATTGAGTTAACAGAGTGTTGGTGACTTTTACGCACTATGTGAAAATCTAGCAGGGAAGACATTTCACAAACTGACTTATTGCAAAGGTGGCATCCTATGACGGCACCACACTTGAATTCACGAAACTCTTCAGAATGACCCATTCTTTCACAAATGTTTGTAAACTAACTACATGGCCAGGTGCTTGATTTTATTTACCTGTGGCAATGGGTCAGAATGAAATACCTGGATTCATGGACAGCAAAGGGGGGGGGGCAGATGAAAACAGAATGTTGCAATGCATTGCACAATATTCTACAGTAACTATATATTAACAGAGAAATGAATTTATTTATTTTAGCACTGATGGAAGGTGCAATGTCAGGGATGGTAGCACTGATGGAGATTATAAGGGTGTTAGTATTGATGAATAATGTAAAGGTAGCATTAATGGAAGGTACTGTGTTACTGACTTTAGCACTGATGGAGGCTGCAATGATAGGAATGGTAGCACTGACTAAAGCTGCAATATTAGGGATGTTAGCACTGATGGAAACAGCACAGAATCCTGTAGAAACGACATCATGGGAAAGTCTTCCTGGGAATGCAAGGCTGCTCCTGTACAGCCAATCACCTCTGGTGAAGTCTGTGAAAGGGAGGAAATGAGAGCATATCCTGCTTCACTGCACCAACCTGGACACAGAATTCTGCGATTGCCGAGGGAGGCCCATCTGAGATTCATTAAAGTGAAATTGTCTCGTCCCCATTCCAAGAGATGCCAGTTGTTCTGTGGTGTACGTTGCCCCAGCTGAACGCAAGTCCACACACCATAAAAAAGCAGAACAGCCCAGAGCCTTTGGGGAAGTGCTAGTTCAACACAGTACACGTCAAACTAAACTCAAAATGAGTCCCAGTACCATAAAATCATATACAAATTAATCTTAAAACTAGATTTGATGCTGTCGGAAATGACAGCACTGTATTCCTCAGACAGCCCTGTCATTTGGTATGACTAATCTGATCTCACACACACACTCACCAATTTTATCAATTTCTAGTATTGGGTGGATCACCTGGAAAGGTTAAGGTTAATATAAGGTCTTTACCTGAATGCTATGAGTCTATGTTGTGAGATGTAGATTCCCTTTACATGAGAATTTGCAGAATCATTCTCCATTAATTAGCTGGTCATTTGTATCCTTTGGCATATGTTTTATTGTCCATGTTCGAAAATGTCATTTATATTATTTATATATTTAAATGTTTATATTCCATTTATTTCTCTGTGCGCTATACACCATAACATGCACCATAATTTTCTGTGACATAACAGTAAGACATGTAACATACATACCAGGGTGTCTGCAGAAATCATGATGTGAAATTTAAGACTTTTTAAGACTATTTTAACACTACCTAAATCAAATTTAAGACCAAATTTTAAGCAGAAACATGCCTTACCAGAATCAATACCCATACATTTACACTACAGTGACTACACTAACTATTCATTCAAGTTTGTATTAAAAATAGTCTAATACCTCATATGTAAATAATAAGCCTTACAATGTAACAATTAATGCAACTTCTGCTCAAAAAAAAAATAAATGGTTGTCTTGACCTATGATAGTTTATTTTATAAATTATGGACAATAAAAGTTTAACACCAATAGAACATTTAACAATACATTATAATAACAATTTTGTGAATGTATCTCTTAAAAAAATAAATAGTCATTCACTCATCCATTTTCTGTAACTGCTTATCCTATTCCAGGTCACAGGGGGTCCAGAGACTATCCTGGAGAATACGGGCGCAAGGAAGGGAACAACCCAGGATGGGGCACGAACCCACCGCAGACTGCACACTCACACACCTTCCACACTTGCAGGCAAACTGATAATTCCAATTGCCCTCAGGCATGTTTTCAGACTTTTTGGAGTACCTGGAAGAAACCTCACCACAGCACAGCGATAACATGCAAACTCCAGACGGGGGGCTTTGGTGGCGACTCAAACCCTAGTTTGATTAGGACACCAAGTGCCTAATAGTTGAGCACTGTACACAGCATGGGTATGGAGGGTTTTCATCCTGGGAGTGAGGGTGTGAGATTTCCACACGCCACTCTGAATGATGCCAATTTAAAACGTATTAAATATTTCTGGAATTTTCCATTTAATATTTTCATACCACTGATAACTGAAACCATGGAAAGTGAAACTGCAAATAAGGGGGGGGGCACTGTGAATGATTAAGACCTCAAATGAAAAAAAAATTACATAGTAAACTTAAATTTACGACTTAAGAATTTTTAAGCCCAAAATTGGTTCAACTCGAATTTAAAATATTTCAACACATGAGGTGATCTAGGCATCTGCTTTGGTGTATTCTATGATCACCATAAGGAAGAGGATAGGACCTTTGGAAGAAATGAAGCAGTTACTTGTCACATGTTTGGAGTAACAGATACAAAGGTGCATACCGCTCAGCCTCCCGATGATCCAAGCTACGGCGCGTACGCTTTAAGAAACGTTACGACGGCCCTACCTGTACTTGCAAACGAGAATTCACGGCAAGTAATGGGTGGTTTCAGCTGTTCAAAAACCGCCATAATTTACATTCATCGCTCGGCTTACGATATTTTCAATTCATGATGGAGTGATGATGCATCTCCGTCGTAACTTGGGAACTACCTGAAATCAAATGTCAGGAAAACACATAAACCATAAAACCGGTACTAGTTACACTATTACTGACATCACTAAAACTTTATTCCCAGCCATATTCAAGTGTTTCAATATAGTGCAGAAACCTATAATGGTCTCAAAGGGCAGTGGTCAGCTCAGGGTTACAACGTCAGACTACTGAAGTTGAATGCACTCAGCAGTTGAAAAAGGGATAAAGGTTTATCTGTCTGCCTCCAAATTCGTAACAAAATGAGGCCACTTTTCACTGTGGTGATGAAGGCCCAAGTCCACTGAGTGCTCAGGATGAAAAGACGTGTGGGTACAGAAATGTGAAACGAGCTCGCATTGTACCTTCATGTCTTTTTATAGATAAGATTTCCCTGGTTTCAAGTTAGTGAAATACATAATGGACTTATAAGGTAGCAAATTAACCTCATCAAACCAACTGTATCTGCAGGTTTCTGTATTTACCTACACTTTGTTTTAGTATTAAGTAAAGCAAAATTATTTATGGTTTCTGAGCAGATGAACAGAAGAAAGTGGACGAAACTGCTGTACTGTAAGGTATACAGATACTTTTCTAACATGATCTGCTCGCTATGTTTTTACAGTGGAGAGCTGTAGCTGACACTCTGCACTAGTTCAGATGGAGTTTGGTGTCGCCATGGGGTGTCGATAAGAAAACTCTTAGGACGGGGTCTGTACCAGTCTGTATAATAGAGAGTATGTGTGTGTGCGTGTGTGGATTAGGTTTATATTACATTGTGGGGATCAAATGTCCCCCACAATGTGATAAAAACCTGTTATTTTGATATTGTGGGACTCCGCAAAGTCCAGTGAATGCAATAAAAAAGCTTGCCAAAAGTCTATTCTTATGGTTAAGGTTAGGGCTGGGTAGGCCTTAATACGGTGGCCGAGAAAGCCCAACGAAATTCAAAATAAAAAAACGCACGTCTAATAGAAAAACGCGCCGCAAAGCAACAAAGCATATTATTCAGGTTCATAACGAGCCTGCAACTACAAATTCATAGACGCTACACAAAAAAAATTCGGTTGGCCGCTGGTTGTGCAGGGTCGGGGATGGGGACTAATCAGGGCCAGTCGGGGATTTCACACGAGACTAGGGCCATTAGGGGCGGTGGGGAGGTGCGCCGATATGCTGCCCCTCAATTTTTACTTGCATATTAGACACCACATGACACTAGGGCTGAGGAGGTGGGTTGAGGCGGGGCTCGCCTCCCGTCCCCCCTCTGCGGGCCTCTTTGCACAGGGGTTGGCGCCCCCTTAGTGCCACAGGGGCCCCCTCTCCGGTTGGGCGGATGGTTATCTTGAGGACACGTGGCTGTGGGCCCTTATGCCGTGGGAGCGGTAGGGTGGCCTCGGTTGCCTGGTGCCCCCTGCCTTCGCCTTAGGGTCCGGGGGGTGGGGGCACTGCCACGCCCCCCCAATGGCGTCAACTACCGGCGCAGCCAATGACAAATCAGCTCACACCTGCACTCGCACATACAAGAATGGCCACGTACGAGGGGGATGGCGGTGGGCAGAAGGAAAAAAAGGACATTTCACATCAGATGTATCTCTCTGCTTTACAGGTTTATCTAAAAACCGTTACTTAAACTGCACCCTCTGGAGCCGGCGATCCACGCCATGAGATCAAACAAAAATCTCGGCGAACGCTCTGTAAGCTTTTGCCATAGAACATATTTGTAGAGCTTTGCAAGAAGAATAAAAAAAACAAAAGTGACTAAGTCACATGTTACAGTATAAGCAGTCTTGATCACCAACCCAAATAGTGCTAATCATATAATAAGATCACTACTGTCATATTACACGGTTATTACTGGGTCAAGAAAATACAGGCGAAAGCATCGATAAACAAGAGCACATGTCTGGGTTCTGTTTACACTGACTGAGGAGCTGCGACCTTTTATTTCGTGATGTGAAAGAGTTTTCACTGAGGAAATGCGTTAGAAATACATCACATCCCATCGCTTCCATGCATGGATGACTGCAAATGCAGATAAGCAGTGAATTTGTAAATTACAAAATGTGTTTTCTAATTTTGATTGCTACTGTAAAATTTGTCTTATTGAAATATATGCAGACTGTTGGTAAGTAGGTTTACCATTTTTCACTACCTTTAAGAGACTTTTTTGCAAGTATAAAAGGTACAAAGGAATCATTTTATTTGACCTATGTTTCTCAAAATACAGTATGTCATAAAATAGCTTCAAATAGTCTGGATTGTATTTGCTGAAAATATATTTTCCATAAAATAGTAAGCTTTGCACTAAAAACAATTAATAAATGATGCAACTTGTATTCAGGGGTATGTTTCCCAAAAGCATTGTTGCTAATTACACATGTAGAACTATGCAACTGAATGGTTTCTACTATCTAAGTTGCTAACGGGACCTACAGGTATTGGAAAATGATCATCTTCGTTACTCTGTGTCATGACCTGCTCATTCGATCCTCCTATGTGCCACGCCCCCCTTGTTATTCACAAGGAAAGGTCTCTAATCATGTCATCCTTTCCATTGCTGTGACCAAGTGCCATCGCTTCAATTTTGCGGTCTCAGCATTGGTCTTCTCTTAATCATTATGCAGGACTGCTTCAATTTTGCTGCGATTTCTCCCAAAATTCTATCAGGTCTATCAGCATGTCTGCAAAGATTGAAAAACGATCTTTCAAATACTTTTTGAGTTATCATGCTAACGGTTTCAGATGTCTAAACCTTATTTTCTTATCACTATGTTGCACAGCTGCATTTTTGGGGCCACCTGTCTGTAATTACAAGATCTGAACCGGGAGAGCTGAAAATGCTGACAGTGTGTATTATACATAACCCAGAGTAACAAAAAAGGTCAAAGAAATAACTTGATATTTGAGTACTCAAACTAGTTTTCTACGCAAACCCTAGAAGAGGCTTAGCTACAGAAGATCATCTTAAAAGGTAACAATGTGTTTAATGGTCTTGGGCTGCAGAAATATAAAGGCTTTGCTGGAGTGCAGATTAATCTCCCCACATGGTCCTCCTCGCAGAGATACAGTGCCAAGCCAGACCTTTCATGATAGGGAAGAGGAGACACAGATGGGTGCGAGGACAGCTGGCCCTCTGAAGCACAGAGAAAGGCTCACGGCAGAAGCCAGGTAGGACGAACTGACCTGCCACCATGCACCAGCCACAGAATGTGCCCAGAGAAAAGAGCGTCCTTAACACACTGAGGGTGTTACGGAAACATAAGATGATTGACACACAGTTGATGCTCAGAAGACAGAGAAGGAATTCAGAATAGAGATTAATGCTTAAATGCTGATTTATACAGGTACTTCTGCGTAGAATGTGCAGCATAGGTAGCCGTGTAGCTGTGTAGCCTACGCCACAGCCTGACATGTACCAGCTCAGAAATGTACCTACTATACAGGCGTCAGGCTGTATTTTGGGTACATGGATATGCGGCTACCTAGGGAGTAGGTTCTGTACAGAAGTATAAATCTACCTTAACACACAGATTGTGTTAAGGACACACAGGGTGTTTAACACACCGAGGAAATTCAGAACACGTGGTGCTTAGGACCA
>JAODKF010000050.1:6935869-6954530 GCA_026779585.1 Mormyrus proboscirostris | reverse complement strand
AGGTGCTGTGGGACTTAAGCCTGTCCCAGACAGTACAGGGAATATGGCGTTGGACATCCTGAACAAAGGAACAATTTAGAGATGACAAATTTTAAACTGCAGCCAAAGGAGGAACCCCATGTGAACATGTAAACTCTTCATGCAGAGGGGACTGGGATTCAAATCCACAACCCTGTAGATGTGAGGTGACACTGAACAAACATTTCTCATTTCAGCAAATTACAGCATAAGTAATATATTCAGCTGTCATCAAAATGATGTGGATGTTTCCAAAACAGCAAAACACAGCTAACAGATATAAAAAACACATCCACTGCCCACATTATCCAAGACACATTTAAAACCCCATGCACTCAGTGTTTTCCTTTCCCAGTGGTTTCTGACGCATTTAAATATTTACAGTTAAAGCATAATTTCTCATTAGGCTGAAAAATATCTATTCTAGAATTACACTCATTAAGTGCTTCAACTCTTTCAAAATCTAAATAAAGTCCTCTATCTTAGCTTAACCAGATTTGAATGCTCATTTCAGATATTAATCATGCCAATGAATTGTAATGAATTGTGTTTATGGTAATGTGACTTTAACAGCACCTAAGTAAGTTTAGTGCATCTTGACTCCGGGGTTCTTTGGCAAATGGTGTTGAGAAGAGTTTGGCAGAGTGCGATGAAGAGCGCCGGGAGATCTATGTGCTTGGGTGAATGGTGCCCCCCTCCCCTGAGCTCACCTGCCCATGCTGAATCTTCCCAATCAAACCAACAGGTCAGGTCAGGTTGAGGAGCAGGCAATGGTACAGCATGTTGCTGCATACTCACAAGATGAAACAACTCAGGAATGCGGTTGGTTGGGAACCCCCCAGGTCAACACACGGCTCAGTCCCACCTTCCAGAAATGGCCATGTATCTGCTGCAGCCAGGTGTTATGTGGGCAACCAGTTACTAGTAAGTCAGCAAGTGATGACGGATCCTATTGAGGATGACCCTAGCAAGAACCTTACCCAGACCTGAGAGCAGTATTATCCCTAAGCTGAATCTTCAGAGTAGCAAGAACAAGTCTGTGGTCAGAATTCACAAACTGGGCACTCCTGTAGACCCTGCAGTTCTGTAGGAGCCTCCAGCGTCTGCCCAGGAGGATGTGATCGATCTCTTTCACCGCACTACCAATATTGGAGAATCAAGTCCAACGATGTGGCTAGGGTGCTGGAATCAGGATCCACTGACCTATGGCCCCTGACCTTTTGTGAAGTGAAAATGAATGGATTCATTTTCAGCATGGTCGCCAGACTCTTGGGGACTGACACAATCCATACAGCCAGTCTTGTCAGTGTAGTGGTCGCTCATGACCAGATGTCAACAACCAATAAAGTTTGCAAATAAAATGTCTCCCTCGTTGAGACATCACACACCACTGAGACAACAGACAAGACACCCAGTGAGTGTCTTAGCCTCATAATACACTCGTTGAAAGGAGTGACATCGGACATCATCAAAAGGAGCTGATCCTCCACAGCAACAGCTACTCATTGAGTATGGCAGCAATCAGGGTGACCAGACATATAATAGGTGTACTCAGCTACAGAGATCTGGCCACTTTCCGGTATGCGTACCTCAGAGAGTCCCACCACTGAAAAGCAGAGTTTATGAAGCTTCTCCAACAACAGAGGAAGATGTTCACCATGCTGGAGCGAGAAGACATTCCATGCGTCTACCCAGATGGGCCTCCTTAAATTCGGACTCAAGTGCTACTGTGCAGCAGGCGACGCTTCAGCACCACACCAGTACCAATTCCCAACAAGCCTGACCCCATTGGGTCTCCAGGTCATGATAAATATCGATATTGTGATCATCTTTGAACATATTGTGATATTTTGAGTCATACTATTTGAAGATCTGACACGACCACTGTTTCAGATGATTTTCCCAGAGGTTTTCAGTCAACTGGACTTCAACTATACCTGTAATATTACTGTGATTTTGTTTCAGAAGCCAACTTAAAAGCATGCAGCAGCGCTACGGAGATTCAAGATACAAATGGGACCACATGTAATATACACTTGACAGAACAGAAACAAAACAAATCTTGAAATTATTGCTTCCCTATGTCACAGGACCTATGTTGTTTTTCAGTGAATAAAAATAAATGCAAGAAATGTGATTGTCATTTACATTACTCAAGGAGCATTTAAATTTGATATTTTGATAGCTAATTTGAATGCTTATCAAGTTCACATAGCACTTGTATTTAATGCTGGAATAACATTTGTTATCAAAGTAATGTTGAAAGATTATGTGGGTTCATATTTCAAATTCAACACTCAAAAAAACGCTACGCAAACTACGACACAACACTGACAACACAAAATGTCTGCTGGTTATATGATTTCTATCCATACAGCACGTATTAGGCTGGGAAGTAGACAGACAAACTCAGAGAGAGCAATCAATGGTCTGTGAGGACAGCTGAAGGAATTTGAGGTCATGAAAGAGAAGGAAGTGACTTCATTAGAAGGGAAAATACTGTGTGATGTTTCATTTATAAATTAATGTCATTTGGTTGCTTTTATCTCACCAAGCATGACACTTTGAATTTACGGCAGCATTAACCCCCCTGGCACCCATCAATGTAATTGCACACCCCACAAATCTTACACAATAAAGGGCAGTCGATTTAATCATATAAATTTCAGTTGAAACAGTCTGGGCATAGGACTTGTTTCATCTATACTTTACATGCATAATGCTGTAAGTCTGACTAATGTTAGCATTTTTCCCTATTACCGCGGCAACCAAGAAACATGACACTGTGCGATCAGGATGGCATCCCAGGAAGTTGGCACTTACTTGTATTGGGGGGAAAAGGAAGTGATGTCGCTGTTGTTGAGCATCCATTTAAACTCCAGGGGCCAGCTACCCTCAGCCAGACAGGTCAACACCAGGCGGTTCCCCTCCAGGTGGATCTCAGAAAGGCTGGGCTCCGTCTTGAAATACGGAGCCACGTCGCCTGGGAGACACAAAGAGGGTCAGCTAAGGCCACTGGAGGATAAGCATTTCATTACATCAACAGATTGGTCTATCAGCCCTGCTATCTCAACTCAGGGCTTGGCTGGAAAAAAAAAAGATGTTGAGGTCTTACTGCAGGAATTAACTTTAAAAAACAGTGAAGAACGGGGTTCCCCACTATTTTTCCCCCGGGCCAAATTCAATCAGCCACACAAAGCAAAGGATCACTGCATTTAAAAAAAAATGCCGACCAGGACTGGGGGAGCAATCGCATAGTCTTGATTCAATTGTATTTTGGAGGGATGCGGACTAGAATTTGCCAATTGGTGACCACTGAATTAGAGTTAAAGATAATTAATCTTCTGCACATTTATCCAATGCTCCAAATCACTGACTGTAATTTCATATTTCAATTTTCCCTGCAGAAACTTATTCCCAAATTTCAACAGAAGAGCCCTACACAGAGACAGCTTTGGACCTAATCAGAGATGCAGTGAGCTTACTGAACTTTACAGGGATTGAGCGGAGATGCGAAGCATTGCAAACTAACAGTTCACTTTTCAGCACTGGTATCTGGAGAGAGTTCACTGAATTATCACAATGTAATGAACAGTTCTCCATGAGTAACTTCTTTATGGGCCCCTAATAGAGACTGAGCTCCTCTATTCAGTTTCTTATTTCTACATTCATGAAAAGGTGATGCGTGCAGAGTTAAACGAGCAGGATGACGTCAGCCTTGCTGCATGAAGGGATATCACATTCACAGCTGGTCCTGAACATTACTCAATTTCAGCAAAAGCAGACAGAGGACTTCTCCCTGATCTACATGATGTGGTGCCTTCATGGTCGATGGACACGTTTTTCCTAAATCATGGACATGTGGAGCAGACATGCAGATTCTAGCTGAAGGAAGGGCTGCCCTCCTCCCACAGGCCCTCAGGGTGGTCAAAGACCAGTAAACAGTAGGACACATGATGACAGCAACTTAGACTAAAACGTGTCACTGTAATTTCATTTTTAACCACACCTAGAAGCCAGAGGCTGGGGACCAGTAATGACCATGAGGTTACCAAATGATCCTTATAATGATTTCTGAACAAGGCAGAATCAGAACACAGATGTTCATTTCCAACAGTAACTGCAAACCCTGCCATACAGGGTATCATATATACTCAAATGACAACATGTTTGATTGCTCAGATAGTATTTTTTTTTTGTTTTTGCATCAAATCTGGTTGAAGTTGTGCAGCTAAAGTACACAAAGGGAGCAAGGGGTTAAAAACTTTGAGAGAAATCCCTCAACTCATTAAATCAAGCCAACCTCCTACAAAATGTTAAACAAAGAAACTCTAACAACAAAAGCATCGTACAGTGACCCTCTAGGGAACCTCAGGGTTTTTAAAATAAAATTTAAAAACATCACAATTAGAGCAAACAATATGTACTGCTGAGAGCAGCTTGACTGAGAAATCTGTAGGTCAGGGGTCACCAACATGGTGCCCACGGGCACCAGGATGCCCCCAAGGACCACATTAGTCGCCCGCGGACCTGTTCTAAAAATAGCACAACTCACCAGTGAGCATCCTGCTGCTATTCTTCTTTAATTACATTTGCATTTATATAGATCTGAAAATGAGAATACCTAAATAAAGCATGTAAAACATGTTTAGTATACATGGAATTTAGATAAGTTTAGGAGGGTGTTTCAAACTAGTAGCCATTCCTATGGCTCAGTACCCCTGAAGTAGCTCTCAGTTTCAAAAAGGTTGGTGACCCCTGCTCTAGGTGAACACAGATGGAAAGTTCAGTTCCAGAAAGTACAAATCCAGACCAAGATTTTATTTCAACCAACCAGTTGAGTATAAAGAGTCACAGTCACAGAGTACTCAACTGGTTGGTTGGAACAAAACCTTGGTCTGGATTTGTACTTTCTGGACCTGAACTTTCCACCTCTGTAGGTGAATATAACCTTTGGGGGGGGTGGGGCTGTTTTCTCCTAAATCTTTTCTATACTTCTGAGGTCCAGGCACTTCCATCCACAGCTGATTCTTTCCTTTACAAACCAGCAACAAGACTAAAAATACTTGGGTGGGGGTTTATGTTTATCTGGATCTTGTTGACATCAAATGGAGAGAGGGGCAAGTGAAGTTTATTGTTATGATGTTATGATTTTGAAATTATTACGTGGATCCATAATCATGCAATGAATGAATCTGTCGTCAGGTTCAATGCAATGAATGAACCATCTACATCGTTGATGAGTTTCCATTTCAGCTCAGTGAATGTAAAGGTAATCCCTTCATTTGCTATTAGAGAAGAAGCTACACCAGTCAACACTCAGGTACTAAAATCAGCAAACAAAGAATATGTCTGTCTTACTCTGGGAGGACATACACTATTAAATTCAATTCAGTTTTATCTATATAGCACTTTTAACAGCAGTCATTGTCACAAAGCACTTTACATTAACCCGGTCAGAACCACACTAAGCAAGCCTGTGGTGACAGTGGCAAGGAAAAACTCCCTCTGGCAGGAAGAAACCTTGAGAGAAACCTAGACTCGGAAGGGGACCCCATCTTCCTCTGGGCGACTTGGTAGCATGAAATTGTATTTACAATCGCAGTAATTTAAGTCCATATAGTTTTATACATTCCAGTTAGCTTTGTGTAGTTTTCTCTAGGCAGTCCACTTGATGATTCAAGTGGTGTAGGCGCGGCCCCGGAACAGCTCAGAAAAGAGAAGATAGAGAAGAGTTATTATCCTACACCTAACCTAACCTCCGGCAGTACTAAAGTAACTATAGCACTAGTGGACCATATTCACAAAAACTTCTGCTAACAGGCAGTAGGCCACGTAACAATGTTCTGGAAGAGAATGGAGCTTAAAGTGTCTGTGCTGAGGGATTTAAACACCCCCCTTAATCCAATGTGCCCCCTAAATTGTAGTGCTCAATGCTCAACTCATGAACAAAAATGCCAGTGACATGTACACTATATTTCCAAAGTATTGGGACACCCCTCTAAATCATTGAATCCAGGTGTTCCAATCACTTCCATAGCCACAAGTGTATAAAATCTGGCACCTAGGCATGCAGACTGCTTCTACCAACATTTGTGAAAGAATGGGTCACTCTCAGGAGTTCAGTGAATTCATGCGTGCTACTGTGATAAGATGCCACTTGTGCAATAAGTCAACTGTTAGTGGTATTTTAACAAATTGGAAGAACAACAACTCATCTACAAAGTGGTAGGCCACGTAAAATCACAGAGCGGGGACAACGCATGCTGAGGCCAACAGAAGTCACTAACTGTCTGTAAAAGTCAATAGCTACAGAACTCCAAACTTCATGTGGCCTTCAGATTAGGTCAAGAACAATGCAGAGAGAACTTCATTGAATGAGTTTCCATGGCCGAGCAGCTGCATCCAAGCCTTACATCACCAAGTGCAATGCAAAGCGTCGGATGCACTGGTGTAAAGCCACTGGACTCTAGAGCAGTGGAGATGTGTTCTCTGGAGTGAAAAATCACGGTTCTCTGTCTGGCAATCCGATGGACAAGTCTGGGCCGATTGCCAGGAGAACAGTACTTGAAAAGACTGCATTGTGCCAAGTGTAAAGTTTGGTGGAGGGGGGATTATAGTGTGGGGTTGTTTTTCAGGGTTTGGCTCCTTAGTTCCAGTGAAAGGAACTCTTAATGCTGTAGCATTCAAAGCCATTTTGGACAATTTCATGCTCCCAACATTGTGGACTAAGGAAGGTCCATAAGGACATTGATGACTGAGTCTGGCGTGGAAGAACTTAACTGGCTTGAACAGAGCCCTGACCTCAACCCAATAGAACACCTTTGGGATAAATTTGAGCCAGGCCTTCTCATTCAACATCAGTGCCTGACCTCATAAATTGTCACCTGGAAGAATGGTCAAAAATTCTCATAAACACACTCATAAACCTTCTGGACAGCTTTCCCAGAAGAGTTGAAGGTGTTATAGCTGCAGAAGGTGGGCCAATTCCATATTAAAGCCTATGTATTAAGAATGGGATGTCATGAAAGTTCATGTGTGTGCAGGAAGATGTCCCAATACTTTTGGCAATATAGTGTATATAAAACTGCTGTTGACTATTAGCTAAATTGTTGGGCAGTAAAAATGCGCATTTCCCGTCTATAAAAACAAAACGATTTGGTTTCGAAGCATGCTTTTCCTTATCAATGCATCTTGAAGTCTTTCAAGTATCACACAAAAGTGTGACCCATCTACATTTTTATACTGACAGGAAAAACAGGCTGCAAGACCTCAGGTATTCTGACCGGGCGTTACCAATGTAAATAAAGGTTGAGCTGACACATTATTATACTTAAACATAATCTAAAGAATAGCTATTTCTGGCCAGGCCCGAATCTAGATCTGCTCAGGCTGGGGCGGGTGTAACTATTGGAGGTGTAACAATCCATCGATTGGTATCGATGTATCAATTCAACGGCAAACAATTCAATGCATCAACGTGACCGCATCAATATCGAAGCAAGCATGTTTTTTTTCTCGCCAGTCCCAGTATTGTTTACTTGATCTTCACCAGGGGTGCCCAATACATCGATTGAGATCTACTGGTCGATCGCAAAGGTAGAGTGGATCCCAGTTCAATTCAAAAATGTTTTATTTATCCCAAACGGAAATTAATAATAATAATAATAAAGAATACTCAATATATTTATAAATAGATTTAATATGTTTTGCATTTTTATAGTAGGTGGGTCATTCTGACTCGGTCATTTATAAGTAGCTCGCAAGCTAGTATGCCTTCAGTGTGTGTTTAGTACAGCAGGTGACATAGGACGCTACGCTCAAAGCACACAATATCCTGAACACGTCCACCATTTAATTTTTCTTAAAAAAACATCTCAAAGAAGATTATTGACATACTTGTTTCACCGCAGAAGTCAGTCATGTGTCATCTTCGTCGTTCTGCGTGTCTGGTTTTTTTATTTTTACCTTATTGCACTTTATCTTGCTTGTTTTATGGGATACTTCACTACACTGGATTTTGTTTACAGTTCCCAATAAAATATGATAAAATGCTAATTATATTTGCCTTGTTTAATTCATTGAAATGTAAAGATTTGTGTGAAATTTTATCATTTCGACTCCTAATCCCAATATCGAACTGAATTGTATCATATCGTGGGAATTTTTGAGGTATCCGGTAGCTTCAGGAATCCATATTGTATCGTATCGTGAGGAAAGCTGTGATTTACACCCCTATTAATTATAATTATAAATTTTAGGTGGGACGTTTTTCACACAATGGACCATACTACAGTGCAATAGATGGGGCACATGGACATTTGCATATTTCACATTCTCTATATTATGCTTTCATACTCATCTCTCTAAGCAGGAAAGACATATTAATAATAATAATAATAATAATAATAATAATAATAATAAAAGGCATGCAGAACAGTTTATTAAGTACATTTTGCAAGCTATTAACATTTGAATTAAGAATTCATATTACATAGTCTGGAATTTGTAGCGATGGTTTTGTTTTACTTCCATGGTTCTTGATCAGGGTGTGTCACCCAGGGGCAGATGTCAAGCTGGTGATTTCAACTCAACCCCCCATAAAACTGTGCGTCTGACTGGGTAAAACCTGGCATTGTGGCACCTCAAGGCTCAACTCAAGGTTACTTGATAGTGTGTCAGATGACAGCAGATGATGCACGCCACTGTCTCTCTTAACCTGATACCCCATTCTGCTCTACGCATTCCCACGAAGATAACTTTAACAAACCTCCCACCCCCCACTCAGTAGTTGTGCAAATGAAGAAACATATAGCATTGAAGATCAATAGCCCACTTCTTCCGGCTGGAATTAGCCAGGGTCAGTCAATTACTGATCTGTAAGCTGAAATCTGTTCTAGTTTTTCATTCAGCCCTGAGAATTACCCTGCTGTGTTTCCTAACCCTTAAATTCAGATCTTGTTTTGACCTCAATCTTGGTAGCAATAATCCAATCCAGTCATTGAGATATTACCCCTAAATTCCAGTTAAAACTTTAATAACTAACCTTGAAACTGACCTTTACACTATCAATTAAAGTAAAAACTATTCTTTCAAACAATGCTGCTCAGACCTTTAAAATCTAGTTAGTGGCATCCTTCACTAGCCCCCTTTTCTTTTTACACATAACAGTTCTCCGCACCCCTTTGTTCTCCGCACCTCTCTAAATATCACTTAAGTGATTGTTTGAGTTGGACATACCATAATAAATTACTAAAAATCCAACACTTAATTTTGTCTCAAATCTACATATTGTTTTAAGTTAATGTCCTGCCCCGATCAAGCGCTCCTCTCATGTGCCACGCCCCCTCGTTAACCCCGTGTGGAATCCCCGTGTTTACCAGGTGTTCCTGATTGTTGTCATTAGTCAATTGTATTTAGTCCGCGTTTCCGTTTGTTTCCCAAGTTCGGTCATTGTATTGTCAAGTCTGTTTGCCTGCCTACTTCTGTCGATTAAACACCGTGTTTCCTGATTCCTTGACTGCCGCCCCTCTGTCTCCGTCCCGCATACGGCGTGACAGTTAACATCACAGGAACAAATGAAAAATTAACTAACAAATTATGTTTTTATGTTATCATTAATATTTTCAGTAAATTTCAATCTAAATTTGAGAAATGATTCATTATACTGATCAATTTTATACAATACAATAATTAGCTATTCCAAATCATATTTCATGTTCCTCTACAACGTATGAAATTGCGTAAATTTGAATAAACGTCATGAACTGGACGCCTTTAACTATAGAGCGCGAAGAAAACTTCCTCACGGGATGGCCGCCTTTTTATCTCGTAACGGGTGGCCAAAGAGGCGCAGCGACAAAACCACTTTGAAGAATACTTGCAAATTTTGGTAAGTAGGAAAAGTTAACATTGTCATCCAATTAATAATGACCATGTCTTCCTGCATGCATACACGACTTCATGTTGTGTAATTTTCCGAATACTGTCACAGCTATGTTATCCAATGAGCAATCACTTTGCTCAGAAACATGAGTGTGTGCTACACCAACAGGTGGGAAGCTAGAGCAAAATCTGAGCAAGTTTTATATGGTCGTAGCATATCAAGTCTATAAAGTTAATAAAAGTATAAAAGCCTATAAAATAAATGTTGGTAATCAAATAAATTTGTTTTGTCATTCAAAGTAGGTCTAATAGGATTTTTTAATTTCACGTAACGTGAAATTTTATTTTATAGAGACGCGGCAGCAGCATCAACTGAAAAAAATTGAGGAATTTAAAATGTGGATCCTTAGCCTGTGTATTCTTTAGGCTATTAAGCCCACTGTTTCCTTCATTTTTAAGTCTATTTTTGTGTGGAATGCCATTACCAGACCTGTCTGTTGTTGCCTATATGTTGTTTAAAATTAAATATTTTCTGCTCTGAGTAACAATGTTACCGTTGCTCATATTTCTTTATGATATAAGGCTTCGGTTTAAGGTGGCATTTGTCAGGCATGCAGATTATTTGTCCCTCTTTTAAACTGGAGCGAGTGTGGAGCGATTTGACTGTGGCTTAGTGCGAATTAGAGCGGGGCAGCAGACAGAGCCAACAGCCTCATGAGGGAGGAGCGTAAATTCTCACCGCTCCATTCCACTCACATGCTCCAGTTCCTAGTTGCTGAATGCTCTTAGGTCTCATGTAGAGTTCCATTTGCATGATGTACCTGCCTTAAAGTTTAGTTGTTGTACTGTTTTAATGCAAGTTGATATTTTTATTGATACTAAAATTGTATTTGGGGCTGGTATTGTTTACCTTTACCCAACTTTATTATTTCACAGGTATTGGTGCATTGCATTTAGATGTTTTCAGTTCTTGTAGCTCTCAAACTACTAGCATATTTTATTAAACGTAATTCTTGGTGCATTTTGTCATTGTTTAAGAAACCTTACTAATATGCAGAATTGGCTCATTGTTTTTATAAGGATATGTACTGTTTGCATATCCCACTGTAAATGAGCAGAATAAATGTCTAAAATGTTAATGAGTGCAAAATTTCTTTGTTTACATGTGGTTTCATTATCTATTTAAGGTGTTCCTGGAGTAAAGTGTAAATAAAGTAAGAAAGTTAATTTTGATAATTGATTGCCCAGTATAAATTTAATTCAATTGGAAACATTAGTAAATGTAACAAATTTATTTAATGAAGTAATAGTATTACTTTCAGCTATGTCTAATCTACCATTTCATTCATATCTACTCAAATTTTTAAGTGGTTTAGACTTAGAACTACTGTCGAAATGATTTTTATAGTATCTACTCGTTTTTTTCTGTTATGATAATCAAAGTAGTTATTCAGATGTACTTAATTTTTGTATTTGGATTTACTCAGCCCATTAGGTATATATAGTTAATTTCACAGCTTTAAAATTTACTCAGTATTATTAAGTGTAAAAATGTTTCACCAAAAAAATTGAGCACATCATAGTTTAAGTTTTTAGGGTGTAACTTTCCCAAGAAATATCATTCAAACCTCTGAACTCAACAATCAGGTTTGATCGGGATTTGTATTACTGAACTTCAATCCATCTACCCATCCCCATTCTTCCTCTTCTCTGGGGTCGGGTTGCAGAGGAAACAGTCCAAGCAGAGATGCTTAGACCTACCTTTCACCAGCCAGCTCCTCTGGGGGAATACCAAGACATTCCCAAGCTAGCTGAGAGTTATAATCTCTCCTGCGTGTCCTGGGTGTACCCTGGGGTCTCCTCCCAGTGGGACACACCTGAAACACCTCCCCAGGAAGGCTTCCAGGAGGAATCTGAAACAGCTAACTACAGTAACTGCTGATGCTGCACTGATCTGCCTTTTGATCTCCTGCTCCCTTCTTCTCTCACTCATGCACAAGACCCTGAGATACTTAACTCAACCTAAACATTGACGGGGCAATCCATCCTTTTCTGGTTGAAAACCATGACTTCAGATTTGTAGGTGACCATCCCAGTGCATGCTGCGGGTCACAGTCTGATAAAGACAACAGGACCACATCATCTACAAAAAGCAAAGAGATGATCCTGAGGTCACTGATTCAGACTCCCTCTTTATGGTTTTGAGTATGGCCGGGATGGGAAATGGCTGGTTTTGAGCATGACTGTGATGGGAAACGGCCGGTTTGGAGTATGATTGGGATGGGAAATGGCCGGTTTTGAGTATGGCGGGAATGAGGCTGTGCTTTGAAATTCTGTCCATAAAGGTTATGAACATAACTGGTGACAAAGGGCAGCCAAAACCAAACATTATGACTGGCAAGCAAAAGCAGGGGTGGGAAACGGCTGGTTTGGAGCATGGCTGGGATGGGAAACGGCTGGTTTGGAGTATGATTTGGATGGGAAACGGCCGGTTTTGAGTATGGCGGGAATGAGAAACAGCTGGGCCGCTCATTGGACACTGTGAACACTGAGAAAATCTCCTTTACCCCTTACCATCTTCAGCAACTTATAGCTACTGTTTAAACTTCTACTTGAATGTGTGCCTGATACAAACTCAAACCGGTTTTCTGCAAATCTATATCCTGACATACATGAAATTTATCCTATCCTACATTGACAAAATCCTGTAAGACCCCTCCAAACTGTGCAGGATGCGCTCTGAAAAGAATACAGAGGATGTTTGAAGCAGATACAGAGGATGCTTTAGATGGATACAGAGAATATTTGAGAAGGCAGCCATTTTCTTTTAGCAATGTCAAGTGTCTTACAGTAAGTGTTTCCTGATCAGGTCATTTACAGCAAAAAACGTGTGTTTTTTCTGACCCTTCTAATACTGTACGTGCATGACTTGTTGAGCATCTTTCCCTTGGTAATTTTTGACAGAAAAAACATGCTATTTAAATATTGATTAACATTTTTCAGCAATAATAGCTCATACAGATCGTGATTGCACTTGCCACTCACTCTTCCAGAAATAGCTGTAGCTAAGAATATACAGTATTACTGTGCAAATGTCCCATCAGACAGGATAATGTGATTTTCACATCTAACACATTTTACAGATTTGTTGGCTTAATCTTCTCTTGACAGGACATTGTTAAAGATTTTATTTCAACCTTAAAATAGTCAGTTTTGCTGCTTTATGCTTTGACATTGATGTGAATATAACATGTCCATACTATTAGGTTAGCCTATTGCTACATTTCCATAGATGTCATGCTGCACATGTCAGTGAACAGAAAGCACCCTGGTAACGTGCTTAAATATCCATACTAAAAAGGAAATCTTTTCCTCCAGCAGCTCTGGGACTGCAGGAACATTACTGATGTGCAGAACGTCAAGGTACTTAGCAGGTGTCGGGTGAGCTGTGGCGCTAGCTCCTGCTGCTGCCACATGGCTGACAAGGAGTCAGATCTCCTACAGGGGATCCTGCCGGCAGTTTCCGTGCGTCCTTTACGCTACTGGTATGGCAGGTCTCAGCTTTACCTAGGGATGTCTTCCCTGGCATCTGTTTATTATAAGGCAAGTTCTTCCTGTCGTGCTGTGGGGTACGCTCACACATCAGTCCCATGCCCTGGAAAGCACTCAGCCCGGCTGTCCACTTTCATTGCAACAGAGCATCATAGTCTTGGATAGTCAAATCCTCTGACTGGAGCTATCCTTCAATTAAGTAAATATGGTTACTTATTAGAATAAATGGGTAGATGATGGATGGATTCTCACTTGCAGTAATTTCATATTTTTGTCACTGCATGCCGCTTTGGTTTGATTGTGCCAAGATGATTGCAGGCCACTGTAAACAGAATTTCAGAAATGCTACCAGCGGTCTTTGACTTGTTGCCAGCCAGAAATGTCAGGCCCCTCCAGTAACAGCATTACCTGCTATAAAGCCACTGGGAAATGACTCTGCCACGCAATGACAATTTGGGGGGGGGGGGGGGCTTAGCTATTATGAATGGGGAAGCAGGATCATGGGGACAGAATGTAAACAAACTAATGAACAAATCCAACGAAAATACTGCTAATGCTAATTCTAGCTAAAAAAAAAAAATCCTTATTACTTATTTAAATTATGAAGGATTACTTTAATGATAAAGGATACTGATGAACAGCAGTGTGCCCTTCTGTTAAAAATGTATAGCACCCCATTAATGGACAGAAAATAAAATGTCTTCTGATGCATAATGTATTCTCATAGTCTCCAACCAAACTCCTAAATACCAACCGCAAGTAAGACGCCAATCATTCCACAAAGTGTAAGCCTCTTTTGTCCGGCAAGGCAGAAGGCTGCTTTCCTATGTCGGAGGAACAATCAACGGCCGAAACAATTGAAGCATTGTGTTTTAGGGGAATTAGAATTCTCAATTACAGACCTGACTTGAAAGGTTAGGCACACTGAGATGATTCATCTGGAAATGTCCATATGGTCAGAATTGGCAGTATTGTAAGGAATAAAAGCCCCGGCCTGTACTGCTGTGTGTCATGTGACCAACAGCTCGTCCATTGCACTTCCATTCAGAGGACCTGGAAAGCCATCAACATTACACAGACCACAACTACATGAAATTGAAAGTGACAGCATATTACTAACATTCCGTCACATGACTGGAATCTTCAGATCTGAGAGAGATAGGTGTTGATCAAAAGTAACTTTCTTCATGGCATTTTTTCAAAGTAGCCTTTAGCAACCAACCATCCATCCATCCATCCATGTTCTATGCCTGCTTGTGCTATACAGGGTTGCAGTGGTAGGAAGCCTATCCCAGAAGCTATGGGAGAAAGGCAGAAAATAACCCAGGATGGGGTGTTAATCCGTCGCAGTCCATTAGCAATCAAAGAGGAAAAAGCACATCATTGGGAAATACCTTCTGCACAAGAAAACACTCAGATGTGCTTGGTTAACTGCTATGCATAAGGAAGATATTCCTTGTGTCATCAACACAACACCGACATTGCTTAATTGGTAATATAGCAATTGAAATGAATACCACTATGTATCACGGTAATGCAATGTTTACACTCATATTCTGCAGCCTAAGCAAATCAAATAGATTAATTTTCAGGTGAAATTAACAGTAATAGTAAAAGTAAAAAACTGGGCTGAGCTGATCAGGTGGAGTTCCAGTCATTGGTGGCCCCCCTGGATCCACAGGGCCCTTAAACAATGGAGGGGATGCGTGTGGCCTTTCAGGATTAGGGGCGAGGGCTACAGCACATGGTGCGGGTGAAGGCTGTCTGAGGGAGAGGCGTTTGAAGTGGTTTTTCAGCTACCTCCTCTGTTCCATGGACACCCACTCCCTTTGCCCCCACGCCTGTCATGATGACCGAAGGCTGTTATCAGGGGTCTGCTAATTTGAAAGCTACAATTGGGAGTGACATTGATCTGGTTTAAATGAATGAGTCACTTCAGAGATGTTTGGAAGGACATTACCTCCTCAATACAGCTTGCTAAACTGTTTCCAGCAAAGTAAAAGCTCTGAAGGCCTAATTATCACATACTATCTGTCACATAGAACAGAACCCTCTGATGAATGACAACCATCATGACCACAATACATTAATTATTAAATCATTCAGAAGACTCTAACCTATGGATATTTGTTTGAGAGATCCACAAAGCAAAACACTTATATGTAGAATGCAAAAAAAATAAATGCTGAATCACAATAGCATGCAAATATACATAATGAGTCTAAGGGGAGGAAGTGTCTAAGAGGTCAAAGGTCATGGAGCATGGCTGTATTGTTATAAGACATAGGGAATCCAGGAGGCCACTGCTAGCGTGCCTCCCGGTCCGTCTGATCAGGCCATCTTCAGAAACAGCGCTGTTGAAGATGACTCAGAAACCCTTAATTACACACAGCTTCTCAAAGCGTATTTGTGATTTTAATGGAAGCAATTAAGGATCCTTAACTATCAGCCTGTCAGCAAAGACATAAAAGCAGATTTGGCAGCGACTCGCTTGGTCAAGTGCTGTGGAGAGGTAAGGGGAGGGCAGGGGTGTCCTTGGTGCTAAGCGCTTCCTGAATGTCATGTTTCATCTCAACGCTGTGCAATTTTTCAGTTTAATTTCTGTTTGTCAATAGGGAGCTTTTAAACACTTAAGGGATGAAGGAAGCAGCCAAAGGCCTTGATTTCATCAAAACATAACAGCCTTTGTTTTAACTGTGAATAACAACACTATTCTTTTATATTTTATTTCTTTGTTATTTATCCCACTTTTGAAATTCAATTGGTGACAGCCAAACGTTATTTCTGCTGAAAAGAGCATTACAATCCATTCACTGCTAGCATATATTTATTTATACATATATGTTTTATATACAAAAGGGTTTTTGTGTAACTATGATTAAAATTACACAACTTCATAATAATGCTAAATATCCTGTTTTTATTTTCCAACAAAGGGGGGAAAGTATATTTAAAATATGTGACACTTGAGTAAACAGAACCTTCAGTATGTGTGTAGGCTTAGGCTTAATGATATTATTGGTAATTGATGATAAACAAATAACATGGTGTCTGTTATGATTGACCAACGACTGACGCCCTGCTTCTAGACTTAAGGATTAATTTACTTTAGACCAGTGGTCCTCAAGTTGTGGTGCATGGGGTCCCCTTATTTGAAGGTATCAGTGTACATATAAAGGGCTTAGAGTGGCCACACCTCTCCAGTTTCCAGACTAACTTGTCCTGCAGTAACCCTAGTGCTCCTTATTGATTTAAAATTTAGGCGCACCACATAAATCAACATGCAATGCAACACATTCAGATTTTTTCCATCTTAACTATACTATTGAAAAAAGAATTTACAGAAAGAACAATGTGGTGTTTTATTTTAAAGGAAAAAGTCTTAAAGTGAAGTAGTGCTTACGTTAAATGGTGCTTTTTAAAACAACCACCAAATAATAAATTTACAAAGGTAAACACAAGGGATTAGAGATGGGTGATCCACATTTTTTCAGTTCCGATTCGATTTTTAATACACAACTGCCGATACCAGTTCCGATACAAGAGCTCTTTTTACTTTGTTATACTTTATATATTGTTTTTTAAGCTAGTAAATACAGATGGAAAAAATGTATGATAAAAAATATTTAATTAGGCTACTACAAACATAAATAATGTACTGTTCCACCTCATTTGTTTTAAGCATTTTTATGGCATTTGCAGTTCAATATGAATATCTACAAAGCAAGTATACACAAGTGGTGAATGCTTAAAATTTTAAGTTTTCCTCCCATTGGTGTCAGCGCAGTTACAGTATTGTTGCGATGGCAGCCCCTCCTGTATCACAAGCTGCAGCAAGTTCGCAAAACAGTCCCAAATTATCATTTGCTTTTTGTCTCGCAGTTGCATGCACTTTGTTAAATGGGATTGTCCATTAAACGCTATTCCCACCCCAAAACTTTATTTTACACAGATTGCAAATCTCTGTGCTACTGGTTTCTGTTAAAAGCGTAAAATACTCCCAGATCATCACGTCTTATTTTATGCTCCTCGTACTGCGAAGGGTATGCACATGACGTCACAGCAGGTGGAAGTCACTGTACTCACACCCACTGAGTAGCAACAAAGACTGAGGGGCAGCAATAGCGTTCGATTTGAATACCGCATGTAAAATGGGAAAGAGCTGATTGATTGCCAAAAACTAAATAAGTAAGTATAGGACGTGGATCGGTCACTCATGGCCAATACCCGATCCGTCAAATAGGTCTGGATCGGCGACGATACCGATCCAAATATCGGTATCGGTGCATCTCTACAAGGTATGTGGTCAGCCACTCTTCCCTCAGTGAATCTGTCCCTACATAGATTGTGCTTCAAGTTGTGGTTCCAAGTTCCTGGATTGCTTTCCCACTGCACAACAGCAACTATACGGGAGTCGCAAAAAGCTTCACACTTATTTTCATAGGAAACTATACCACCACCCCAAAACAATGAACGACAAACAAGTAATTTTGTTAGTTATTTGTTAGTTACTGGGGTGCGGGGGGGTCGATCATGATCATAAAAGGACAGAGTCAGGCATGGAGTGGGACTAATTTTCAGCCCGGGAGTTTTATGCACAAGACCACCCCATTTGGTCTTTGTTCTGGGGGAACTTTGATAAATGATGCCACAATTCACATTTTCAAGAAGAAAATAAATAGCAAATGGCCATTTCTTCAGTCCCCCAAAGGGCAAATTCAATTTAATAAAAATCTGTGTCTGCAATCAAAAAACTAAAAATGTCAAAAGACTTGTATTTTGTTTGGTTACTTATGGTTAAGGTTAGGGCAGGGTAGGATTTAGGGGTGTCATTGTTCGGATTAGGGTTTTGCCTATAAAAATGAATGGATTGTCATCACAAATATACATTATGTAGGCCCTATACAAGTGTGTGTTTGTGGGTGGGGAGCATAACATTGCCCAGGCTTACTGTGTATATATAGAAGTAAAACCAGCATTAACAGCTCTAATCATAATTCTGTTGTCATGGATCCGGGTGGATTTGGGCCAATGGCGAGGCATGATGGAGGTTGAACAGAAATCTGGACGACCCCCTTGCGGCTCACAGGAACAGAAGGGGTTCATTGGACAAAACAGAAAACACTACAAACAAAAAAAGACTTTGAGGGGTCAGAACAAAAAGGGATAAGCAAATACTAATTTCCAATTGGGTCAGGGCAACAAA
>JAODKF010000050.1:6900936-6935769 GCA_026779585.1 Mormyrus proboscirostris | reverse complement strand
AACAAAGGGAGGGTGGGTGGGTAAGCAGGCAGGTTACAAATAACAGAAAATCCATTTCATACATACATCTAAAAGCAAACCAACAACTATGAACCTCTGGGGAACTAAAGTCAGGCAGGAACTTAAATACGATAACTGAACTGGGTAATGAGACAGCAGGAGTGAGACATAGACAATTAACCAATTGTGGAGGGTGCAGGACGACGAGCAATCGGGAAAACACACAAGGACAGGCACAAGAACAGGCAACAGGTGGAACTAATTAACTCAGGGACTGCGAGGGGAAAACTAAGACACTGACAGAAACAATGAAACAGAATTTATACTAGGGGAATAACAGACAGGTTGAAACACAAACACGGGCACAAAGAATGAAAACGAAAAACTATCATACAAATGAAACACTAGGGAACAAAATACAAAAACAGAGGAGATGGGATTCAAGTATGCGACAAAGGGATTTGCAGGTAGCTGCATGCTGAACATGCTGAGCCGTGCAGCTGAGAAGGAGCAGGGGAAAACACAAAGACTCACAGGAGGGACAGCATGACCAGCGATGCCTGCTGGCCAAATGGGGAAGGGACACAAAAGACTGAGACAACAGGAGCTGACCCTAACATCTATACCTTGTAACTCAACATTAAACATGATAATGAGTGAACCCAATACCATCTGAACACCATATTCTGCAGACTCAGGGTTTGCCAGCCCCCCCAACCCCCCATTATCACAAAAGTGTCAGCAAAACATTGGTCAAGTGAGCGCCGCACAGTGAGTACCGCAATGTTAACAGCTCCTCACACATATTAACCCTTTATTTCCACCAAGGTGTAGGCTGTAACAAACACCTGAGCTGTATTGTCCCAGTGCAATGACGTCTGATTTTCAGAACTAAGGAAATAATCACTCGAACAATTAAACCAATCAATGAATCATTATATGATTTGATTGACAGCTCACAGATTACAAAAGACCATGTAAAGGCTGTTTACAGGTGCCTACTGTATAAACATTAGTGCTATCTATCCATCTAGGCTGTTCTGCTGGGAGTTGCCTAGTTTTGGAGATATTGGCTGCAGAAATGTCTTCTGTCAGATATAATGGGAATGAATAGCATTCTTTTTGCGATGTTTAAAACAATTCAACAGCAATGTCTCTTACTAAAGATCATGACCTGGTTACTCAAGATAATCCACAGACTTTGTAGTGAGCAGTTTAATGGAGGAACTATTTTCATCTACCAAAGTCCAAAAACCAGTCCTATCACTGTGTGGAAGATATCTCCAGAGTGCTTGTGCTCGTGTCTTCTGCATAGTGACACAATTGGTGTCCCAAGTCATGCCTGGCGTGTGACCTCTGGCTCAAGTGCAACAGCCTCCACTAACTGCTGACTTGGAATTCTGAGTGCCAGCACCATAACAGTGCTATATCTCTTAGTGTTACAGCAACACTCTGTTACAACACTCTCAGGAAAAATGTCACTTAAACTAAACATACAGGTGATCCATACACTCTGCACATATTACAAAGCAAATACAGTCTACATGGTAAAAAGTCTGTATGATCCTAAACATACTGGGGAGGGAAGTGATACTTTCCTGGTCATTCACATTCTCATGCCCACAAAGAGAGCAAAGTCATTCCCCGGGTCTCAGATATCCTGGTTCAAGGTGGCCTTCACCTTTCCTCGCTGCTTTGAATGCGGCCATTGTTAGAGCCTTATGTGTTTCATAGACCTGACATGGCTGACAACTGATTTTTTAAAATTCATTTTTTAAATCTATCTGTCAAGTGTTTTCAGCCTTGAAGATCTAACTTGCGTTCCAAACGGCCTGGGAGGAAAGGCTGCCTATCTCTCTCTGATGAAAGACGACGATACTTTCATGACCTAAGAGTTCATCGCTGTCATTCAGACACCTCACAGCTCCTTCAAACATTGAATTTATGCTAAAAAGCACGTAAGAAGTGGCAGTATGACGTAATCCGCCCGACAGCTTGAGTTCCCTATGCAGTCTCTGCTCAGTTGACGTGGAAACAAAATGCTTTCCAGAAGCTGGCAAAAAGTTCACACTGTGAGAAACTGACATGCCATCTGTGGGATGGTGTCGGTCCTGAAGGAATTCTTTAGCTCTACAGTAAAGACAGATATCCTCAATGGCAACATATGTTTAATCTGTGCACCACTGGCAATAAATAAAAACTGAATGATTAAATGAAGTTCTGTTTATCCATTAACAGCAAGTCTTAATGTGTCTTATGATTACACAGCTAGCATAAATGTTGTCATTGCTGTCATGTCTGTGTTACGTGCTTGGGAATGGTTAGCGGTCACACTATGCGTACCATGCCCAAGTCCAACTGAACCATGCCCTGGCCCACCTATTGAATTAGTTTCAAACAAATTGGACTTTGGGGGTCAGATGTGTTCGGGCATGGTTGCCTAGTGTGAGTACACCCTTAGAGTACTTGCTCATAATTCCTTAAGTTGTCTGCCAACATCTGGGGCGAAGAGCCTTGAGGCCATTCTGATTGGTGCCCAGGGTGGACAAATTACAACGGTGACCCACACTGAGCCAACAGGCCGAAAGGACTATGAGAACAAACTTTGGCTGGGTGTTGAGGAAAAACTATTACATTACTGCGTACTGATGTCTGGGACAAGGAAAGTGACCACTGCTATAGGGAGTTCTTCACTCTCTCAGAAGGCTCATGGTTAAACTGAGAGGATGCTGTTCTTTGCACCTGAAGTGAAGTGGGAGTTACACAGGTGAGAGTAATTAAACACTTATAAATGGTTTAATATGAAGCACAACAATTGGTGAGAATATCCAACCCCACACCAAATTTACAAGAAGTGGCAGAGTTATAATTCCAGCCTGACTATGAATAAAAAAACTGAAACTGGCAAAAAGTCAGGAGCAGTGCAGTGTAAGAATGAGGAGGATTCATTTTAAAGGCATTTCACTAATAGGATTACAGAATTCCTGAGGGAGACGTCCTATTAGCACTGGAGGACACAGAGCTGGTGTTTGATTTAACAGCCGCTGCTGTGATGAAGCTGCTGCGGTTATTTATGGATGCTCTGGCCAACGGCAGAACAGTGGTCACATCTACCATAAACATTTGCAGTCCTCTGGCTCTGGGTTTTGCCCCTTTAATCATCTGCCGCGAAGCCAGTTACGATGTATGTGTGTTACGAGACTTCATGACAGCGTGGAACATTTTAAGAACTGAAATCATGTATCTCAGGCAGCACCTGTGTGTTGACCCTAGCAATGACATCAGAGAAGGAAGTACTGCAAGACTTAATTTGAAATTGCAAACATTTAAAGTTTTTTTTCCAATGATATTACAAACTTCAGATGAAAAGTCACCCAGGTCTCCACATACTGTGTCATGCTATGTGACACACTGCATACTTTTTCTGTAATCAAAACATTAAATGCTAAGTGAATCCGTCACCAATTAAGCTACATCTCATTTTCTTTTTATAAATATAAAAACTGGCATCATGAATTTACATTTTCTGTATTGTAGCTTCTTCTTGCTTGTAAATCACTTAAAAAGTATTTATAGCAATCCACAAAAAGGAAAATTCATTGTCACTTCACACCTCAAAACACCAAAATTCACAAAAGGAACACAAAGGGTCACCAAAGGAGCACCCTGGCTGGCTAACAGTCAGTACGTTTACATGCACAGGTAAGTCGACCTACAGTTATAGCTCAACTACTCCGTTTAATCGGACTACTGTGCTTGTCCCAGTATACGTGTACGGAAGGGGAATAGATTTATTGACTGAAGTAGGTGCTACTCCGCTACAATAGGCGGCGATATGGCTCATTTTAGGCTGTTAGTATTGGACTTTTTCTGGTGGACCTATTATGTCACAGACGTAGAAATGAATAAAATTAGTGATAATGTGATTTTGTTGTAATAAATATTGGGGTATTTATGCAGCAAAAAAAGGTGGCATTCAACATAAATTTCTCACGAACCCGTTTAGGAGTGATTTAAACAGCAAGGATGAAAATGATTATGATTGTCTCGGAAAACGCATGCCGCGTTCATGCAAAAGCAGTGGAGGTAAAATAAACTGATTTTTAAACATATACTAGATAATCTTGAAAAGGAATAATCATCATTAAAAATACAAAACTTGCGATGTTTTTTTTTCCTATGACAGTAAAAATGCTTTACCGACACTAAAGATCCCTAGTCGTGGCCAAAAGTTTTGAGAATGACACAAATATTAGTTTTCACAAAGTCTGCTGCAGCAAAGAAGCCACTTCTCTCCAAGAAAAACATCAGGGACAGACTGATATTCGGCAAAATGTACAGGGATTGGACAGCTGAGGACTCGGGTAAAGTCATTTCTCTGATTGATTGGGGCAGCTGGAAAAAAGATTGTCTGGAGAAGAAAAGGTGAGCGCTACCATCAGTCCTGTAAACAGTAAAGTATCCTAAGACCAATCACGTGTGAGGTTGCTTCTCAGCTAAGGGAATAGGTTCACTCATAATTTTGCCTAAGAACACAGCCATGAATAAAGAATCGTACCAAAACATCGTCTGAGAGAAATCTCCCAACTATCCAAGAACTGTTTGGCAATGAACAATGCCTTTTCCCACATGATGGAGCACCATGCCATAAGACAGAAATTATAACTAAGTGGCTTGGGGATCAAAATATCGACATTTTGGGTCCATGGCCAGGAAACTTCCCAGACCTTAATTCCATTGTGAACTTCTGATCAATTCTGAAAGAGGCGGGTGGACAAACAAAACCCCATAAATTCTGACAAACTCCAAGCATTGATTATGCAAGAATGGGCTGCCATCAGTCAGGATTTGTTCCAGAAGTTGATTGACAGCATGCCAGGGTAAATTGCAGAGGTCTTGAAAAATAAGGGCCAACACTGGAAATGTTGACTCTTTGCATAAACTTAATGTAATTGTCAATAAAAGCCTTTGACACTTATGAAATGCTTATAATTACACCTCAGTATACCATGGAAACATCTGACAAAAAATTCTACAAACACTGAAAGAGCAAACTTTGTAAAAACCAATACTTGTCATTCTCAAAACTGACCACGGCTGTACAAATATATATCCATCCATCTAGATTGGCATCACATTATTGATTAAAACGTAACAGATACACAGTGGACTCCAGGTTCACATCTGGGTGTGCGTCACAGTGGATCTGTAGCAAGACACTTCTTGAAAAACATACAAGTTGATATAATCATACATGACAGTGGGCAGATAGCAGTCATTTTGCTTTTGATATATATGGGTCACACACTGTGATGTCTGGTTTGTCTTCATGACATTTTTATCTCATATAACATTCTATCATTTTGCTCATATAACATTTAGCATAATTTTATTTTGCATCACTTTGCAATGTACTGAATATGATCATTATGAGAATTAAGTCCTAGTTGACTTGCTTACATACATGTGCTTGGAGTACTCCATTGCTATGACCGACAATTCACCTAGTTACTAGTGCGAGATGATTGCGCAATACTATTGCAACCTTGCTCTGACTACAATGTGTATCTCTTCACTTTTCCATGGACAATTTCAGTCAAACACTTCCTGTAAAAGGTCTTTATATTGCGCTCATGTTCTCTAGGACCTGAATTAACAGTGGTGAATCTTGGATTCTCACACATATACTGCGTTACCATAGATTTTCACACAGAAGCCTAATTCTTTAGAGAATAACTCCTAGCCGCTTGAGAGAAACTTGCCCAAGGCTACCTACATTTATCATAGAGCCAGGCAAGCACCATTTTCTTGTTATCGTTCTACTTAACATCAAGAAAGATCGGATCATCATTGACTATCAAGGGCAATAACAGATGCTGGTCTCCAGTGGATCAAAAGATGATAAAGATCTGCAAGGTGCCTTCAGTAGTGACTTGTGAGGGAGTTGGAGGCTCACCTTTTGACTCTGGGCTCCCAGGGTCATCTGGGAAGTGAATGAGCACAAACACACTTTCTGAAGATAATGGTATAGGTCATGCTCACAAGCTTCACAAGGCAGGAATTTTTACTTCTCTTATTCTGCATTGCCAAGCTGGAAAGCAACAAGCTAAGGAACTGTACAGAATTCTGGTCTCATCATTTCCAAGCAAGTTCTGGTGAGAACCGCTGGGTAAGTCTTTACAGATCTAAGTCTCACAGTTCTGAGTAACACATAAGATGTCAGGGCTGTTCAGCCAAATTCTACATGTTTACAGAAGTGAAGCGTATCTCCTAACAGCCCATTAAGCAGACTTCCAGAACCTCCTAACATTATCCCATGAAGACGCACCAATCTTTCAAATGTATATGAACATACGCGAAAAAAACTTTGTTTTTACACAACTGTCCATACATCTATATATCCAGACTCCACACTGTAAGTGTTTACCTAGTACTGGGTCATGGAGCCCATCCCAAAAAAACTCAAAAGCACACAAGCAAGGGAAGCACCCTGAACAGGATGTCAGTACATCAAAATATATAAACCAGCATTTCTTGACTGAGGTTTCTACTGACACTAGGATTTTTGGTAAGAGCAGTGGGGTCGAGGCAATCAAAACATCTCACACCACATAAAAGGTGGCCTGCAAAACAATCTAAGCAAAAGGCCTCACAACTCATCAGGTTTGCAAACGGAATTTCATTTTGACATGGCACACTGTGAAACATAATCACTGCTGGCTGTAACAAATGATAAGCAAATTACACCACCCAATTTATTAGTGCAATTAGGCAATGGTGTGGAGGTAAGCTCATGTTATTTACACACTGTAGCTTTAATTAGCCTAGTAGCAATCAGAAGAAATTATAAGAAGATTAATCCAATGGAGAACAAATATAGCAATTTTCTTTGTAAAATCTACAGGCTGTGTGTGAAGGCATCTAGATTAACATCTACACTTAAAATGGCAGCTTTTGATGGTCTTTAGATTCACAAATTAATGTGGATAGATAATTAATTTGTGTTGTTTTTAGAACTGGGTAATTTTCATGGAAAGTTATCATGAAAAAATGTGGAATAAATAAAAATACTAGAGGGCCTAAGGCAGAAATGTGTGTCCACAAACTAGAAATTGGAAGAAAAAAACACGCAATTTGGGTATGAGGTCAATTATATTTGATTAAGAACAATATTGAGTATACCCTATTAAAAGTGGTGTAGTACTTGCAGCATACTTTAATTTAAATCAAGATAATTTAACTTCCAGAGTGTTTTTTTAAGATATTATTTCTTGCCAATGAGTAGCAGATAATACTTTAGTTTAGCAATCTAATGAAGATACCAGCTTACTGGACACACTGGGAAATAAAGGGGACAGCATTAGTGGGAGGGATTTTTATGCTAGCAAAACATCCACACTGTTTAGAATGACCCTGTCCATAGATCTTCCCTATAACGTAAAAGGACCACCTGACTTATAAATGATCTAAAAAAATTGTGCTAATTAACAGCTGCTCCCCCTTCCACAAAGAGTGGCTGGGTATTTAAATATTATTTAAATATATTTGTTAACCAACTTTAGCTTTATTTGATTGTGTCACAACCTGTCCTGTTCATCCCCCGGTATGAGCAGCAGGGGTCACTGCCGGTCCTCCAGATCCCCTCCTAATTCTCCCCAGGTGTGTTTTTCTAATTATCCCCAACCCTACTGTACTATCCATCCTCACCTGCATCGCGTCAGCCCATTGTAATGCTGGTATATAAGTGCTTCCCAGTTCTGTGTTCCCCAGTCTGGTCATTGACGCTAGTCCTCTTGTTGCCTGTGCCCTTCCCTGTGCTAGTGTTCCTGTTTTTACCTCTTGCGGTCATGTTTGTTTCCCTGCTCCCACTTTGGTCCAGTAAAGCCACTTTTTGTTCTCCTGATGCCCGCCCTTCAGTCTTTCCTTTTTTGTATCACGACAGGTGGATTCCAAACCATTGATATTTCCTGAGAGGCGCATCTTGTTTATGGTCATGATCTTCGGTTAATGTGATATGGATTAATTTAATTCTAGAATAAAGAATCATAAGAGGAGCATATAACTCTGCAAATGACTGTTAAACACAGTTTATCTTGTCGATATATGATTCATGCCTAATGAAAATGGCTCACAAATTTTAATAGTAATGAATCCAGGAACATTGCCTGAAACACTTGAAAAATACATGCCACCTGAAGTCACAGTTACATGCAATTTCCTGTCTCCATAATATTCTGAAGCCTGAGGACATGGAGGGGGCATGGTCAGGTTGCATTGGGTTTTAGGAAATGTAGCCCACTCTTTATTAGGCAGCGTCAAAAATGCATACAGTACTATTAAGGCAATTGCATTTAATAATAATAATAATAATAATAATAACAACAGCCCGTTAATAATTATAAGGGATCAAGAGGCCTAACTGCTCATTTCTGAGGACCTTCACCGGCAACAGTGTCCAAGAAAGTTTTCACATCTGATTTTCTTTTCACAGAGGAGCTTCTGTACCCAGTCACTGTGCATCGTATCACAGCACCAATGCTTAAAACATGTCACGTTGTTTAGACACAAATCTATTCTCTCTGACTTTAGGTGAAGTCGTTTTAGGATTGAATGATAATGCAGAAGGTAAATTTCCTAATTATACTTTAGACTTGACAACTAATTTTAAAACTTTTACATTTGTCCCTCTTCAAGATTTCAGCTTTAGACTTTAGATGGGATGCAATAGGAGGATTTTGCTATTTTTTTCCTTGTCTCCGAATGTCGACTCCCATGTGGACCTTTATATACTTTATATACCTTTATATCTCTGCAGATCCCTCGTCCATCCTTCAGCTCCTGCTCCACCATGGGGGTCCAAACTATAATCCCCATGATGGCTATGCCCTTTGAGAAGCATGCAGAGCAAGGCATGACCCTGAGAAACTGCAGAAACTTGCACAAATTCAGCTTCATCCATCAGCCGCAGCCACTGGCTGAGGTGCAGGAAAGCGGCAGGGAAGTGGAGCTATGGATTATTTAGAGAGCCAGGATGTCATTGGCAGCTGAGGTAGACAGGTGGTAGCTGCAGTAGCTGAAGTGAGAGATAAACAGCAGTGGCTTCAGCAGATGGATGGAGTGAGAAGCAGAGAAGTGGAGACTTTGCTCTGAGCTGTAGGCATGGAAGTGACATGCTCAGATTAGCAGCAGGGCAACCTGGGGGGAGATGAGGGCGACACTGAGACGTTTCTATATGTGCTGGGATTTTGACAAAGGGGGCTGCGTGATAGTGATGCAGCGATGAATAAAAATAAGACAGGTTAGATGAAACTACCCCACAAAATACAGCCAGACAGAAAGTAAAAATTATGTGAGGTCTGTTAAGAAGACTTCTATGTGAAGATTTCCATGTGCCCCCTTCTTGCATTTCATAGCAAGCAGAAGTAATATACCACGCTTTGGAATTGATATGTACCATATGATGAATATGGTGACACTTGTTCATATCTGAGCAAATAGACCAAGGAAATCATAAAATTTGAATTGATAGAACAGGAGGTAAAGTCTGTCCAGTATGTGTCAAGGTGTGAGCCGCCACCACCAGACGAACGCATGAGGCTTTTAGGAATCGTGGGCTACTATCAGAATTTGTTGCTGTATTTCTGCTGTTGCAGCTCCTTTGACAATTTTTTTTTGCATGCAGAAGTCAGATTTGAGTGCACCTCTGTTTACCAGAAAGCTTTTGAAGAAATTAAAACACTTCTTACTGTAGCTCCAGTTTTGGCTGCACCCAAATTGGACACATTCATATGAGCCGGCTGTGACATTTACTTATTATTTCAATTTGGGGCAGACAATTATCCTTTCACAAATCCATTTATGGTCACGATGTGCTACGTTTATCATCCTGAGCAGGATGTACACACTTTTATTATCCAAAGGTCTTCATAAATCAAACCCCTAGTAACCATACTGGATTGCTTGCTTATGGAGCACATCAATCAAAGATTATTATTTCCTTTACCACTGAGTATAAGGGCATTAAACTCGATAAAATATATTATATGTGACATTAATGAGAAAAGCAGTGTTCACTTATGAAAAAAGCAAAAGCTCAGACGTAAAATCATACACTGTGGAGACACCAATTAGCCTAACTGCATGTCTTCGGACAGTGGGGGGGAAACGAGAGTACCCAGAGCAAACCTGCGCAACACAGGGAAAGCATTCCTGAGTAACAGCTAAAAAAATAATATGCGATATTTTAATGATCAAGTCGGCAGGCCTGATTTAATTATGATTTAAAAACTTGTCAGAGACCATCTAAAACCATCTAACACAGTGGTTCACAAACTATCAGTATCACCATTATAACTGATGTCTATAGACTAATACCTTTGCATGTCATACAAGTAGTTAAAAAATAATACCAATGTGTTTTTTTTTTTTTCGATGAAAATCTGAACTGAAACCCAAACCACAAATCTTAATATTCACGTGTATCTAAAGCCTATATCCCTGACAAAGCCAATAATTGCCAGTCACTGTCAGATCAACACCAGGCTACTTATCTGATATCGTCGATGACCAATAACATCATTCTGCCCAGCCCCAATACATACTAGAAGTCAACCAATCCAGTCAAAAAAATAAAGAAAAATCAGCTGATTTTTAAGTATTTTACAGCAAGCAACATCGATCCTACAGACTGCAAGGTCAATTTAGTAATGGCGGCCTGTGGCTACACATAGCAGCATGACTGACACGCAGCCATGCACAACACTGTCAGTGCTGTAGTGAGGTTTATCAGCTCCTACAGTAGTAAACTTGTATGGCAGCCAAATTTAGGTAAGAACTCTAAATTCCTCCCGCTTACATCAGCTTCATTCGATGAATAACGTCGCCACAAAGCTGAAACAATCTAAACTTTTAAACATATTGTCTTGTTAATTTTTTGTCAGAAACTGAATCATGAAATGCAGGTCTCAAGTTTTTTTTTGTACTTTTAAAATACATGCCCTCCTTGAAAGTGTAATTAATATTTAGAGTTATTTCAGTTTTTGCATGTTATTAATGTTAAATTAATATTTAAAGTTAAGCAGTTGTATTACTCATTTGTCATTTTTTCGGTGTAATACTAGCCACTGCCCCTTCCAAGAAAAAAAACATGGCATCAGCAATTGAAAAACCCATAACAATGAACCGCTAATACACACCCACATACACACATATATAACAAAATTCATATTCATGGAAACATTACAAATATCCATCCATCCATCTAGTAACTAAATATGTTTTATATTTCTGCTAATTATGTTTACATTTTGAATGTAGAGTTTTGTAATATGAGTTTTAAAGAATAATAAATTCTCATTTGTATATGTGCTTTATGATAACACTATTGTTACGATCACGTTTGGGTAAGCAGGAGCAGGCAGACGGAGTATCGAGAAAACAGGGTTTATTTCAGGGAACAAGAAGACATGGAACAGCGACAAACTAACATCAATGATGGATCTGGGGGAAACGGACTCAGACGTGGACTAAATACACAGAACATATGAACATATCATGCCTTGTCCACACGTACAAAAAATTTAAAAAAATATCCCCGTCCACACGAACATTGTCTTCTAAAATATTTCCGTCCACATTAAACTGCTAAAATGCGCTGTCAAGAACATGCCAAACCAACAGGCGGCATTATAACTTCAACCGCACTGCCATGTTAGCCAATCAGAAGCCTAATTGCCAGTCCTGTTAAGCTGAAAACCATGGCGCACATTCCGACGCCTGTGTTGATCAATATAATGTGAGAGTGACTCAACATTTATCTGTATACATGTAAGAAGTCCTGTCAGCAAGGTTAGCACAAGCACTATTTCGGCTAAGTCCGCCATTGCTTAAACTCGCCTTATATATACAGCGAACAACGCATGCTCTGACGTTAAACAAAGTGGACAATGGCGCACAATGTGACGTTTCGAGCCAAAGACTCTGTTTTTCCTGTCTACATGTCGACACTGAAAACGGAGTTTCTTAAAATCTTCACCCTGGATGGAGTTTTGCAAAAGCTCAGTTTTCGGTGACTTAAGACGCCATTTACTGTACATGTGGAGAAAAGCCCAAGATGTATAGAAAAAGTTACGTTTTGAAAAATACCCATGTACGTGTGGACAAAGCAATAGACTGATGGAAAACAGCCGGGCACAATCAGGGGAGCACACGTGGTTGATCAGGGGGCGTGGCACACACGAGGATCGTACGCGCAGGTCATGACAACTATGTGTTGTATTATTCTAAGGCATGCATGTTAGCCGGCATGGATTAATGCACAAGCTTTATAAGCTATAGCCTAGGGGCCCCACATGTGCCAGGACATAAAGTACTAAGCAACTGATTTGGTACATATGACAAAGTAAAAAATATCAATTGGTTTTCAAATTATAGGACATTCACCATTCTCACCAGAACCGTTAATAACAGCACAGTAATGTTAGAAAATGGTAGAAAGAAAATATGATAGAGCACAACGACAGAGAGAACACCGTGACCAAAAACTCCTTAAGATTGCTAAATTGACAGGATATTTCAAGGCTACTGAATCATTGAATAAACTGCATTACAGTAATTAAGAAATACAGCACTGTCATGAATTGTTAGCATCTAATAATGTCATGGTTGATGGAGCTACTGACAGCGATAATGTTCATTCTTCAGCTCACTCTGAGGAGGAGCGTGACATTGAAGGACCTACAATTCATACAGTTCAAACTTCATACAGTTCCACCACCAGCATATCATCAGTTCGGCATGATGGTGTCTTTGGTCCAACAAACATGGATCGCACCATGGTCTCATCTGTTGCTACTGAGAGGGCACAGAAGGCTAAAAACGCTACCAGTGCTAACAATAACAGTACCTATCAGGTTAGCTTACAAACTGGGGTGAAAATCATGACGCTCTGAGGATATACTGGATTAAAATGGGACCTGAAACTTGTCATAACAAAGATGCAGATGTCACTGTGTCAGACAACACAAACAAAGAAGGCACAGTGTTTTGTTTTGCATGTTAATTATTTGTTATTAATGAATTAATGTTCAGTGTGCACTCACGTCAGGCTATAGTGACTGGAAAAATGCAGCCGTGCGCTTGATCATGATGGATTGGTAGTGAGCCACAGAAAGGCTATGATAACTCATGTTAGGTGGTGTGTCGATGCTGGATGCATACAGTTTTAAAGTTTTAAAGAGGGTGGGTGCAGTAGTAAAGTATTTATCAGAGTGAGGGCTACCGTTCAGGGGACACAGTGACATTTTTGGGACACCTGATAATGGTAACTTTATGGATGTGCTGGACGTTATCAGCGAATTTGAACCCTTGTAGGGGATATTGAAAAATACAGCAATGCTGGCAAGGGAACACCATCATACCTCTTATCAAAAACATGTTTAGAATTTATTATTCTGATGGAAGAGCGGGTACTAACAGAGACAATCAGTCATATCAAAATGGGCAAAAATTTCTCGATCAGTGTGGAGTCCACTCCTGACTTTACACACACAAACCAGCTCCCACTCATCATGCAATAAGTGTTAACAAATGGCTGCATCACAGAGCGTTTTGTGAAATTTCTGCCGATTTAGGTCATTTAGGAAAGTCAGTTTTCCAGGCTGTTCTTGATGTGCACATTGATATTAATAACAGCAGGCAATTATGTCATGACAAGGCTGCAAACATGTCCAGTAGTTGCAGAGGCTTACAAGCACACGTTAAACAGATTAACCCTTTCGTCGAATGGGTAACGTGCATTGCACGCACTCTCAATTTACTGTAGTGGGGCTTAACAGTGTTAACTTTAAGATAAGCTTTATTTTTTAATTTCATGCAGACACTTTTTACTTATTCTTTCAAATCCACCTTTCGTTGGCAGACATTTACAGACATTTATGACAGCGGACATTTACAGCATGTTACCACAGTCTCTCCGATAATAGACGGTTGGCACACGAAAGCACTATGTACCCAAACTATGCAAAAATTCAAGAGTTGCTGCGTAAGTTGAGTGACGATTCCAACCAGAATCTTATGACTCAAGATGAAGCTAGAACTAGCACACTAAGCAAAGAAATGAAAAAAAAAGCAGAAAATGCTTTTCTGCATAACGTGGAAAAATATACTGACGTTTTTACATAACTAGTACTGTTCAACAGACAGTGGAACTGACTTTAACTGTAATACAGTTAATTTGGTCAGCTGATTGAGGGGTTATACACCCAGCCTACACCATGATTTTGAAAAATTTGAGGGTGATGCAATAAACATGCCTCCAACTGTGTCCAAAAACTACAAAGTGGATATGCAGAGGCACAAAAAGAGGAAAAAAGTAAACAAATCAATAGAACTGGAGTGTGAGCGATCAGGCCGAGACAAGTTCAAAGTAAAGTTAATTTATCAACTCATTGTAGAACTGGATCGGAGGTATCACCCAAACAAAAACATTCACTTTCGGATGGATGGACCATATTCCATTAATTCCCTTATAAGACCTTCATACGAGAATAGCAAATCTCCAGAAAAAATATAGTTGATCTAAAGAATTAGGATTCTGCGGATGAAACTGGACAATTCAGAGAATTTATTAAATAAATCCAGGACACTTCAGCACGGTCACTGCTGAAACTTATAAGAGGAAGGAAATTAACAGTTTGAGTTTACAAATATTGATACTGTGTTTATGACTTTCTCTGTAACCACTGGCAGTTTTTCAAAACTGGGACTTGTTAAAAAGACTGCGATCCACAATGAACCAAAGCAAACTGAATCACCTGTCTCTGATATCCACTGAAAGTGATATTCCTCACAAATTGGATTTTACCAGCCTTACAAAGAACTTCTCTGTCGGGAAAACTAAGAAAAACTTCTAAAGGTAGGAATATGTATTCTGTTGCATTATTTCATTTGCTGTTAATTATTATGAGCTGCTGCTACAGTATATAGCATACCATATGGCATTTGTTTTATGACAGTATTTGTTGGTTCAATTGTTGCTGTAAGGAAGTCATCTCGTGCAAGAACTTGGTGGTTCAATTGCTGCTGTGTAAGGGTGCTGCGTTATGTGGATATTTGGTGTTCAGTTGTTGTTCTGCAAGCATATTGTGATTTTCACTCAGTAAAACTGGTCAAAGATAATTAAAGGGGTTGCTCTTGCACAGAAAAGGTAGCCTAGGGGTCCATGACCCCCTTAATCTGCCTCTACATGTTATAATTTATTCATGTATTCATTTTGGTGATGTACGGTCCAATCAGCGATACGGGTCAGAGATGAGTGAGATGCAGAGTCATAGTGGAAGTTGTCAACCTGACGATGGGATAATCTCATACTGGAGAGTCTGGTTAGATAAATGTGAGCTTACACACAAAGTATAATAATCTAGAGACCAGTCCCATGAAGTTGCACAAGCTCGCTCGCAGGTAGCAGTTGGTGTGTTCGCCGAAAGACTTAGTTGGAAAGGCACTAGTACAGCAAACAGAGAGCCAAATCATCAGGAAGAACATACAGTGAAGAGACCTGAAGCAGAGTATTGCATCAGTATTGCTCGCAACCGACCCCGCACTGGAAGACACCAGGATTCCACGACACTAGTACTGGCTGAGAGTGGAGGCAACACATCCCAGACACTTTCTGTAGTTCTTGTAGCTCACAAGAGTGAAGCAGCCTCTTTATTTTCTGCTACACCAAGCCTGAGCTTCGGAACAGGCCTGCACCATGCCAGGGTATCTATTTCATTTATTTAGATCTACTGGCTTTTGTGTATTTTATTTTACTTAAACCAACTGCATGACCATAGTTAATGTTTGTATTTATGTGGTTGATCCATTAATAGGTATTGCCCAGGTAAGTTTCTGTTGCTTTGAGTATTATACACCTACAGATTTGGTATGGTACATGTATGTACATGTACAGTATATCACTTTTCTAAAGAATTCATTTGCTATTTTATAGAACGATTGGAAGCACTGATTAGGAACCCAAGAGAATATAAGTACTGAAGAGAAAAGGAAAAAAAAATCAAAGGAAGCTCACTTGGAAACATTAGGGTATGTAGGGGCGCTACACATCCATTTTCTGTAACCACTTGTCCTATTTAGGGTTGCGGGGTGTCCAGAACCTATCCCAGAGGGCAAGGCAAGGAAGAACCCAGGATGGGGTGCCAACCCTTCACACAAATTATAATATGCCTATGTCAATTTTTTGCAACATATTTTTCCATATTTATGAAGTAAAAAGGAGTTGAAATGTACCTAAAATAAACTATAGCCAAATAGAACTTATCTACTAGCAGAGAATATCAAATAAGTTGATGGCGCAAGTTATGCTGACACAAAGCAACACTGACACATTACTCCCTGTTACTTAATCTCATCTCTGTGGAATCCGAAATATCTACCATACAGCGGAACACAAATGTCTTTTGGTGGCCAGTTTTTGTCCGCTATCTCAACCTCACTTTTTCACAAATGTATCATGCTGTCATACAGTGAGCCAGACAGCAAGGACAAGACCTGGGTGGTATCATGGGATTTGCCAGAATTCAATTTATTTACTTATTCATTCATTCATTCACTTATTTTCAGATTTTATTGCCAAGATTTCAAAATACCAGAATAGTATTACTTTTGAAAATACCGTGAAAATATCATGTGCCACGGTATAATGTCTGGAGAGTAAGCTGTTATGTAAAAATTAGATACCACCCAAGGCTAATCTTACCTCAGCTGAATATTGAATTTCTTGGGGTGTGAAAATTGCATGTACATAGCATGCGATCCTGATATTGTTGCACATTGTGCAGGCCTAACAATAATATCTAAATAAGGTCAAATTTTTTATTTCATACTGAGTGAATTAATTGGTAGTTCAATGATCTCATTCAAATGAAGGAATGAATTATAATTCCAATATTGAAATTTTGATATTACTATCAAAGGAAACTAGAAAAAAAGATGCATTTACCACCTGCAAGAAACTACTGAGCAGTAGAGTGAGCACTCTTGTTTAAATCAGGCTCAGAATTTCGGCATGCGGAATACCTACAGTAAGTCATGCAACCAAAACACGAACAGTATCCCACGTATGACCTGTAACAGAGGACCAGTTCAGGGGATGAGGTTACAGGGTGACCCACAGGACCTGAAACCCTTGGCCCTGGACCCCATCCCGCACCTGCATCACATGGGGGGTCTGAGTGACCTGCAGTACAGAAGAGCTGGGTTTTTGGGACCTGATATCAGTAATGGGCGATCTCAGACAAGTAATCTAGTGCTGATATCTGCCAGTGATTGAATGGCGGATATTGCCTTTGTTAAGGAAACAGGCTTATGCTACAAACAATGTAAGATAAATAATTGCGATAATAATTTAGCATTCCCTCCCATGGACTCATCACCTGTAGGAGGGGCCAAGGGGTTGGGTGCAGTGAGAGTTGGGCAGTGGCCGAACGCGGGGACCTTAGCGGTCCAATCCTCGGCTGCAGAAGCTAGCTCGGGAATCTGGTCAAGATGCCTCCTGGACGACTCCCTGGTGAGGTGATCCAGGCATGTCCCACTGGGAGGACGGCCTGGGGAAGACCCAGAACACGCTGGAGAGACTATGTCTCCTGGCTGGCCTGGGAACACCTCAGAATTCCCCAGGAGGAGCTAGATAAAGTGGCCGGGGAGAGGGAGGTCTGGGTTCCCCTCCTCAGACTCTTGCCCCTGTGACCTGACCCAGAAAAGCGGTGGATAATGGATGGATGGATGGATTTGGCATTCAGTCCAGCCTTCTTGCTTACGCTACCAAAAGCAATTTAAAGAAAACACATTGCTATTATTTTTTAATTCCTTATATGTGAGGAAAAGTTATCAATATATGTAAATTTCAGTTATAATGATTATACGTGACCAGGGCTTACCATAAGTTTGTCGAACTACTGTTTTAAACAGTGCCCTCTCCACCCAGATTAGATGAGGAGGTATTGAAAAACTTGACATTATCATTTATCTTGATTTTTAAATTTCAATATTGCACATTATTTTTTGAGATATTTCTTACCCCTACAGTATACTATAATACTGCCTACTCCAACAGTACACATATCCCTTGATTAATTAGTGGAATTTTGTTTGATGCAAGTTTGGTTGAACATGGTAAAATTAATTGCAACTGTCCTTTTAAATGCACAGCAAAAACTGATTAACATGATGCCAAAACTCCCATGAATCAATACATTAGTTGCGTAACAGGAGGCGGACATAATAGCAACCTCCTTGGTCAACACATGCGGTCAGTGCGTTAAAAGCACATGTGTTTAAACCAATTGTTTTGTTTAAATTTAAGAAAAATACTTCCCCACATAAGAATGTCTAAGAATAACAGTGATGCCACAAAGGTGGGTGGGGAAAAAAGAAAAATGAATTCTTTGGAAATAAAACTTGACATAATTAAAAGACTAGAAAATAAACATGTTAACAAGTCGACAATACTAACTATTGCTTACATCAGTTTGTGTAAAGATGTTGTATTATGTAGGTTACATATATATTAAGATCAACATCAATAGTGGAGCAATTGTAACTTTTGTAACTGATTATATTTCATGCGGGGCCCCTGGGCATGCCGTTAAACTGAATCTGGCCCTGCAAGCAGTCCTCCAGCTTAACGGGAAAAAATTGGGAGTTGATGGAATTGGCACTCCAGTCACCGTAAAAAATTCACACCGCTATGACAAAGCCGGCAAGTCTTTTCCGCTCTCTGTGAGATAAATAATTGCGATTTAGCATTCCCTCCCATGGGCTCATCACCTGTAGGAGGGGCCAAGGGGTCGGGTGCAGTGTGAGTTGGGCAGTGGCCGAACGCGGTCCCCACGAGTAGCTCTGCTGTAGCTGCCCACAGTAAGGCTGCACGCATCATGAAGGGGATGACGGAAACTCCTCAGGAGCCTCATCCCCGGGAGAGTCAAAACCACCAGAGAACCGTGATCAGTTGCTGACCTATCAGCAATTGGAGCAGTCTGGTTTTATGACTAAGAAGTCTACCATTGACCGCATCCTGGCACTGAGGGTTCTCATCAAGTGCCAACACGAGCCTTCATCGATTTCTATAAAGCATTTGACTCAGTTGATTGAGCTGCCCTGTGGGACATCCCGAGACTTTGTTAGATCCCCGAAGCTGCTGAGCAGCCTGTATATTAGTACTGTGGGTGCTGTGCAGAGTGCTAGCAGAACCTCTATATTCTTCCCAGTTAATTCTGGGGTTTGTCAGGGGTATGTTATTGCTCCTATTCTGTTCAGTGCTTGCATGGACTTGCGTGTTGGGCAGGGTCGTTGGATCCAGTGACTGTGGGGCATTTGTTAGTGAAGAAAGATTCACTGATCTTGACTTTGTCGATGATGCAGTGATCTTCGCAAAGTCAATGGAAACTCTGATTGGAGCTCTTGAGAGACTTGAGAGTATCTGGGTTTGTGTCCTGGATAAAAACCAAGATCCGTTAATGACTTCTTGGGTACAGTCATCAGTAGTGTGTCTGTCTGTGGAGAGAATGTCTACCTCATCGAGAGATTCACTTTTCTTGGCAGTGACATTCATCCAGTGAACTCAGTAGACGGATTGAGAGAGCATGGGGGTTCATGAGGTCACAGAGGTGCTCCGTTTTGCTGTATGACTGCGAGACCTGGATGCTATCCAGTGATCTGAGACAAAGACTGTACTCCTTTGGTAGTATGTCTCTTCAGAGAATCCTTGGGAAGCACTGGTTTGACTTTGTGTCGAACAAGCAGTTGCACAGGGAGTCCCAAATGAGGCACATTCCCTGCATCATGAGGAAGCATCAGTTACGGCACTATAGCCACGTGGTGCGTTTCCCTGAGGGTGCTCCAGCGCACAGGATTCCCATTGCTGAGGGCCCATGCAGCTGTACCAGGCCAAGGGGATGCCCATGTAACACCTGGCTGCAGCAGATACATGGCTATTCCTGGAGGGTGGGACTGGACTGAGTTTCAGGCTGGTGGGTCACCAACTGGGATCCGGACGTATTTAATCGTGTTTTGAGTGCAGCAACGCACTGGACTAGTGCATGCTTCCCAGTCTAACCTGACCTGAGCAAGGTTTCAATTAATGCAGTGTCATTGGTGATTAATTAATCACATTAATCATGGAAAATACTGTATAGTGTACAGTACAAAGAGCAATAAAAAAAAACAGAGAAAACCAGACTATACTGTGATACTTAACCCTGCCGACTTTAAAAACTTTAAAGTGCCTTTGAAAAACTGCTTTTGTGAATAAAGACGTCAAATTAACCAGATAAATGTCGACCATCACAAAACCAAAAACATTCTGTTCTGCAAAAGCCATTGTTAAGAGAGTGTAATGGGAAATGTATTAACATTTCAAAGCTTGCAAAGAGTGTTAACATGTAAAGTTCATCAAGATGTTATTATCAGCTGCTGCCACTTTTTAAATGTCACTTAATGACACTAAAGTGGGGAGAATAAGTCAGTGATTTGTGGTGAATTTGAATGACTCACTTTGTCAGGTACCATGAAATCGTCGTTGTTGACGACTAGGGAAACTAGGTGCATACTTAACCAGAAAGGGGACTGTTGGAATGTGGGAAATGTGAAAGCTAATAAACAGGTTTTTATGGTCTGATCCTAAATGTGACGTGTCTCTGAAACACCAACTCCTTTACTGCACATTCCACTTACACTTCAATCTGTACCAAGTGGTAACCTTTATTTTTTTGTGTACCAATGTGTCTCAATGTCCATTTATATTATTTGCATATTTTATTTGCGTAAATATGTATATTCTATTTGTTTCTCATTTGCACTTTCACCAATATTTTATAATAGTAAGAAGTATTTATATTATACCCAAACCACAAGTCTACTGTATTTAATACTCATCTGTACTTTTAAAATTGCTTGCAACTGGTTGTCTTTTACTAGAACCAATGCTTGGTTTTAGATGACACTGCTGTTCACGGGACCTCACTACTTAATTTTGTTCCTTTAGAATTTTTTTTTTTAGAATTAGAATGTAGTGATCATTGTTGACACACCACAGCACACAGTGCACAACAACGAAATGTGTCCTCTGCATTTAACCCGTATGTGATGTTGTGTCATAGCAGGGGGCAGTGCCCCTGTGCTCCCGCCTTTGTTATGCCTCTGTGCTCCAGCCTTTGTACAGTACAGTATATGCCCCTGTGCTCCAGCCTTTGTTATGCCCCTGTGCTCCAGCCTTTGTACAGTACTGTGCAAAAGTCATAGGCAGTCACTGAAGCGTGTTTCAATGATATCCATGTTGAAGTCTGTCAAACTGTGTTTGCCCTTAACCATTTCAAAATCTCTCATAAATTCACCCCCGTATTGGCAGTATTTTCAATATACCCATGTATTTTTTGACATGACCACTAGCACACCTCATACTGTATAGCTAATGAATACCTCAGTGATTTTTTAAAACTAGTTAAATTAATTAAGTGAGCCAGTGGTGAAATTTAACAAATACATGAAATGGCTGAGATGAACCTCAGGAGAGTTTTAGGAACCATAGTGGTGTTCATCTAGCCATCCAACGAGATATCAGTAACTTTTTGGTGAACATAAATTCCTTTTAGTTTTTATTGTTTTACTCATAATTTGCATGTTCTAATATTAAATTGTGTTTTTCATACTGAGCAAATATAAATTTACTGTATATGCCCCTGTGCTCCCGCTTTTCTATACGTCCCTGTGCTTCCGTCTTTGCATATGTCCGTGTGCTGACACCTTTGTATATGTCCCTGTACTCCCACTTTTGTATTTGTCCCTGTGCCCACACCTTTGAATATGTCCCTGTGCTCCCGCCTTTGTATACGTCTCTGTGCTCCCGCCTTTGCAAACGTCCCTGTGCTCCTGTATTGTTTTTGACTGTGCTCCTGTCTTTGTATATGTCCTTGTGCTCCCGCCTTTATATATACGTAACTGTGCTCCCACACCTTTGTATATGCCCCTGGCTCTGTGTGGCTCTCAAAGGTCACATGTAAGTCGTCTGGTTTTTGGGAGCTCAGGGTTGAGCTTGAAGCTCATGGGGGTCTAATAAAAGCAACAACAAAGAAAACTAATTGATTTTGAGAAAACTGTTGTAAATAAAAAAAGCAGACACATAGAACAAAACTATGCCATGCTCATAACCGTGAAGAGAGAAAGAGAAATATATAAGATAAGAAATATATAAGAAATTACACGTTTTCTAAGGTCCTGGGAAGAAAAATTGCATATTTTTCAAGAAGTTAGTTTACAGGTTAAAAATTCAGCCATTGTACACTGCTATTTAAGAAAGAAGGAGATTCACATATCTACCAAGAAAGGAAAGAAATCCAATACACTTAGTAAAGACTATTTCTATTACATTAAACCTAGGAGGATTGTTGAAATGTGGATTTCAGGTACAGAAATAGACTATAATTGAGATTCCAGATGAATAACAATGGATTTCCACTTCCAGGATTTTACAAATAAAATGTGTTTCAGAACAGAACTGAGCACAAATAGAGCAGAGAGACACGGTGAACTGGATAGGATGCACATACAAATAAATAAATCAAAATCTTGTGATGGGACAGAAATTATTTTATGAGCTGAAGATTCCGTCTGTGATGGAGGAAAAAAAAAAAAAAACTTTGATACGCCGTGTGTCTAGGTGTATGTCACATGTGGCACAATGAGTATTTACTGTACCATCTCTTTCTAGATATCGCTACTCAAACATAATTACACATCTCTGCACTGTAATTCGTAGTGATATTTGTGTACCCTTAATGGCTCACCTTACTAAGTGTAAGTGGATTATGGATGTCCAATCTGAAGAGGCCTATGTCACAAAGGAACAATGCTGTGAAATCTTGTGTTCATCTGCTTGGGTTTTTAGAACCTGTTACCACATTAGCAGGTATCCACCGTGATGTTACCTACATAGAGTACTGCATTGCAGGATTAGCACGCTCAGTTCGTCTCTAGCCTCTAGTAATTATGTTTCAGCTGACCTTAGAGAGTACTCGGGTGTAAACCGAGAACACCCAGTGACACTGTTGGGGCACGAGGCCAGCAGCGCTGGTGGCTTTTGTTAATGACGACAAACATTTCAAGGAGTGCAGTTGCCAAAGATGTCACTGAAACAGTCTGATAAATCGCTGTTGATTAAGAAGGAATATTTGCTAGGACAGAAAGGAGAGGGTAAGAGACTTACTCCCATACTGCGTAAAAGACAGCCTGTGGGAAGCCATCAAGAAGAAACTGAGCAACGGCTTGGTCAACTACACCAGGAATATTCCCCCTGTACCCTGCCCGATGTGTTCTGATTAGACATTCTGGCCTGATGAAGAGGTTGACTTATATTATGCAATACATTGCGTCCCACCCTCAGAAATTATGCTCGATGGCAGCGAAATAGAATACTTATCCCCATAGAATCTGTGAAATATTTCAGTCAACTGTTTTGTGTTTTTTGACCAGGTATGATCCATCAGGCACAATGAATCGATCGGTAGTAACATGCGAGGATTTGCTGAAACGAGGACATATTATGGATGCAATGGCATCCAAATAAGTAACAGACACTGGCGGCTGGAATTAGAATGGTGGATTCAGACTTCTGTGTCAGCTGCCGTAATTAACGCAGTGGACGTGTTTATCCGGTGCACTTTGTTCATAAGGGATGGGACATGTAATTTGTAGAGTTTACAAGTTCAGTAAAACATCCCCCCAACTGCTGCTTTGTCAGGTCAGAGCCGACCTCTTGATAGAGTTAGAGCAAATTAGCTGACCCCCCTGCTGGGTAGTCTGTGACATGAGTACCAGAGGCCAGCTTCCCGCACAGTTCAACCCACTGACCTCATTAGCCATTGAGCCAAACCTTGCTCTTTTATTCCTTGGATAAAGTGCACTGTCAACAAGCCACAGAAGAATGGAAACCCAATGATGACTGTAACTCATTACCTGGGAAGGTTTTCGACCACATTTAAAAGACAGCCGAAGTAATAAAATAATAATAATAATAATATAAGAATGACAGGAAGGATATGATGTTGCCAGCACAGTCTTATGATTACACCAGCAAGTTCCTAGCATGTTTGTTACCTCTGTATTCCAACGCCTTTTAAAAAATGACCAAAGGCAAACTGTGAATATGTGTCAATAATGTGAGAGGAAAGACGACTCTTCCAGCAAAGAAGCCACTAGGCAATGGAATCCTGTAATATTTCCTGTGCATCCTCACATAGGGCAGTGTTTCCAGGAACTTTATCACAGGAAGTGCAGCCACTTCTTTCCAATATCCTGTCACCGAGCTTTTGATGTTGCTTTTTGACTTTGGAATGACTTTTAATGTGGAGACTAAATTTAAACTGCTCATACTCTTTTTAATTCATTCAAGTATTTAAATTCAATGCAACTTTAAAAGCTGAAGAAATGTTGTAAACAAAACACATTGTAATATCTGTTGAATATTTCAGTTATCTGCTTAATGTATTTAAATTTAATTGCTTGAGTTGCTCTGTTGTTATGCTCTCACTGTTTTCATGAGCTATTATAGTTGTACTGAAATTTGTAGTAATGTAATGCTGTTTCATCAAAGCCAATGTTTGCTGCAATTATGTTCCCGATGGGACCTGTTTGTCCCGTGCCTATGTCACGCCTATGACAACACGACAGTCACAACTGCTGTAATACACATATAATTAATCCTTTCCTTTCAATTAATCCTGTTTTTTTTCTGAAAAATTCAGCATGGGTAGTCAAGACCAACAACCTGATGTTATATCTACAGTTTTTTTATCTACAGTTTATCTACAGTTTTGCTGATGATCATTTCAATATACACTTGAACTTGGAATAAATAAACAATTAAGTTTCCAATTAATCTGACACTATATATTGCAGTTGAACTGATGCCTTTAACACAGAACATCTTGGCTACAACTGATCCAGGCTGAACGCTGACACCATGTTTCCATTTGGCTCCCAGGTCATTTTTGTGCAGGGTTTCGCACATGTGGCATTTTGTGATTAAGGGCAAAGGTCTACAACCAACATATTTTTAAGGGGTGAAATCTGGTAGAAAAATGTTCGTCTACCCTTGAGGAGAGTACTTAACTCAAACTAAAAGCATCCTGCTGAATAAATGCATACATGTGCTAAATATTAACAATCTGTTGGAAAATTAAAGAACATAATGGAATACCATTGGCCAAATCCCCGGAAAGCACCAAAACCAAAACAGGAAGTGGCTTCCAGAACAATCTGTGCCGAGGGAAGCACCATTTTCTTTAAAACTCCAGCACTGCCACATATGAGCAAATCTGATCCCAGCAACATGCTTACCCATGTGTTTTGACTAGGCTTGGACGATAAACAAAATGAGTGATTTAAAACACAGGAGCAAAAACAAACACATTAAACATAGAAGAGTTGGCCCCCAGTCGATGTTTTCTTTCAGCACTTCCCCCTCATTGTACACCCTGCCTTCCTCCGGTTGCTGTGCCCCCCCTATTAACGGGAACTCTTTGTTTTGAAAGCCTGTCTTCTTAATCATTAATAATAGCCACAATTTCCCTGCCATCAGTCCCAAAAAATAGGATTGGAAATTCTGTGTTTAAAGAAAGGGCACCGCAAGGCTTTTACAAACAGTGTATATATTTTTTTTAGTACTCTAGATTTTTGCTTGACCCATTAATGCAAAAATCAGCCTGAGCTAGTGAGTGGAACATTGTTACGTAATATCTTTAATTAATTATTCCTGCATTATGCCTGAATATCGCAGAAGTACAGTAGAGGACTGTTTTAAATACCATTCACTGAAGACTGACACTGGGGGGCAGGTTGCTTTTGGTTAAACCAGACGTAGTCGGCATTTCCATAGTCATCTCTGTAATGGTGCAAAAGGATGATTCAGGCAGTAATTATGAGCTTTTTGATCTGTCTTGACATTGCAACACTTTTACTTAAGAACTGAGACAGGTACTGTACCCATCCAGGTCACAGGTTTTTTACTGACAAACCTGAGAAGGTTTGTCAGCGCCTGGCCCAGCTGAGCTATCAGTTACAGTCCCTCTGTGGCCTACTGCCACTACCGCCCCAATCCTTATTCATCTCTCCTCACAGCGTTTTCTTGTTAAACTGCCACCCATCACAACTCCTGTTCTTTCCTCCAAATCCCATGTTCACATTCTGTGAACTGCAGCAAATAGAGACATTATCAGCACCAAGGCCTCCTGCTCCGTTAACTTCTAATCAATAAACACAACATTGACATTACAGTCCTTTCGCGGCTTGAATTCATGTCTTTGACATTGTGCATTTCATATTTCACCAATGTAATAAACAGCATAATTCAAACCTACAGCAATATTTCCTCCATTGATTGGTGCATTAAAACAAAATGAATTTACATAAAAGCACAAATGTCAGCAAAAACAGTGTGGGCCTATATTATCCAGTAGTAAGAATGTTATTCTCCTGACAAGATGTCGGTAAGCAGCAATACCTGCTTTAAAGCTTATATTTTTCATTATTTAGAGGAAACAAAAAGAATGATGTTTTTATTAGGCAAATGCCATTTTGGCTGCAGCTGTCACTGCATGAGCAGCTGAGACATTTGAGTATGGGTTACTGCAGTGTGTATAAAAAAGACAATCCCATTCTGACTACCAAAAGCATAGCAGAGAAGCTCACTGTCACTGTGAGACTGAGCAGCAACAAGCATTATACTTTCATTTCAATGTTCACACTTGTTAAAGGCCATTGGAAACTCAGTTTCCATTTACAAATGTCTGGCAGACTAGAATTACAATGCAGTTCTTTTCAGATTCTGCATCATGTGAAGAAATAGCATGAATCCAAAGATAAATGATTTAAGTGGATACAGGAATACATGCAGCAGCGTTGTCATATAACCTCCAGCACCAGCAAACTTCAACATGGAATTTATTTTTTTACTTTAGTAGCTACAGATACTCTTCCAGCAAACCAAATCATCATGACCATTCCCATATGAAGTGAATAATGTTGACTGGCTTGTAAAAATGATGCATGTTAGGATATATTACACAGTAAGCTAACACTGGGTACTCTTAGTCAAAGTGTTGAATGCAGAAGGCATAGATAAACATCTGAACGACAGTGACCAAGGGCTAAATCATTATGGTCACATGGCTGAGTCAGGGCAAGGCTTGTGAGGAGCTCTCGGTCAACTGTCGGGAGTACTGAAAGTGGTCTGAGGAGGGGAAAACCACAAACTGGTGAAAGGGTGATGCGAGAGGAATGAAGACTATCTTCTGTGGTACAAACCAACAGACGGGCTTCTGTGGCACAAATGGATCATTTTGACAATGATCGTGTGTGTAATGTGTCACAGCACACCTCCTTGTCAAAGTCACTCAAAAAATAAACAAATAAATAAATGACAATAAAACAAAAAAATGTCAGCAACAGGCATGCTTTAAAAACTTTTATTGCATGTCTTTTGCAGCATATAAAATGTTATGGTGTGTGAACTGGTAATTAGGAAAAAACTAGGGTGTAATTAGATTCTAATCCAGGGGTGGGAGATTTTACGCATAAAGAGCCACTGTGTATGCAGGTTTCCGCTGCAATTCCCTAATTAGATTACCAATTAGAGTGGCTGAACAGTCCTCACACCTGGGGTCATGTGATTTAACCACAGGTATTATGAGATCTCTCACATTTGTTCATTGGACACATATGCAGAAGTTAATAAATCATATTCCCAAAGGAAAAAATAAAAAGTTAAAATGGGAAGCACAAGCTACATTATGCCACCAGCTCACTAAAACATAAACAGGAAATTACAAGGATCAAGGTATGTATTTTTCAATAATGAACTGCAAAAGTGACATATCAGCATGTATCCATATATCCAGCACATTGCAGTTAAAGGAAGGTCAACATGACTGCATATAAGCTAACTAATGGGCATCAAGCTCGCCTAATTCATATTTGTTAATAGTGGAGTAGTGAAGGAATATTTACTTAAGCATCAAGTACTGGAAGTTCAAGTCCAAGTGGCACCCATCGGAGAGCTTCATCGTTGGTATACCTCCCCACCCCCCCACCGTCATAATAATAATAATAATAATAATTATTGTTGTTGATGATGGTGGTGTCGTTGTTATTCGTTTAAATAACAGACATTTGAGCTCATACTGCGGGATTATGTCCTTGATACTGTTCATTTTAACTATCAATTTTTCTACCCAACGGAACAATAGATTTTTTTTATTCATTCATTAATGTTCCAACCTGCTTTATCCTATTGGGTCGCGGGGGGTCCGGAGCCTATTGCGGAAGCAATGGGCACGAGGCAGGGAACAACCCTGGACAGGGGGCCAGCCCATTGCAGGGCACACTCACACACTGTTACCATTCACTCACACATGCACACCTACGGGCAATTTATTAACTCCAATTAGCCTCAGCATGTCTTTGGACTGTGGGGGGAAACTGGAGTACCCGGAGGAAACCCCACAACGACACAGGGAGAACATGCAAACTCCACACACATGTAACCCAGGCGGAGACGCAAAACTGGGTCCCAGAGGTGTGAGGCAACAGTGCTAACCACTGCACCACCATGTCGCCCCCTAGATTTTTTTACTTGAATTTAATTTCTACATTGAATATTTAGAGTATAAAATTCCTTTTTATATAAGATGATGCCCTAGGTGGCCGCCTATGTCATACAGGATTATATGATTGACTGGCCCTACCTGCGAATAGGGCTTTTTGGAGCGTCAAATGAACAATAAGAGAACGTGTGTGTGTGTGTACTAGCAGTACTGTGCAAGTCTTAGCCAGTTGAAGAAAATGTTGTTTAAGTGCTCTTTGTGTTGGTGTAAAACTAAGCTATTATGTCTCTCAAAGCATGTTAGCTGAACAATTTCAAAACCTCTCCTAAAGCATTTGCAGCAACCATCCAATACATGTACGTGTTCACTCAGATTCCATCTGCATTCCTTCACATGCACATCATCATGGTTCGAGTCATTTCACTACTGCTTAATCTTGTTAGCAGCTATTCTAGCAATTTCAGCATTCAGCATTTTGAGTTGATGGCAACTCAGGCATACCCCTTAGTTTTCTACATTTCCTTATGGCTAAACTTTAATTAAAATTTGATTATTTGTACACTTCATGCTCCCCTTCAGTCACCCGTTCCCTTCGTGTCCCCTGTGCGAGCCACCACCTTTCTGTTGTCCTCGCCCTAATGCACCTTACTTTGTCACAAACCTGAAGCTGTCCCACACTTTTTGTGCGTCCGCAAGCCAGTACGGATGCAGTGTGCTGGTTTTTACTCCCCCAGGGGTATGCTGCCATTTTTAAAAAACAGATTCTGGCCCCTTAACACAGACGGCATTCTTCTGAGTGAAACCTGCCAGCCAGGGCTGTTACAGCTTCCGCTCAGACTGCACAGCCAGCACCCTGCGATGGCTTCCTGGCTACGAGGCGTCCTGACGGCCTTCAGCAGCCTCAGGCGGCTGTCAGGGGAGCCGGAAAAGACAGTTTGCACAAAACTGAGCTTTAGAGCACAGCACAGGGCTGAACGTCATACGCTTCACTTCCCCCAAAAAACCCTACTCCCAGCAAACAGGTTTTTTTTTAACTTTTTTTTTAATAACATGACTATGACTATAGCTTCTTAAACATGCTAACAGCCTAGAATACTCTTGACCAAACAGCAGTCCGGCCTGTAGGATTAGCGTTGGCTTTTTCCTTGAAGCCGAATAAATTCCCTGGTTGTTTTGCCGGTTGTTAACAGCAAGGAGAAGTGATTTCACGGCTCCACATGGCACACCAATGACAAACATGCACAAAACCACAAATATGCAGCTCTAAGCTGTGCAGAACCATCCTGACACCTTCTTAAATGGTTCAGGATGACAGCTTGACCATGTGAAGTGTTATTCTCTCACTTTTCTCTGTTTTTGCTTTTTTTTTTTTTTTTTGTTTTTGACTCAGTCCTGGGGACTTTTCCTGCTTCTTGCTCTTTGAGACCCAAAAAAATTATGTAGTGAACCAAACCGCTCATCCGCCTTTGCACAAGACCCACAACCTCTGAGTCCTTACCCTCAGATCGTATTGCCACCAGGTCTATACCTCAGGCTAAAACAATTATGTTTTAATACAATCTAATTATAGATTTCCCTGGGATACAAGCAAACCATAAAATTCCACTAAAAGCTGTTATGGGTTACAAGAATAATTAGGGTCTATGACCACTTTACAATTTCTCTCCTACGGAAATGGAGAATAGTGATTACACAGTTGTGAGGGCTATTTAAACAAAGCCTGGATTGTAATCCTGTATGAAGCTCAGTCTGTATTGAGCACTCACAGCTGTAACACCCAGAACACCCAATTATAAAAAGCCACTGCTTGAACTTATTGATTTTTCTAACATTCCCAGCCATTGATGCTCCAACTACAATATGCTTTTCGGAGGAAAATACTACACCCTTTATGGATGAGGATTAGGGCCACCATAAAAATATTATTTGAATTCTGACTTTTTTCTCAAAATTCTGACTTTAATCTCAGAATTCTGGCTTTTTTCTAAACTCAGAATTAAAGTCAGAATTTAAATAATATTGAACATGATAAAAAAAAAAAATGTAACATTATTGATCAAAACACGGAGGCATCAAGTGGGCAAAAAAACAGACACAAGTGATATTTTTGATGATCATCCATAATGTGTGCCGCAAGTATCAAAGGTAAATACTAACAGATTATTTCACAACGGCTCACATATTCACTCATTGACATTCAAAAATGGCAAAATGAGTGGCTTTCTACACGTCTCAATGGCTTAGTGTCGTAAAAAAGTGTCAGATATAACGAAAGTAATAAAATGCACACATACAGTGGTAGCTTGGTTTGCGAGCATACTTCGTTCCAGAAATGTGCTTGTAATCCAATACATTTGTGTATCAAAGTGGATTTATTTTTCCAATTTCGCGGAAATGTGACATTGCATTGTCGTTAAACAGATTCATCACTCGCACTGTTACGGCTTTATTCGGGTGGTGCTTTTCTACTAAATTTTGACTATACGAGTGAGAGACGCCGACTGAGGCCAAGCATGGGAGACGATTACCCACAATCCCGCAGCGAGAAAGAGAGAGAGAAGAACCATCGGCTCAGTTATGATCACGTAATGCTAGGCAGACGAGGTTTATACATAATGACCATGTATTGCAAGACCTCACTCGTTTATCAAGTAAAAACTTATTAAAAATTTTGTGCTCGTCTTACAAAACACTCAAAGACTAAGTTACCCGGAATCCAAGGTTTTACTGTATATAAGAACCCTTGCATTGTTGAAATCTACAATTAAGTATCATTAGAAAATGGAACTTTGTTGGAGTTTGACTGAAGTGTATATGAATTGTTCTAAAATGAGATTTTGGTGCTTTTGTCTTTCATCTATTAACATGCAATAACATATAGAATACATAGTCTTTAGGCTTTTGCTTATATATAGTGTCTGCCTATATCCTCAGCAGAAGCTGCTCGCAAGGGCAGAGAGGTACTGAAGGCCAAACGGCTACAGACAGTCTACGAAAAGCAAATGTGACTTTAAAAAAGGTCACTATGCGTCTTTATACATTCATTTGTCAAGTATTTTTAAATTTTTAAAATCCAATACTTTGACTTGCACAATGTCACATAAGTTTTGAAAAGAACCAGTTTAAAAGAATAATTTGTTCATGAATCGGACATCATTACTATATTGATGATCTTCATGGGACATACAGTACATCAGACTGATCTGCAATGATTGATGGTCATTAAAATATTAACTCACCTGATCCATGGAAGGTTCCAGAGAGGCGTATCAGGAAAAAAAAGAAACAAGAGCATTAGAATATTACAAGAAAATTCAAAATACTATACTATAATGCACACTGAAAATGATTATATCATCTAAATAAACAGAAAAAACAGCAGCATTAATTTAATACTCATCTTAAACACAATACTGTAGATCATCTGAAATATGGAAATTGTAGAAAAGTAATGAAATGAAATAAACACGCTCATGTTATAACAGGCATATGAAGTTTTTATAAAACAGCAGATATGAGGGTTTCTCGCCCTCCATAGGATCCTAGAGAGAGCAGGGAGGGGTGGGTCACAGATGGAAACTTGGCTCAGGATAATATAGAGGAAACCCAGGCCTTGTTTACGTCAGAACGGAATTGACCCAGAACACTGTGCGTACTGTACCTTGGCGGGATTCACCTTCCACCAAGTATTCTGATGTTTTAATCAACTATTTCAAGATGTTCCACAGTGAAGTGTACATCTTTGAATTTGACTCAAAGGTATCACGCAGCTGAATATCAGTCCCACCCAGGCACAGACAGGAAGTTACATTCGTTCCATCATGCATCCTTCTCAGTCCCAGTTCTTGAATCAATACCTACCACAGACAATGGCTAGCTGAACTCTATTGATGCTTTACCAGCAAGCTCTGTAAATACCACAGCCAATAATAGTGCATTGTTCAGGAGGGGACCTGGGAAATCATGTTGCGATCTGACTGAGACAGCTGCTGCAGGTCACTGGCACACATTGAATAGTGGCCCATTGCTAATGGTAATGACCACATTCTGTGTGAGGACATAAAGTCAGCTCACATTGTGCCTACAAGGTGAATTTAATCCAGGCAGAACCCAATGCAAAGCTGTCATGAAGCTATCATACGAACACGGTGACTTGTAAGCAAATCTTGCCGCCAACTTCTTCCCATTATTTATTTCCTCTTGTTTCCAGTTAATTGCTTAAGGATACTGAACATAACTGGCCAGAAGCAAAAGAGGAGACTTGCTGTACTAGCATAAAAGATGAGAGAGATACAGTGCCCTGTACAACTGCACTTTAATCACATCTAAACCATTTGATTTGAAATCTTGCCCTGTCCAAAGCAAATGGAAACAAACGTAGTTTGAAGCCCTTCAAGACCAGCATCTCCTCTGTTGGAACTCAGCACCTGCCAATTCCAAATGTTCTTCAGAAGAAGCACCTGCTATTCCACATCAACCTGCAAGTCCCCAGCCTTCCTGGTGCACTTTCTTACAGTACAAGTCACTTCTGCCTAAGAAACTGACCATCAACATGTGTGAATGGCTGCTTTGGATGTCCTCACTTAGAGTGTACTTTCTGGCCAGACTGAACTTCAAAACACTGTGGCAAACCACAGATGGAACATAATAACCCCCCCTGAGTTTTAACATTTAACTATATGGTGTATAGAGGGCAGGGCATCAATCAATTATTTTCAATACCAGTAGCATAACAATACCTTGATTTTGATACTGGTTCCTGAACAATACTTTTTTTGAGACCAATACGTTTTAAAATCAATTTCAACATCAACAAAAATACATTAAACATTACAGCACAAATCTTTTATTTTAACAAGTCGTTTTGTTAGTTATTGGTTAGATACTGGGGGCTCGACACAGCCTTTTATTTATATTTTACTTAAATGACCGCGACATGTTTATAATTCATAAATAAATCTGGCCAGCAGATCAATCTTTCATTTTTCACTGAATGTTATCTTGCTAATAAGTGCTGACACATTTCCCCCCGGCACCAGCAATATTTGGAGACGCAAGCAAAAAGGTATTCAGTCTTATTATTGAGGTACAAAAATAATTCCATCTGCTGTCTCTTTTTCAGCACTTCCACGTAACTTCCATGTTATCGCCGTCGCTTGTGGTCAAGCAATCAGCAAGTTTCTCACTACGAGTGCTTCCAGTAGTGCCTCCAAGGACCTGCAATCGCACCTAGTTCCGCTGATCTCGCTCGCACACACATGCATACACATAAACGCCAATTCTCAATTCTATATGGCGGGCATATATGGGCATAAATGAGGGGGATATTTGCTAGTCGCATGGTTTCCAAAAATGGTTGCAAAATGCCACTAAATGGTTGCAGTCTGGAGCCCTGTGGAGGCACACTTTTGATTTCTTAGGCATTTTTTACACCACGCGACAAACAAAAAGTACAACACTCACACGTGAACCAGTTCGCAAGTTTGTCTCTGATCAAACGATTTTGCTTCCAGCCCCCATATTCGTGAAATGTCACATTAGACAGTCAATCATCAGCAACTTTACTTCTTACAGAAGTTGCATGCTTCTTGGCTCACAGAAGCTGAGATTTACTTTTTGGGTATCGGAATTTAGCACTGAAAGATGATTCATTTCTTGATCCTCAATAGGATAAGAGCATTTCGGTCGGCACCACAAAAGTACCGAAGTTCGATACCTAGCCCAAGATGTAAAAGACACCATCCTTCTAGTAGGTGAATGATGAAATATTTCCTATTACTGGTTTCTCTGAGTCAACATGCTTCTGAGTTAAGAACTACTGGCAGACAGGTCTTTCACCGCTGTACCCAAGGGCGTTTGGTTTGAACATTGGGTGGAGCTGAGATCTTCCACGTGATAATTGAGGGGACTGAATTAGCCGGATTTGATTGCATGGATTCCATGGAGGACCGGGGGTGGTGCTGGTTTTTGGGATGACCTCTCAATCAGCCGATAATAAAAAAATGGGTCTCAACTCCAGTTCTATGTCCCATTGTTATTAACTAATTGAGAGGAAATCTGGGGCGACATGGTGGTGCAGTGGTTAGCACTGTTGCCTCACATGCATGTTCTCCCTGTGTCGTCGTGGGGTTTCCTCCGGGTACTCCGGTTTCCCCCCACAGTCCAAAGACATGCTGAG
>JAODKF010000050.1:6882035-6900836 GCA_026779585.1 Mormyrus proboscirostris | reverse complement strand
CCCTGCCTCATGCCCATTGCTTCCGGGATAGGCTCCGGACCCCCCGCGACCCAATAGGATAAAGCGGGTTGGAAAATAAATGAATGAATGAATGAATGAATGAGAGGAAATCTCAAAAATCCTGATACTAAGGCTATTGAGGCATAGCTTAGCTGACATCCATGCTAATGGGGAGGTGGTGGGTGTGGCAAGATCCTGTCATCGACTGCTTTTTGCCAGTTATGAGTACATTTGTCAACGGGCATACTTGAGTGAGAAAAAAAGCAAATGGAAGACAAAAGAAGTACTCAGAATGCAGCATGTGACTAGCAGGGCTCCCCGAGACCATCCTGCTCTACATTCCACAACCATCTGCTCTTTCACGCAAGTGGTCGGATGCTATTCTCTACAACATGCCTCCCTCCTCTCAGAATATGACAGATGAAAGAAAACTACTGCTATGATGCTTCCTGAAGGCTTGGCTGCTGCAGGATCTAACTCTTGATAAACAAAGTCAGGCGAGCTAATCAATCAGCCATGACCCGGATGCCTTTTTTTTTTTTTTAAAAGCTAATCTTGAAAGCTTCTAAGATGTTCATATCCCCATGTGTTTGCAAGGAAGTAAAATGCTAGCTAATGTCAGACAGGGCCCATCCTTGAGCGAAATGCCCATGCCACAGCGCCCCCAACAGGGCACATCCTAATGCTAATGACATGGTCCTTATAATTACTACAGATAAAAACATGATTATATATACACCATTTTATTTGACAAGCAACAGGAAATTAAACATGCATCTAGAAGGCAATAAATTTAATAACCATAATGGTTTCTTACAATTGTAATGCCAATACAAATAATAATAAAAATACCAAAGTCAATTAAGATGTTTTATCTTGGTGCCTGTTTTATTTCTGATTCGTCTCTGGAGAGAACTGACAGTTACACTCCACATTAGCCAATGCTATTATGGGCTGGCAGGCCCAGTAATCACAAATGTTCCAGATTTTTCCAGGGGAAACTGGCTACAGGCTACAGAAGTGGAAGGTATATCATGCAAGAGACCTGGGATATTGCCATCCAGTGCATTGCTAAGTTAATTAACCAATTTACAGGCAAAATGAAGCACTGTCCCTTGGCTAGCATCATTCACTTTATTTTAAAGTTAAATTGCTTTTTGTTCATGTTATGAGAAGTTTTAAGCAGCAAAAATGCAAGTAACGGACAAATACCCCTGTCAGTGGGCATGCAGTTTTACAACATATGCAAAAATGCAAGATTGATCCAAGAAATCATGAGGCAGAGATTAGCTTAGACTTAAGCATTATGAGACACACAGTACATCAGCTTAGGCTTCTTAAGCGTTATGCAACATACATTAACTAAGACTTACACTTCTTAACTAATACAGTAGATAGGCTTAATATTTGTGAGACAAATATTACCATAAGCTTAAGCGTTTTAAAATACACATTTGCTTAGGCTACAGTTTAAATTCACTCTGCTAACAAGCAAACATAATGTATATGTATTACATTAAGTGAAGCCTTGTAAATGCAAAACTAGATTTAAGAAAGCCTCAAAAATGCCTGAAATAACATATCCCCTACCTCCATAAGTCTGCCCTCAAAGTCCCCTGGCTAAGATTCACATCTAGTGTCATCCATTGCCCCCCTAAGCCAATCACATTGGGTAGGTGCTAGGTATCAGGAGTTGACAACACCAACTGTTTACCTCGAGACAGTTAACTTCTTATTTGTTAATGTCTTATCTGCTCGGTACAATTTTTGTTTTTTAACGTTCGCGTGTTCTTGGCTTGTATAAATCTCCCACCATGTGTGCACCTTACAATTCAGCGTCTGACCAGCTTCTGTTTCTCCTTACAAAAATTAACCATGGTTTTACTATGATTTTCATGGTTTTTTGGGTAACTATGGAAACCATGACTATGACCATGACTATACAGTTAAACCATGGTTTTTCCAAACCATGCTTTTTAAAACCATAGTACTACCATAGTTACCATGAAGTGCTATGGATAAACCATGGTTGTTCTATGGGTAGTACCAAAGTACCATGAGGTACCATAGTAAAACTATGGTTACTGCATAAAAACCATAGGAAACCATACTGAATTTTCATAAGGATCCGCTATGTGCATTTAGGTTCACAGCTGATTGTGTTTCTGTTGAATATTTATTCAGTAGGGAAGGCCATTTGGGACTTAACAGACGTCAAAGTAGACGTTAAGTCCCAAATGCCCTTCCATAATTCAGGACTAGAGTAAAGAGCGTGTGCTGTCCTGGCAACCAAGTCTCCTAGTTCTTCGTTGTGCTCGCGATGCCTCGGTTCATCCAGAGCCACAGTGTGTTCCAGTATTCAGTATTCAGTTTTTCATAAGGTGTATATGTATTATTAAACAATGATTTGGCTAACTATAGGCTGATAGTGTTATAAAATGAACAGAGAAGGACAATTAAATCTTTAATCGCAATTATTTTCATTGTAAAATTTCACGATCGTGACAGCCCTAAATACAGAAATAATAAAGTACATTATATATTTTATTAGAGTACTGTAGAGTAACATATGACGTTTTAGCCTTATTCTCAAGAGACAATAGAGCAGTGAAAAAATATTATTTCTTATACCCCTCAAAGGACAAAGGAACAATGAAAATATATACTGTTCCACATTTTCCAATTTCTTTTCAGACTGCGGTAAACCATGCATAACTGAAACCGAGGATCTGTGGAGTTAATGTATATCTTAAAAGAAGACATTCAGGTTAATCAGACCCATTCAAAAATTTGCAATTAACCCTCTGAAAATCATTGCTTTTGTTCAATATTATCTCTATGGAATCCAACATATTTCCATACAACGGAAGACAAATGTTTTTTCTTAACTAATCCGTTGGTGTTTTTTTTTTTTCTCCTCATGCCACACTATCTACAGTATAAGCCAAGTAGCATGGACGACAATAATTATCACTGGCTCAGAAAGTGCATGCAGAGCTCACACAAAAGCAGTGGTGGTAAACTTTAGATTTCTTTACATATACTACAGTAGGTAATATTGAAAAAGAACCATCATAAATTGCAAAGCTTACTAAGTTTTGTTTCCTTTGACAGTATAAATGCTTTAGTGCGACTGGTCTCAACCCAGCTGACTATCACCGTCCTTGTGATGTGACAATTGTATGTGCATAACATACAATGCTGATATTAATATCATGCAAGCCCAGATAATGAGGGCGGCACAGTGGGTATTGTGGTTGTGGCACATAACAGTTTGGTGTGTGGGGGGTTTACATGTTCACCCCGTGTATGGATGGGTTTACGCGACGTCTGCCATGCCAAATTTCACAGAAGAAGTTTGGCATGACAGATCCTCCAGTTTCCTCCAACTTAAGCGAATTGGATGTGCCAATGCATGTGTGATTGAGTGTGCATCCTGCAATGGACTAGCCCCTGTCCAGGGTTTGTTCTTCCCTCCTGCCAATTGCCATAAATATTAATTGTATAAAATATTACATTGTATTATATTTAAACGATAACTTGATTATTAATGTAATCAGCAGTGACAGCCCTACAGTTTACATCTTTCAATTTCAATTTCAAAAAACTTTATTTGTCCCCGAGGGGCAATTTAAAAGGCATAGAGGAGCAACACACACACATAACAGTAGTAACATTAGATACAACAGATGACACACAATAGACACTACTATCTTTACTGTATACAGAAGGTACATAAACCTGTGCTAGCAGCTTCCTGTCTCAGTAAGGTCTCACCAGGGAGGTGAACGTACTTAGAGAAATCCATGCAGCTCTAAGCAGGCAACAGTCGCATTAAAACCAAGATTCTTTTAGCTTGCCGTCGTAGACCAATCAGTCACCGTGGCAATATGACAAGAGACCCTAATTTCAGCACAAGCAGCAGGCCCGCTTTCCTCCCCAGCTCTGTTCGCTTCTGCTCTGAGAGATTTAATTCGGTATTACCCTCTGCGGTGGGCCAGTTGTTCCCTACTTTCTACATTTATAATGCACAAAAAAGACCAAAGTCCTGCTAACTAACCCTTGTTCTTTGATAAAAAGAGGAGTGTTTTACACCTGTGTATTTTTAACAAGGTAAATTTTCACTGGCTGCATTATAATGACATATTCTACATTCCCATGAGTTTAAACCAAATGAATCTCCAGTTTAAGAACTAATAAACCTAAAGCTTTAATGTTCACTAGGTCTAATATCTGCTGCCGCCTATTATTGTCCTGATGATCCTCATTATTAGTAGAATTAAATTTCCTATATAACATTGAGCATTTCCTGTGTCATGCTGTCTCCTCTGTGCAATTTCGTTTTATACACAGAAGAGTATACCAAATCTCCCATGGTACTACTTCCTGCATTTTAAGGGAGAGGCTCAAGCTGTATGTAAACCACAGGTTTTGTTTTCCATACTTTAAAATCTCAAATAATGCTGTGAAGCCACAGGATAAATTTCACAATGTGACAGAAACGGGAAATTATAAATAACCATGATCCTTGTTTGTCCCTTGACAAATAAAAAAATGTGGAAATAGCTGAACTCATATGATTGGACAGAACATTAAAATCTCTGGCTTTGCAAAGAACCAGGACACAATCAATAATTATTCAAATATAGCAATAATATCTTTTTCTTTTCAATCTGGTCTCAGAAACACCAAGATGGTTCCATGCATTACTGTTGTTTCTCAGTGGAAAACACTGAGGCCCAGAGGATCCCTTCCCAGGCATTCACAAGAAACCAAAACCAGAATTTGCAATGCAAAGAACTGAAGGGATATCTATGATGGCATATTATTTGCACTTGTCCTTTGGTATGTTAACATACACATATTTGTTGGTACCCTTACAGCTCATTGAAACAATGCTTAATTTCTCCTGAAAAGTGATTCAATTAAAAGCAATTGTCTAATGCATACCTGCATGCCTTTAGTATGTGATAGAGTAAATCAATAGATATGTGAAATTTGTTGTTTATTTTACAAAGACATGTTAAAATAGTACGGACAGATTTGTCAGTCTATTTTTCATTGTTTTATAGTCATGTTTCAAACTCGTTGTTTAACCTTAAATCACAGGTGCCTTCAAGCTTTTCATCAGCCATTCAGCCTATTTAAAGGGAAAGAACATGCTACTGTGTTTGGCATCATTGTGTGCATCACACTGAACATGGACCAGATAAAGTAAACGAGAACGCTGTCTGAGGATCTCAGAAAGAAGATTATACATAACCATGTTAAAGGTAAAGGCTACAAGACCATCTCCAAGCTGCTTCATGTTCCTGTTACCACAGTTTCCAATATTATGAAAAAGTATAAGGTTTATGGGACTGTAGCCAACCTCCCAGGACGTGGACACAAGAGAAAATGCAACCCCAGGTTGATCAGAAGGATAGTGCAGATGGTAGATAAAGAGCTAAAGAAACCATCCAAAACCATTCAAGCTGAGCTCCAAGGTCAAGGCATGACACTTTCTGATCACACTGTCCATCACATTTCGAACAACGATGGGCTCCATGGAAGAACAACTATTGAAATAAAAACATAAAAAAGCCAAATGCATGTTGATGAGTTGTATGCAGTAATTAAAATTACAAAGATAAGAAACAGCTAAGATGTACAGCAATGTGGCTAAAGAATTCTTTCAGTAGACTTCCTTCAGGAGAAAAGAGGTCCAGCAAAAACTGGACTCAGAGCAGCAACAGTTAGAGTGATGTTACGAAACTGGCCCATTGTAGTTCGATTATTCATTTCCTTTACCAAAACATTACCAATATACTAATTTTTCTATGTGACACATAAAAATTTGTGAAAATGCCACCAGTTACAAATGATTTCTCATACAACAAAACAAGAGGGTTGTTTTAATACTTGTTTTAACCACAGACCAATTTTCTGAAATCCCATTTACCTTTCTCATAGGCTTTTTGCCAAGGGAACTGGATGTCCGAAAATGCTAACAAACTGTCTGTAAATTGATGTCAGACTAGCACTCTCTTTTGCCCCCACGCCAAACCTCTTGATCCATGGGGAACATTGCATTCTGCAAATTATTTGAGCGTAAAAACCTGAAGAGTCTTTTAAGGGGATGGGCAAATGCAGCCTTGTTGTGCTTTCAGGTATATTGCATTTAAACCCATTAACCAAACCCCAAAGTTCAGTTAAATGAAACAGCAGTCTCATCCCCTCACCTAGGATGCACATGGTCCTTCATAAAGCAGGGAATCGAATTTTCATGGGATATTAATTACTCTCCACCACGCAAGTAAATTAAAAAAAATGCCATGTATTTACCCTGTGTTTTTCTTCATGGTTGTCTGTAAATTGTCAATAATTAAATCTCTGAAGGGTGTTAACCCCAGTGCAATTAGAGCTTGGTGAGATTAAAATAAACCTGTGTTCTACAGCAATCAAGATCATGCTTGGCGCTACATAATTAACCTCACCAAGCTACAGGCAATGTGCCGAGGGACAATACTGCATGCGGTTTAAAAGCTTTTCCTGAATGCTGACTCACAGCAGGAAGCAAAAGAAACTTTCATTCCCCCCCAGATACTCCCTAGCAGTGGTAAAGTCAATGGGGTGGTCAGGGTGTCCCCTGAAATCAGATTAGTCTCCCTCCCCCCATTTTCATTGGCTCTAAGTCAGGGGTGGCCAATCTTATCTGCAAAGTGCCAGTGTGTGTGCAGGTTTTTGGGATAACCTGCAGGTCAGCAATTCAAACCCAGATGTGAGGACTCTTCAGGCAATCAGTCCTCTAGTAATCTAATTAGGGAGTTGCAGCGAAAAGCCGCATACACACCGGCCCTTTGTGGATAAGATTGGCTACCCATGCTCTAATGATGTTGAATATCCATTGAAATTCATAGGCATCAATATAGAATTGGTTCCCCCTTTGCAGCTGTAACAGTTGCCAGTGTTCTGGGAAGGTTTTGCACTAGATTTTATATGCATATGTGGGAATTTTTGTCGATTCATCCAGAAGAGCATGCATATCAAGACATTTTGGACAATTCTGTACATCCCGTTGTTCTGGGAACAATTTTGGGAAGTCCCTTCTCTGTTTCAGAGTTACTGTGCCCCAGTGCACAAAGGAAGGTCCACAAAGACACGGTTGGGTGAGTTTGGAGTGGAAGAACTTGACTAGTCCATATGGAACCCTGACCTCAACCCCATCAAACACCTTTGGGATGAATTAGAATGGAGATTGTGAGCCAGGCCTTCACATCCAACATCAGTGTCTGACCTCACAAATGCTCTTCTGGATAAATATGGCAAAAATCCGCATGGACACACGCCAAAATCCTGACTTTATTGTCGTGCCAGCCATATACAAGTATACAGTGGTACAAGACGTCATTCCCCTGGTACCATGGTACAACATAAGACACATAGGGGGCGGTATTTTCACAATTACAGGAGTATGGTGCAGAGTAAGTATAGGAGTGTAAACACAGGAGTTGGACATGGACCACACATAGTGCTTATAACATGGCAAGAGACCAGGCAGATTATCCACCCATTTTCTGTAGCCACTTGTCCTATTCAAGGTCATGGGGCATCTGGAGCAGTAACATAAAGTTGTCCTCTGAAGAGGGTGGGTAGAAAAAAAATGGTTTCTCAAATGTTGAAACTTGACTGTGTGACAACCTGTTTTACATGTGTAGAGCTAATGTGAAACCTGATAAAATTACAAAAAGATCATGAGGGAAATGTGTTATTTACGTAGTCAGACAGACATCAGCTGTGTTAACATACATAGCCTACTAACTCTTCGGGTTATGCCTAATATTTTAAGCATGTTTTAGCCCTGTAACTTCTGTGACATTGGTTTCCTCCTCTAGAGAAAGCATTTAAATATTAAATAATAATTAAATTGGGCCCGCAGATCTATATAACGATTTAACGGCATTACGGCAATCAGCCCCCACCACCCACCCACTACCCACCCACTCTTCGAGTTTTAACGCCGACTGTTTACACACCATCAATATATCATTTTGAAAAATGTTTTCAGCATTAATTTATAATAATTTATTGAAACGTTTTTTCTTCTTTCTTCGCATATGGCACAGCATTATGAGAAAAGGTGTAAAAAGTGTACGAATTTCCTCAGAGAAGTTGTTACTAACTGGCAAGTTTGCAAATGGACAAATTACCTCAGAGAAGTGGTTACCAGCTGTCAAGCTCGCAAGTGGACAGATTACCTCAGAGAAGTTAACAGCTGTCAGGTTCGCAAATAGACAAATTACCTCAGAAAAGCTGTTACCAGATGTCCGCTTCGCAAATGGACAAATTACCTCAGAGAAGTTGTTAGAGGCTGTCAATTTCGCAAAAGCTGGGCGGCATAACGTTAGGCTACGAAAACGCATTGCAAGATCGCAGCCAGGGGGCGCGGTGGGGACAACGGTGCGTGGTTTACTGGAACTGCGTTGGAAATAGCGTGTACGCAGTCTTAAACAGAGGATACCATTTATTTGATACACGGTCCAACGGTAGCAACCTGAACACCACCACCCTATTCAATAAGAATTAACGGAAGACACTAAGCTTTATCGAAATTCATTCCCCCCCAACACAAAACACTGTATTTCCCCCGACCCAAAACAGCCAGGCTGCACGTTTATAAAACAAATTGCAAAAAAATAGCCATTTTTAAAATATTATTTTAAATGAACTTCAATGCGACTGATCCTTGTTAACGTTTCTATTATTGCTCTTTCAGCTGTTTAACAGAAATGATTTTAGGTATGGAGGAGTTATGTCTAATTAATTTTCCTTCATTGTTACTACATATTAGTAGGCATTATTTTTATAATTAGTGTCTATTATATTTTTATTAAATTACACACGGCCTAAATTACAATAAATTAATATCCACTGAATTCTGTTCTCGGGTATTCTGTTTATTTTGCTTATTTTCTTCCTGAATAAAACCCCACTTATAAGGTCACACGACAGAATGCAGGAGTTAGAAACAAGTTCACGAAGAGCTGTACCGGTTTACTTGTTGAATAATCCGGGTACATTCACCGTAGTCCATGGCAGGGAAGCAGGAAATGTATAGTGTGTACATGTCTGCGGGAGGAGTACCGGGGGGAAACCCACGCTCACGATGGGGGAGGAGAGAGTCACGCAGGCTCCATATGCGGGAAGTTGAAGGCGGCTCCAACACTGCCGCTCACAACGGATCAGAAAGTCAGAATGAAATATGAGTGGTACAGTGACGCCATGTGTCGTCCTTATGTTTACACCCAGCTGAGGTTTACTGGGATTTACTTTGAGTAGCTAGAGAGGTGAGCAGGCTTACTGCAGCGGTTCAGGTGAACGATTCAGGACTTTGCGGTGGCAAACGAGAGATGAAAGTAAGGAAAGAACATATAAAACAACATGATATATGCGCTCACAGTAACTGCATTTAGGGAGTATTTACAGTAGTAAAATTACAATTAGGGTGCAGAAATGGACTTCCAAAGGTGAACATCCCAAAGATACGAAACAGCATTAACCATCAATGGTACAGAAATGTTCCTCAGGGTCCATTTGTAACCTTAAAAGGTACAAATACTTAGAGCTAGGGTAACAACTGGCAGACCCTTGAGGGTACCATCCCAGTGACCAGCAAAAGTATAAATTTTAACCCTTTTTTCTGAGGGGGGGGGCACTCTGGTTTATAACAATGGAACTTTTATTATTAGTTTATTAGTTATCACATGTATTTATGGTCACTTAAAGATACATATTCATTTATCATCATGTTGTTTTACCACTTTAAAGCAAACAACTAAAAAAAGATGATCAAAAAGTTAGGTAACTTATTTAATATGATTAAATAGTACTTGTTTTTTTAATAACTTGCAAATGAAACATAAAATGTATGGTATTACAGTTCATCACAGGACACACACTTTGACTGCAGGAGGAAAGGGGAGTAATCCAGACAAACACAGATGATTTCTCACATGCAGAGACCAAGGCGGGAATTTAACCTCCGAACTCAGAGGCGTGACAATATGGTGTTAACCCCTAAGTCAGCAGGCCGCCGCGTCTAATACACATGGACAGGGATTACAGCTATGAGAAATGTACAGAACTGTCATTTAACTCAGAACTGTCATTTAATTCAGCATAGCCAAATTGCTTTACCCAGACCTCCATCGTCTTTATTCTCATCCCCAGTTGTGTGGGAGAGCCAGTCGATCCCAGCATGTTACGTTTTGTTATGACCTATTTGCAATTCAGTCTGTATGTAAACAGTACTTACAAGCTCTGGAGGTCTGTTTCTCACACACTCTATGAGACATTCTGGAATCCATACACAAGCAGACTGGAATTCCACCGGCAGTTTTCCTCTGTCTTACATCTAATAAGAAGCCACGTGACCCAGGTTCTGCTCCTGTCCTTATGTTCGCCCGATCTGGGAGGTACTGCTCCACGTGGCAGGATGCTCCCAGTTTGCGTTCCATAAGATTCCACACCTCATCACTTCTGCTGCGAGAACAAGACACAGTGGCTTCAGGGGCAGCATGTACCGTAGTGATCCTGGGATAAAGTCTCCTAATTTGAGTCCCTGTCCGGTCCCACTGCTGTACCCCTCAGTAAGGAATTTAACCTAGACCTCACTGGTAAGACATCCAGCTGTGTAAACTGGTCAATACCAGGCGCACGTTCAGATCAAGGCCAGGGCTAAGCATGCGAATGGGCAGCACTCTGCCTCTGTCACACAACGGCAAGCTGTGAGACACAGAGGTGCTTCGTGGCAGCTCCACAGGAGATTCCTGCAGATGGAATCACCTGCACTAGCAAATACTCATCTATATGGGTATGTTCATGAGGAGCGCAGTGACAGCAAAACAGCATAGGCGCTGTGAGAGACACACATTGCACGATTTCTATAGCAAATTGCTTCATAAAGGAAATATGCATCCCTCATTCTTCTCTTGTTTATACAGCTGTGTGTTATGAATACACAGAGAGCTTTTGGGTGGGTGTATCAGCACCTTTCCTGCGCTGTTGTTATCCTTCACATTTTAGCGTGTTTTTCCGGATCTGGGGCAGTTTGCAGCGCTGATGGCGGTGAGTCGACCCGGACTGCAGCGCGTGTCCTTTTGTCAGCAGGGAGCCCGACAGGATCAGCCACCCACTGACCCACCCTAGATAACAGAGGTCCCTGCGGCAAACATCTGCAAGCATCTGGGGGGGGGGGGGTACCCCAGAACCATCTCATAAAGACAACACAGTGACCAAGTTATTCCTTTCTCACCTCCACCCCCCCTCCCCCAAACGTTCCTGCTATTCCCCAGACAGCCAATCCTGCTTTTATTTCCTTCACTCCTTTATTTCATGCCTCTCCTTGCTCTGCATAGTCCTCCCCCCTGTCCAATCCCCATGTTACACGCTTCTGTTTACACAAGGCAATTCTAACCGCGTGGCATTACACTGAAAAGCAATAGGTGACCAGGTAGCGTGTTGTCTAGCGTATCGGTAACTGGCCTGACATCGTTAACCTCACTACCCATGGTAATGGTGACAGCAGTCAATCTCAGCATGACAGCTGAGCAACTGGTAACCCTTCCCCACTCTCCCCCCCTCAACGCGCCCACACACACGGTTGACCGTTTGTCAGTTTCATAATTGACATTGAAAATTCGCCATGCAACTCTTATAATAATTATTATCCATCCAACCATCCATTCGTCCATCGCATCCAACCTGAACTGGGTCATGGACATGATAATAAAACAAAATGTACCGAATAATAATCACAGGAAATGGAAAATGAGGTCTCAAAAATGATAACAGATTATTAAGAAGTGTCATTTAATAAAACTCATACGAAAAAAATTGAATGGCCAGATTTACCCCTCCACACACACACACACACATACACACACACACACACTCACAAGGTGCACCTCTCAGCAATTCACACCACTTTGCATGACAGTTTTACAAATAAATACCCGCATCTTACTCAGAATTTATCTATGTCGGCGAGCTGCTGAAAGTGAGAGATACTTGTCTCCAGGAAGCGGATTAGGCAGCAGTATCATTGCAGCGTGCAGAGCCCATTCTCCCTCAAATAAGGCAGCCTCATTAAACCGCGGTGTGCTTTAATAATCGCATGACCATTGGGGGGGGTCAGGTTGCATTCACTAAGTGAAGGTTGTCAGGGTTCAGCTGGGGGGAGGGGGATCTTCCTGAGACCCACAGAGACGCTGCTATACATCTTTTTGAATGAAAGAGGTTACAAAATCACACCAAATATGGGAGATCTAATCTTCAGATAGAAATTATGTGTCAGTGTTTATGTAACAACACTGTTTGCCTTTGCTTGCAGAAAACCTCTCCGCCAAAAAAGCAGGAACATCTAGGCTCCTGTGTATATTATCTTAAAACTCCTAAAGGATAGAAAATTACGCTGCATCTCTTAATCTAGAGTACAATGCACTTTTCACATGCTGGAAAAACTAGAAAGAAAAGCTGTGAAAGTCCTTCACATGGAGTTCCTGTGACAAGTTTTATCTGTCTTACGCAGCACTTGGCTCTGCTGCACCTTTCCTGGCTGCTGTCCACTCTGATTTGACACGACACGACAATCTTTCAGGATGGGTAGTTCTGACTCAGCTCAGATGACAAACAAATCAGAGCCATAGAAAAGCAAACCGTTGCAGCACAGTAAAATGTCTTCCCACCCTCCCGTCATGTCGGGGGAAATTTCAGCGTAGCGTTAGGTGCCCAAGTAGCTAATGACAGAGCGGAGAAGCCCACAGTAGGCAGAAGGAGAACGAGGAAAAAGAAATAATCTTAAAAACCAGCAGTCAGTTGCTAAATTAGTTAGCGTGAGAGAGGAAAGTGTGGGAGACCGCCTAGGAAGCAGATGGTTTCGTTTCACATGCTGACAGCAAACACCACCAGCTCAGGAACTGTAACTTACATGTGAAATACATATTGTGAAAAACATTAAATTACTCAGTACCATACAATTTACCATACAACTTGTGTGTGGTGAACGTGACAATCAGTACGTTTGTATACACGCTAATAAACTCGAATTATTGTGTCAGTCCGACTCAAACCAGATGTTTAAAGTATATGTAAACATACTATTTCGGCTGAAATCGTACTAAATCAAACTTCTCGAGGTCGGACACCCAGATAATGCGATTGAGAATCGAGTTACTCCAGCATGTATACATTCAATCAGATTCAGGCGGACTGGCCAAGGCACTCTGCACATCCCCCCCCCCCATCGCCGCCGTACTTTGGAAGTAACAGAAGCAGCTGGTACACATAAGAATCATGGAGCTTAGCAGAGGCTGCGATGTTGGTGCGCTCCAGCGGCAGACGGCAGTGTCGTCTGCCTTCGCAAAACACCATAGCCTACAATCAATAGCGTGCATCTAGATCGTTAAAAAATAAATAAATACAAATGTACACCGCTGTTAAGCTGTCCAGATCACCGTTTCACTAAAGGATGCTTTTCCACCACACCAGGTGCCATACTTTTGGTACTTCAAGAATGCTCTAAAAGTACGATACTTAAAGATATTAATTTTTCATTGGCGTAAAAACTGGTACTAGTGCTGAATGACATCACAACACGAGGCGGGGTAATTTTGTACCGAATTGAAAAAATACCTGTAGTATATTATGGGGCTGGACGACATGGAATATTAACATGTTATGCACATTCAATTCTTACATCGCTAGATTAAGATCAGACATTTTCTTACCTTCAATTCGGTATGGGTATTATAGCACAGGGAGTTTTGCTAAAACATCCTTACTGTCATAGAAAACAAAACTGGTCAGTTTTTCAATTTTAATGATTATTCCTCTTCAAGATTATCTGGTATGTGTTTAAAAATCAGTTTAATGTTTACTTCCTCTGCTTTTCAATGAGAGCTGCATGCAGTCTCCGAGATAATCATAATCATTTTAATCCTTGCTATTTAAATCACTCCTAGAGAAAATTATGTTTAACCCCAATATTTATTACTACAAAATTACATTGCAATATTTGAAAAAATTCCAATATGTGCTGCTGTTGTATATTATACAAAACACTATCCTGCTTTTGTATCTGTTCTTCTGACTAGATCGCTGTTAAAGCTTGTGTCACATTCATGTATACTGGGACAAGGACAGTAGTTGAGCTATAACCGTAGCCTGACTTAGATGTGTATGTAAACATACTGAATAATTATCTATCCATTTATCCTCCAAATGCTTATCCAGAACAGGGTTGCAGAGATTCTACTGAAATATATATATATTTCTCTAGAAATGTTAAGATGGAGGGACATATATCAAATTTATAATATCAAGAAATGATATTTACTAAAATGCCTGGAAAAAAGAACAAGTAAAGACATGCTAGAGCCAAAGTAACAATTGCCTTACAGAATCAGTGAACAGAAAGTATTGATTTCCAGAACTTAGTCTCTGTGTGAGTGGTGCCAGATGTGTCCTTGTGGTTTGGATTCCACCTACAGGCCAAAATCACATGGTTAGGTGAGCTGAGGTCTCTAGGCAGTTTATGTGTTGCTGGATTACGGTAGAAGACATGGCGTGAACATCAGCGTTGATTTACAGTGAGAAAACACAAGTGCTTTTAGGGTAAGGAAGAGGATTGTGGACATGAGATCACATCAGGTGAAAAAATCAGGATCATTTAATTTTGCTGTGTTCAGACATCAGCCACACCTGAGTACCCAGACTGTGATAAGATGTAATTAAGCGGCCAAGCATTATGATCACCATCTTCAGGGCACATTTTATCATGGTACGTGGAAAAATAGCATCATCACTCCATCTTCACAGAGCAGGGGACAATAACAATATCAGCAATGCATCATCCTAGCCAACCTGGAATTCTGGGATGGCAGTCCACGTAAAACAAGTTAACGATGAAAATGTTAATTAACATATGGCTAAACTAAGTAGTTTGTGATGCAAGGTTGCCAATTCTCATGCATCTGCCGTGACACGCTTTCAGACTCTCACGCCCACGCAATAAATCTTGCGGCAAATATGTATCATTCTATTATAAACCTAAAGTTAGCTACATCAAAAGTGTTGGGGCAGTTTGCAAACCATACAGACTATTTGCAAGGCAATAATACTTTTACATACATGTAAATGCGTACGAAGACTTGTCTCGATTTGGAAATCTCACGCCAGCCAGCTGACCTAATTTGGCAACTCTGATGATCTCCCACATTGAATGAGGACAAACCAGAGATAAGGGCAAAATTACAGCAGCATACACTGCTACTGCCTTTTGGTCAACTGATTGGCAATATGTAGACCACCCTACGCCTGTGGTTGGAAGGTCACCGCTACGGTCGACAGTGTGATGTCACCACTGGGCACTTGAGCAAGGCCTTTGATCCCAAATGCTGAAGGGTAATAAGAGTAACCAACAGTAGGAAGAACATCCCCCTCTTAAATACACAAGTAGTGTCACATTTTTTTTTGCCTCATTGCATTAATTCGTACCTGCAGTTAAGAGCATATTAGGAAGATATTGGCATTCAGGAAAGATCTGAGATTGATAGCAGCACAGCACATATACATGGCAGTAATAAACATTTACCGTTAATGGACACATTCACAGACAGCTTATCATAAAACTCAATAATGCAGAGACTGTAGCGTGGTTTGCAAAGAGCCCCTTAAAAAACAGACAAACTCAAATAGTAATTATTCAGGAAGGAGAGGGAAAATACCGCAGTCTTAAGAAATGCTTTTAAACTATTTTGAGTGTAAACCGCATTTCAAATAAAACTAAACACCTTATATAGTAAATTCATTAAATTCCGAAAATACGTATTCGGCCGTAGCTTGGAACACTTCCCTTTGCCATCTTTCCGTCAGACTGACCTCCTCATACACTCGTGATTCATGGATGGATATCAGGAGACAAAGCAACCCGAGACTTGGCAGCTTAGAGCGCAACACGCTCATTAATGCCTATTTCTGTCGCTTTTAACACAGCTCCCTGGCTCTTTGAGTAAAGAGTCTGTATGTTCTCTCGGTGTTTATAGTGGTCTCAGCCACATAATCCTCCAGGTTTTTTCCAGGTGCTGAAATGCTGGTCAGATGACCCTCCCCTTTGTCCTAGGGAGCCTGCGGTAAGTTAGTTGAATGTTTTTAAAAAGGGCATATCCCTAAAGCCATTGGTCCACCAAGGCCCCTGCCTTTGACTGCCACCCAATCTACAATGTACTGAACCCCCATGGCCACCCGTGCAGGTGGCGGGCCCACAGGGGGGCAAACCCATGTAACTCTATTGAGCTTTTCATAGTCAGGCTCCATGCGTAGAGACCCAATGACCATTCTCAAGCCTGGCTTCAGGGCGGGACCCCAATCTTGCTAATCCGGATGATGTTACATGGGCCTTAACGGTTTTCCTCACAGGGTTTTGTGAGTTGCGCTTTGTCTGGCCTCTCACCTAGGACTAATATGCCTTGGAAGTCCCCACCAGGGGCAATTGCTCCGAATAACATAGCTCCTAGAATCACTAAGGTGCACAAACCTCTCCAACACCGAAAAGGTAGCACTTTGTGGAGGGAGGCTGGGGCCAGAATGTATAATGTTCTGTGCCTCCGTCGTTGAGGCAACTGTGCAGAGCTGTGGTCGTAAGGGTGTTAGTGCCTACCTCGGCGGCACCCCCCCAAACCCAGTGGTATACGACTGTGTCCCTCAGGGGTCCTACGAGGGGTGCTTCGGGAAAATGGGGTGCAGGGTCCATTGTTATAGGTCATCAGGTCCCTGTATAACCAGAGTGAGTTTGGTTCACACTGCCCATAGTAAGTCAGACTTCCTAGTGGGTGTTGGACTCTGCTCTCTGTCACCGATTCTGTTCATAACCTTTATGGACAGAATTTCAAGGTGCAGACAAGGAGCAAGAAGAAGTACAGTTCATTGACCATAGGATCACGTGTTTGCTTTTTGCAGATAATGTGGCCCTGCTGGTTTCATCTGCCTGTGACCTTCAGCTTGCACTGAGTTGGTTTGCAGCCGAGTGTGAAACGACTGCGATGAGCATCAGCACCTCCAAGTCTGAAGTCATGGACCTCAACCAGTAAAGGGTGCACTGCTCTCCTGGGATCATGTCTCTGATTGAGGAAAGAAGGGCGCTGGAGACTGACAGGTGGATCGGTGCGGAGCCGGCAATTATATGGACATTGTACCGTCCTGTCATGGTGAAGGGGGCTGTGTTGAAAGGCGAAGATATTTACCTGTTGATCTGTGTTCCTACCCTCACCTATGGTCACGAGCTTTGTGTAGTGACCATAAGAATGAGATCACATATACGACACATGAGTTTCCTTTACAGAGTGTTCGGGCTGAGCCATAGAGAGGGTGAGGAACGTAGACATTCAGGAAGGCTCTAAGTAGAGCTGCTGGTCCTCCGCATCGAAAACAGCCAGCTGTGATGGTTCAGGCATCTATCTAGGATGCCTGGTGGACACCTCCCTGGGGAGGTCCTTCAGGCACGTCTAACTGGGAGGAGACAGGCGGGCAGACTAAGGACTTGACCTGGTAAAGCCTTGATATCCTGCTAGACGGGTTGGGGAGAGTGAGGTCTGGACATCTCTACTTAGATTGCTGCCTCACGACCCAGAATTGGATAAGTGAATATGGACGGACGAATGGATGGATGGAAGGCAAAGGGCTTTTAGTACACTGCAATAGGCACCTTGACACTGAACACGACACTTCAGCATAAAAATATACAGATGCACCAAAACACAAGATTACAAATAAGAAACTACTAATTCAACTGGCCATCTATAACGATAAAGTATTTTAGACTAGTTATTAGAATTTCTTAAATACAATCATCCAAGTATTAGCCTTAGCGCGTTAGCCCAGCGATGACAACACAGAAAGGAAACACCAGACTACATAGACATTAATAATAATAAAAGGCTGATTGACACAGCACAAAAAAAAAAAAAAAAATCATCTTTCAATCACTTACCCTGGTCAGGAGTGTTTGAAGTCCATTAGCGTAGGGCTCAAGGCAGGAGTACAGGCCTAATACATACACACAACTCTTTGGGCTTTAGGAAGAAACCAACAAAAAATGCAGACTGAACCCAGGCACAGCGGAGGTACGAATCAGACCCCCAACCGTATAGTAATCAGCAGTGCTACCCACTTAGCCAGAATGCCTGCCACAGCCTGAGAAGAGAGGGAAAAAAATCTCGCCTCTCTTTCAGGCACCGACCTCTTAGGATATCAGGTGTGACTCAAGTAGGGTACTACAGTATCTTCCTCACTTCCTGCTGCTAAATAAATGCAAATGAGCCTAAACCAACAAACCAATGCGGAGACAAGATGAGACGTCAGCGACTCAGAAACAGCAATCAGCTCCTAAAGCCCGCAGACCCGGCAATGCATCACCAAAGGTCACGCGAAGGGTAAGGTCGGGTAAAGGTCAATGGGTCAGGATGAACCATCAACAAAGATCATGAGGAGGAAATTCATCTAAAGAAACCATAAGGAGGGCTGAGCACTGAGGCCCCTCAATGTGAGATAAAAGGATGTTGATGTTCTATGCACTGGAAGAGGGTGGTCCAGTCTGCAGCAAATCTTCACCCACGTTTCAGCAAAGGCCACATGTTACATTTACATTTTATTTAGCAGATGCTTTTACCAGAAGCGACATACGATTCAGAAAGCAGGGTCAGCCAATCGCTGGGGCATTTGAGGTTAATGGGAACTGAAGCAGGTGACAAGCCACACCCAATGGAT
>JAODKF010000050.1:6835327-6861777 GCA_026779585.1 Mormyrus proboscirostris | reverse complement strand
ATGCACTCACACACCATTCACTCACACACCATGCACTCACACACCATTCACTCACACACCATGCACTCACACACCATTCACTCACACACCATGCACTCACACACCATGCACTCACACACCATTCACTCACACCTGGACACCTGCAGATAATTTGGTAACTCCAATCCACCTCAGCATGATTTTGGGCTGTGGGGGGAAATCGGAGTACTTGGAGGGAACCCCACAATGTCACAGGGAGAACCAGCAAACTCCTGGAACTTGAACTCTGGTCCCAGAGGTGTGAGCCAACAGGACTAACCACTGCACCAGCATGCTGCCCCCAGGATGTATGAACTATAAGAATTAGAATAACACACGGTGATATTATCCTCTTGGACACAGGTGATTTTAGTTTTCTTGCAGCAGACTGGCACCCTGTCCTTGATTTAGCACAGGCTTCACGTCTCCCTCAGATCCTGACCAGCATAAGAAATTGAAAGATGCATGGGTGGATGCATGGGTAGATGCATGGATGGATGCATGGATGGATGCATGGGTGGATGGATGGATGCATGGATGGATGCATGGATGCAAGGACAGATGGTTCTTATTTTGTTGCAGAGGGGGGTTAGGCGAGCTGGTGTTTTGAAATTGCACAGTGTGTGGTTGTGTGTGTTTGTGCCCTGTGTTAGACTGCCATTCCATCCCGAATATCCCCTGCCATGTGACCTGTGACGGACTGGCATCCCATCCAGGGTGTCCCCTGCTCTGTGCCCCTGTGCATTCTGGAGTAGGCTCCAGGCTCCCTGCAACCCCGTACTGAACACAAACCATAGGCAGATGGATGGTATCTAATATTTTTATTACCCTGCTTGTGGTTTCCTGCTGGCAAAAACTGTAAAATTACAGTAGCTGCAGGTAAGCTTACCATAGGTTTGCAACTTGAGCCTAAAACCCCTTGGAAATGAGTCAAAGCCTTAATTCCTACTCTGCACAACAGCCGCTTGCCAACATTATTGCTTCTGCAAAGGCCACAAGTGCCAGTATTCCTTCCACAGGTGACACAGTTGACACCCAGGTCATCTTCATCTTCATCCTATCTCAGGAAGCACAGGACAGGGGGCATCCTGAATGGATCATGGGTCCATTGCAGCTTGGTTTCAAAGATCTGCTAGTTCAGTTTTGCCACTCAGTACTGTACCTGTGCAATGCAATGACAGTCATATCATGTGACTATTTCAATTAACAAGCAATTAACTTGAGGTTTAAGCTGTGTCGATTAATAAACGCATATCCTCCCTGGGGAAGGGAACAGGGTAATTCTCACATTCATCTTCATATAAAAATGTCAGTGGAGCCCCCGCCAGCTCCCCCCTCACAGATGCCTTGAGTTTCAAACCCCGGCATTGGGGAGGGGTGGTGTTGAACCAGGACAACATTGATCTGTCTTTAGCTCCGGACACCCGTGCACAAGGTTTCAAAGGCCCAGAGAAGGCTTGGCTGTGACTTCTGCTGTGGCAGCACAGTTCAAAGAGGCTACCAAACAAGCTGGGAGAAGACACCGAGCTCCATACTGGCCCAGTTCTGGTACGGGAGATGGCGTTGAGTGTGGTACTGGCCCAGTTCAGGTCACGGGAGATGGCGTTGAGTGTGGTACTGGCCCAGTTCAGGTCACGGGAGATGGCGTTGAGTGTGGTACTGGCCCAGTTCAGGTCATGGAAGATGACGTTGAGTGTGATACTGGCCCAGTTCAGGTCACGGGAGATGACGTTGAGCGTGGTACTGGCCCAGTTCAAGTCATGGAAGATGACGTTGAGTGTGATACTGGCCCAGTTCAGGTCACGGGAGATGGCGTTGAGTGTGGTACTGGCCCAGTTCTGGTATGGGAGATGGCGTTGAGTGTGGTACTGGCCCAGTTCAGGTCATGGAAGATGACGTTGAGCGTGATACTGGCCCAGTTCAGGTCACGGGAGATGACGTTGAGCGTAGTACTGGCCCAGTTCAAGTATGGGAGGCAACGAGGCTGGGACAGACCAACTGTCCCAACCACTGGCTGCAAGTTGGGGGAACGACCCTCCCAGCAGAGAAAGGGCAAAAGGGGTCTGTGTCTGAGATAATATAACAGACTAGTGGGCAATTCTTTTAAAACGAATAAGTGATGAATCTTGAATTTTGACATGCAGGGAATAAAAACACCCCGAACACTGGAGGCAGGAATCCACCCTCATACAGCAAGACTCTTAAAGGCAGATGCATTTTTTTTTTTTTGTGCCAGCCTGCAAATGTTAATTTGTCATAATGATTATCTGGCATACATACTTCCATTTATGCTTCTGGCTCATTATTAAACCTGTAGTGAGTAATTATAGAATAATAGATAGTCATAGAACTGAGACAGATGGGTATATAGTGTGCGCGATAAATAAAATTTATTTTAACTTCATAAAGGTGAAACTAATCTTAAAAGATTAATACCTGCTGCAGACTCTGTTAACAAATTTCTGTGTTTCAGAATAGGTGTCTACCGGGTCTGCATCCTATTTTTCAGAGATCCCCCCTCCCCCATTTCCCCTTGGCAGATCAGCTCTGGGTCGCTTGAGTCATTTAGATGGTGCATGTACTGTGATTTTCAAACGGCACCACAAATCTCTGCAGGATTGATAACAGGGCTTTGACTGAGCCAACAAAGGACTCACTCCTCACTATTCTCGAGACTGGCATCACAGTCCTGGCAAATGCTGATTTTATTCCAAACTTTTCCACCAGATATAAATATTTCCATGGCATATTTGACTGTATGTCTGTTTTTATGCCACCCATCGTCCTTTAAAAGTGCCCAGCGTCAAGAAGCTTCACAGCATGTTGCTGCCACCTCCAGAATTCACTGCTCGCTCCTTTCTTGACCTGCTGATAACATTGGGTCTGTGCCACATGTGGAGCTTTGTGTCGTGGCAAAATCGTTTTCCCGCATCGTTTAGGGTAACTTCATTGTCCGGTGGCACAGAGAGGAAATCAACAATGAACAAAGGATCAATGCAACTACAGGATAACACAACTAAAAACAGACGGTGAATACATAAAGGAGAGTCGGGAATAAAATAAGCATAAATGTAAAACCTTAGCCTTAAACATTAACCACATCACTCCTACGCTTTCTGGCAAACTCTGGAACCTTTGAGCCTGCTCTGTTTAAGTACTGCCTTGTTCTTTTCATCCTTCTACACGCGCCAGGCTACTGAGCACTTGATAGTATTGACTGCTGCACTTCTTGCTTGACTCTTTCAGCGTGATCAATGGACTCTCCTTGGCCTCCATCAAAAGTCTGCTTCCTGTCTGGCAGCAAACTTTTGAGGGATGGCCTTTTGTATGAAGTGCCAGGGCTTCAGTATTTTTCTTTAACTATTTCACCATCATTTTGTGCCTTTCTATTGATCTATGAACAGCTTTTTATTCAGATAAGGTGACAGCCAGTGTTGTGGAACACAATTCATGAAACAATCGTTTGGAAGACTGTTGTAAATGTAAAATCTGTTTAAATGTTAAGCTACCTACACTTACATGGACAGAATATTTATATAATCAACATTAAGCCCTTATCATTACTGCAAACTATCTATTCAGCTTTTTTTTGCTTGTTTTCCTTTTGAAGAGTGGTACAGGTCGTGTTAATCCCTAGGGGCGCCGCATGTACAGCATTCTTATCAGGAAACAGCCAGAATCCTGGCCCTGTATTATTTGATTGATGTGACCAATTAGGAATTTAAAGCCTTCACAGAACCACACAGAGCGTCACCTGGGAAGCTCAGGCAGAACACCAGGAGTCAGTCGGGTCAACTGGAGCATTAAAAGTGGAAGAGGAATCACTCCTGCACTTCATTAATAAAAAGGCGGATTTACTGATCTCAGGCCACAATCTGATAAATTATTTAAAGCCTGCAGTATTTCCTTCCAGTAATGGGGACTTAGTTTATGGCCCTGTCACCACGTTAAATAAAGTCCATTCCAACCACTGGTGGTGAATTTAACTAGCAGTGCAGAGTGATGACACTTAAAGCTGAATAAGACAGAGAACAGGACAAAACAGACATCAGCGAACTCAGTGAGATCCGGAGGATTAATGGCACGTAGCCTGACTTCAGGTCTCTCGGGTCGTTAAAATAAAGGTGGAGGCTCTCTCAACGAGAAGGATACTTCTGTGTGGAAAGATCTGTGAGGCTGGAACCTCCACCAGCTTTGCCTGTATCCTTTAAGGAAGGTGTTCTTACTGTTTGACATGCGCTGTTGCTAATTACCCCGGGCTACAGTATATGGCGCTGTTCTCTGTCCATAGACAACAACCACCGTAAAATACCTTCCTTCAATTTATGTTACTAACTTATTCCTGAGAAAATGTAAACCGGAAGATGCAAATTGAAAACCGTGCCCATTATTCTAAAAGGGAAGAATTATAGTGCATTTATAGGCCAAACCCCAGAAACCCAAATTTTAATATGTCACTATTAAAAAAATTACAGGATAACCTGTAACAAATAACAACATTAAAATTGCATTGAAACATACAAAATAAATGTGAAAAAACACAACTCAAAAAAAGCTAGATACAGAAGCAGAGTGAAATATGTGGAGATGATGGATGAAATTGGTCCATAAATCGATTCTTACATTTGTCAGAACTTCTGAACATAAAAAAGTGAAACAAAAATGTATTTACCATGTTTATATACATTGTGTTACGTAACAGCATTTGGCAAAAAATTCACTTAATTTTGCGAAGACTCTCGTATTACTACTAAGGACACATTTTGAAAAAGACTACGATGTTAAGATTATTATGGCATTACTTTAAGAAATCATTTTATCCAAACCCAAGCTGCTCTGCCTATGCCTGCAGTGATCATGAATAAGTCAACAAAAACATGTATAATGGTAAACCCCTTGATATACTTTGATAGACAAGATACCTAAAAATAGATGTGTAGGATCGGGCACTAGAATGAATATTCAGCAGCTTCGCATTTTGAAAATGCCTTTGCAGTTTTCAAAAGATAGACACCGCGGAATCACAGGGAGATGTGGAAATCGGTTAATGAAAAGGGCTCGTCACAATGGCTCCTTCACAAAAGGACAACCTCACAAACAAATCGCGGCTGCTGAACCAAGACAAGCACCGCGAGCTTTTAAACAACCTGAGAGACATTTTAAAAAATAAAGATAAAAAAATCAGAATGTTCCTCTGACTGATCACAGGCACAATTTTCCGGCAAATGAGAAGTCGGCGTGTGATCAGCACCTGTTACAATGATCGTAATCACAGAGCCCAAACCAGCTAGTGGTCTGAAGCATGCTGGTGAGTCTGCATCATGCCGCAATATCTAAAGGGAATGTGAAGGCTGACAAAAGCCAAAACACCTTCAGCTCCGCTAAGGCATACGCAACGAGCTTCCTTCAACAAAGCAAAATCATCTTGGATTGTCATACTGTAGTATAGTTTAATGCCCTTATGGTTTCCTATGGTTTCTATGCAGTAACCATAGTTTTACTACGGTATCCATAGCACTTCATGGTAAAACAAAAACCATGGTTTATGACCAAGATTATACTATGGTTTAACTGTAGCGAAACCATGATTAAACCATAGTCATGGTTTCCACAGTTACCCAAAAAACCATGAAATACATCAAACCATTGTAAACCATGGTTATTTAATCAGTAAAACCATGGCTTTCAGTCCACAATACTTGTCAGTATCTCAAGTCTGAAATGATTTAACAGTGGAACGGAACAGTAAGAAGCCACATATAAAGTATGTTACTGTATTTTGTAGTTAATAATCAGATTAGTGTTTTATTCACAAAGACTCTGAAGTACTCCCAAATGCTAATGAACATGACTGCTAAATGAAAGAGTTACAGTTTCACATGACTACACCTTTTCCCCAAAACCCTTACAGTTGAGCAAACCAAATATCTATTACTATGCAGTTTGGGTCATGTTTATATTATTCTGTGAGTAACACAGGGTGCAACCTCGACCATCAACGGGGAGCACAATCACTTGGAGAAACACTGGGACCAGTTGTCTGTGCACTGTGTGAGGAAGCACCAAGAGGAAACCAACACACATGGGACGCACGTTCCAGAGCGGTGGCATTGGTCAGCCTGACGATCCCAGAGCAGTGCCCCCCCCCCCCCCAAATGAACTTATAAAGAACTATAACTGACCAACAATAGAAGTATGCAAATATCACCAGATTACAACTTTCATTGTTCTTATACGCAGGGGTATACGGTAAACGGGCAGGCATGCACGACTGCTGTCGCTAAAGGAAACAACATGAGGCAGCAGAAAAGAGCCACTACAGCTGAAAGCAGCCAGAAAGCATCAGCGCGTCCCTCACCGGTAGAGAACCTGCCACCATCTGTGCCTCCATCCAATAACACTGGACCCAAACTCCACCCATCCATTATCCTGTTTCTAGCATTTAAGCATTACTCGTTTTCATCAGTCTATTACATGTCTAATGCTTATTGTCTCTTTATTAGTTTATTTGTATAATATTACTTGTTCTAAACTGGGTCTGGGTGAATCCACTGTACAATGCACATAGGCAATAAAATATTCCATATCTTATATCATTCATTTATTCTAGGTAATTAAATTATTGCATTTCAGGACATGGTGACTGTAAGTCATCGCAAGAAACCTGAGCACTCAATGTGACACATGCACATGAGACAGCGGTTCAAAGCACAGGTCACCTGGGCCAAATGCCTGGGCTGCAGGAGGAAACAGGAGCACCCAGAAGAAACCCACAGGAACATGGAGCGAACATGCAGACACCGCAAACACAGGGCAGGGTAGCATACTCCAGCCTGTGGGCGACAAGTCTACCCACTAGGCTCCTGACAGTCTTCCAAAAAGCACAACACGTTGCTTCAAAAGCACAATCTCTGAGATGCCAAATGCGGTTTGGGCTTCCAACCGAAAGAACTATCGGGTGACCGTGGCGTGTGCGTGTAAAGGAGCCGAAACGCTTGAAAACGGATAAGGGAGATATCCGAGGCGCGGGAATTAGCAGCGACGGCCTGACTAACACACGACGGGAAGGTTTTAGCCATGTGTCTGCAGCATCACCTGAATATGGAGATCTTCCAAGACATGGACCCAGCCCAAAGAAGGCGTTGGCTGGAAGCATGTTATTGGGACAACTGGACCTCCCTCAGAGGCTGCCTGGGTGGTGGTTGCTAACATCCAGCCGCCATCTACCCGGTTTTCCATCATCTACAGCAGGGGTGGCCAATCTTATCCGCAAATAGCCGCTGTATATGCGGGTTTTCACTGCAACTCTCTAATTAGATTACGAATCAGAGGACTGATTGGCTGTGGAGTCCTCACATCTGTGTCTGAGCAGCGGCTCTTTGCGGATGAGGTTGGCCCAGCCCTGATCTACAGCATTCCCTGTCCCTGGTCTGATGCTTAGCGGCGCTACGCCAAGTAATAGCCACAAAAAGGAAAACTGCTCAGGGAGATCATTATATTGGAGACGCCATTTATGGGGAAGGCACCCTGAGGCTCAGGAAACTTTGCAACAGAACCCTGCCCCATTTCTGCTTCGGCCAATCAAATCACTTTTTAGATGAGCTACTTGGGTACACGTGGCAGGTTCAATTTAATAAGCCAAAGGGAGGGCAGTTATAACATGCCTATGAGACATATTTAAAGATAATCACGAGTAGCAATTATGTCTTTACAGTCTGTATGTAAATACTAATTAAATATGCATGGTACATCCAAAGCTTCCCCAAAGAACAGCACTAGATGGCTAATTTGTATTGACATGGTAAAACGTGGGAAATCGTCTTTTGTTTTAACAGAGAGGCTGCAAACCCTCATTAACCTCAAAACGTTAATGGCACAAGATGCATTTCGGTTCCGCTCCATTACTTACCTGACAGTCCTGAATGGCTGACTGTAACATGCCACGACTGTCACCCATCTATGCTCATAAAAAAACATTTTGGATTTATCATGGAGTTAAAAAAAAACAAGCATGGGAAGGGAATATAAAAACTTCAACAACAATTGCATTTTTAAATTCAGGGACAAACTGTTGATATATTGCAGCAATATTCTGACTTCTTTTGTGAATGCTTCATTATAAACATGGGCAGACTTCTCCGTGCGGCTGCCAGTCTTAAAATGAATTGACAACAACATTTTAAATCGACGCATCTTTTTTTATGTAATTGAAATTACCATTATGCGTCTAAAACGTTTCAATTCACTATAACAAATATTTTCCTTTAATATTACTAGGTAATTATGAGAGTAGTTTAAATGATCACAAAACAAAAAGTTTGTTTTACACTGTGCCAGGTTTGGCGGCACACTGCATGGGCACCAAGGCAATGCGCAAGCGCCTGAAGAGAAAACACACAGGCGCTATTCAGAAGTAGCAAAACTAAGCAAATAAGCAAAACTAGGGCTGTGCGATACGACGATATATATATCAGATGACTAAACATATGTCTTTTGATATTATGGTCTATCGTTTATTTTGTGGTGTCGCAAAATACATTGTTCACAGCAACATTTTTTCATCATTTGGATGACTGCAATGTTACACGCCGTCACATGTGATTTGGCACTTGTTTGGAAGTTTTTATTGGACTTCATTATTTATCACCCACAGAAGCCAATCCACAAATATGTACCATGATCCATATATTTTTTTAAATACTTATGCGTTCCATCGCAATACTTTCATGTTACATCGCAATCGTTGTGCAATCGAACTGCACTTGCCTAGTTGATATTTGCTTCAACATTACCTAAGGGTTAAAAATGTGGTCGCTGAACTGTCCCTTTCTTGATTTCAGCACGTGCGTATCGCCATAATTTACCAAAACATGTGGCGTGCTCCGCTAACGAATTCAATACGCACAAGGATACACTGAATGTATACAGATTACTAGTTTTTGGGCGTCACAATACGTATATGTTAACATTTTAGGCATATTACTACTATGCTTATTCAACTGTGGACGAAAATAATTTTCGTATAGTGCCGAAAAGCATTATCTAAAGTCCATTATCTAAAGCCCTGTAATAACATAGAGATTTGTTTGTTGTCAAATAAAATTAACTTAAACGGTCTATTTGATTTTCTGGAGTAAGATTCGTTGTTTATATTAATTGACAAATCGGTAAAATATTCATCAAATGAATCATATAAAAATAGTAAGTGGCATCCCTGCTTCTCAGGCTTCTCAAAATGATCAAAGTTTGCAGAAAAGTAACAAAAAACATTTTAAAAAATTTTTCTGACAGTGATTTTCTGTTGGAACAGAGAAAATTCCACTACTGCAGATCATCCATAAACACGCCTTCGACTTGTTCACATTAGCATAAAAACAAACCACTCAAGATATTTTAAAAGAACTTTAAGCTTTTAAAATTATTTTGTTAAATTCAACGCCTGGCAGGACAAAAGCTACTTCACGTTACGTGGATAATGTGTCTTTCCAAGCAGAACCATCTCACAGGAGGAGTTCCATGAGAACTTTTCAGAATTTGCGATTCTGAGCAAGACAAAGTGGTTATTGACATTTTCAGAGGTCATAACATGAAAGAGCAGTTTCCTTTATTTAACGCCTTAGGAGGAGCCATGAGAGCTGAGTTTCTCAATAGATGTGACAGATCAGTGTATGAGTGGTGTTTAAATAGGAGGGAAAGCACACATACAGGGAATCATAACAAACGGACAATTCGGAGAGTCTTTTTACCTTCCAATAAAATTCCCAAAAGCTTCAAGATTTGCAGCTTAACTGCCCGGTCCCGATTTTAATTGCTGCGTTGGGCAGAGCAAACTGCCAAATGAAAAGAGGTTTGTTCACAACAAGAGATGGAAACTAGAAACAATAAAACAGAAAAAACAGCATTACATCGCGAAAAGAGGAGCTGTAGGAAAAATAATTCTACAGAAACTGCAAGAGAATTATATATCCATGCAAACTTACACATCTCAACAGGTCATGTGACCCTGATTCCTTGCTTCACCTGTCATAGCAGCCCAGCGACATCTGAGGTTTAATTGATTCTGTAATGACCTATATACCTTACTAATTATTATTTATCTTCAGATTTATGCTTTTATAAGCATATAATCTAATGACATGCTTTAATCCTCTAATGTATATCTGTTAGCTAATTGCTCTCTTTGTATAAGATTTGGCCTTCAAAAAGATTGTTAGAACAAAAAAGAATGAAAGTCATTTTATGAATGCCGGTATAATTGTTTTGGATTAAAGACCAAAAGCACGACTGATGTGAAGATTTAATCTCGGAACAGAGTGATGCAGCAGCTATGGGTGACCTTTAAAATGCTCCAGGATATGGAAATTAACACATCATTTAATCTAACATTAGCCTAATGCAATTAAAGACTGGTGGCGACACATCATTGAACCTGATGTTCTTCATTTTTCTCCATCTTATGGGGAATCACAGGACGAGGCAGAAGCTTCAGAAATCCAACCCTTTGTCATGACCATCTCTAAGTGGATCACAATCCGGACAGTGCTGTGCAGCACAATTACACTGCATGCCAGGAAGAGTCGGGATGTTCTGGCAGCGTGGCTCGACGCATCCGAAATCCTGGATACCTCTTCTGCTACGCTGCACGTAACTGCTGGCATGGCATCCACAAACATACGGTAAGTGCACGCCGATCCGGCCATCCACAGAGGCCCACGTCTGGATCCAGTCCAAGGCCCACTCTGAAGAGACCATACTCCAGCAGGTTTCACAGTCTATATTTCAGAACTTTGTAAATCAGTAGTGATTCTAATCACCATGCCACTATCGACGTGGATGTAACTGGAGAGTCTGCCTAATTGCTACATGAGCCCCGTCAGTTCAAATCCCACAGCCACCTATACAGTAGTTACTGCTATTGTGCATTTACTCACATGATCATGAAGGCATTCAAATCCTGCTAAGGAAATGTGTGCTAACATCTCTTCATCTATCCTTGGTGAGCACACAGTGTTCAAGAAACAACATTCCATTGCTCCCTAATTGTCAGGAATGATCACTGACTTGGTATTTTTAATATAACTACATTTAATAGCTGCTTGGTAGAATGCAATGAGAACACCGCAACAGAGATGTTGTTATTGAAAATATATCTCGACTTATCGCGAAAGAGTGACCATTCTCAAAAGGATTAGACGGGATATAAACAGAAAAAGGACTGTTTTCCACCGGGAACACTCTATTGAGTTTTGTAGCCTCAAGTTAAATATGTGGTCATATTTATATCATATGAAGCAATGGGAATGGAGCAAGAAGAAATAAAATAAAGAGTAATTAGGATCTGTTATACTGTGCTGTGCATCACAGCAGGGCAGAAAATCCACACGATTACATCCCCCCCACCCCAATGTGATTTCAGAAGTAGCAAAAAATAGCAGAGAAGAACAGAGAGGAAAAACATTTTCAGAGGGGACCTGAAGGCATGCGGCGGCTGACTATGAATAGTTCACAGTCTTCAGTGTCTGTGCTGAGAAACTAGCAGCAAATGCGGTGAAATAAAAATAGTTAATAGTTAACAAAATATGGGTCAGTCTTGTGTATCTTTGTATTGTATTGGATTCCTGTTGCGATTTGACATGTTAGTTCCTTAAAGCGTTGCGCTGTTTTCGGAAACGAGCTCCCCTGATCGGCAGCTCCTGATCACCAGGAGTGTCTGTCCTTAAACGGGGAACACGTCATTGCGAAGAGGTTCATCAAACAGAACCAAACCACTCCACACCCAAGCAAGGTTGTATAGTCCATATTCATGACCACTGGGATCTGAATTTTGATTATTCACATCCATGTGAATCTCACTGTGACCTTGGACCCCCAAGGGTTTGTTTGTGCTGTATCAAACTATACAGTTTTGCTTCCCCTGCTCCATTGTCCCATCGCTTTCATTCACTATCCATTTACACTATTGTTAGCCTAAACTGTTCTATGTCAGTAAGTGCCTCTGTTGTTTGATTCTTTCTTTAGTGCTTTAGGGCTAGAAAATTAGGAAGGGTGTCATATAAAGTGAATTGAAGTTGGGCCATCTCAAAAAAAGAGACAAATCAGCTGACAAGGAGTTACCATATTACCATTCATTTCCACATTTTACTGCAGTGGCTAGATATATGTTTCATGTACTGCAGTTTCAGTCTCTATAAAAGGTTCTTCCATTCTAAATTCATGGCAAGCCCCGTTGGTTCTAGCTGATGCTGCCATCCTAGTCCATCCATTTTCGTAGGCCTTTCATCACAAAGCACCTTGGCTCGGTCCGCTGTCGCCTCATCTCCGGCCCGTTTTGAACAGCACTCGTCCGAAGGAGTGGCCTTGGCTTTGCTGATGTCTGGGTGGCTCTGACAAGCAGATTCCCTGGTGTCAAGGGTGTCTGAAAAGCCCTTGAAAGACGATGTGGGGGAAAAAAAATCCAGATCCTTATCGTAGGGAGGGAATAATATTACACGTTTTCACAGCTCCTTGCCACCATCTCCTTACATATTCTGCTCGCCCTTTTTTTTTAGCAGGCATTCAGACCACAAAGTGCCTCATATTATTGCAGCGAGCTAAAGTCACTGGCATAATACTGCTTGAGAAATTCTGTAAAAAAAACAACCTGAGCAGATACAATTCCTTAACGGCTGACAACTCTGTAAATATGGCCACAAATGTATTCATTTTGGTGCTTTTATTAGATTTTTATGGAAGGTGACATTACTCAGAAATATAATCTTTGGTTGAATAAAAAGCACCATGTAGCGCCAAGATGGCCTACCAGAGTAACAGCGTTGTTCGTAAATGTTAGCGGCCACAAAATGAGCGCCTTTAAAACATGAACGACTGGGCACTTTATGATCAGGGTACTACTGCACTTAGACTGGCTGCTAAAACCCTTAGCTTTTTTGTCCTGGAAGGATTAGCTACCAGGCAGCAAATGTTGACGGGACCTCTGAAGTGTATAAGCAATCACTGAAAATCAGTCGCCTCGCATGTTAAATAACACACCCGCTGCAAACTGACTTACATTATACGGGTCATGAAGCTGACACTAGCCATCAAAGGGTTCAGCCTGTGAGTCCTTTTATCCATTGTAAAGGCTTAGAGATTACAAACCACAATAGCTAATCACAGTCCTCCTGAGCCTTCAACAATTTTTCCAACAAAAGCTAATTCCATTAACAGAATACAAGTTCCCAAGATCCCAGAGGCTCCCTGAAGGAAGTTCCACACAATATTAGATTTCATCCTCTGCACTCTCCTGTACATCCTCTGTTCTTTCCAGGATAGACTCTCTGCAGTGGTTTTTCCTCCAGTGAGGTTGCTTTGAGTTCTGTCAGCCGCATCATGTGTAAGTCCTAGAACCAAAATGGATGCTTTTTCTGTTCACATTTCAACACTGTTCTGTTCTGATGCAAACATCTGGCTTGGCACTAGGCAGGTTTGATTTGGGGGTGGGGGGTAATCAGAGACCTTGGTTGGGTACCACTGCACCCATTTATTTATTTTATACATTTTAAAATATAGAGATTATATGGTCAATCATAAGTGAATTATGAGAAACAGTTATTTCTAAGAAACTTCTTTCCATGCGCCTTACTGAGTCAAAAGCGAGAGCCGATGTCAACTGTGCCTCAAGACAACTTACCCTGCATCCCTATGAGGTTGCTGCAATCAATCCGAACCATGCCGTGAGGGCCTGAGGCAGCGACACAGGAAACGTCAGACTAAACAAGACAAGCCATGTACCTGTCTAGTTGGGCAAATGCGAGCCGATCCAAGAAGCCCCCCCCCCAGTGTCACACATTCAAGATAATCTTACAACTGCTACATTTTCACCACAAGTGGACCACTGTGGGGCTAAACAGGTGAAGCGGCCCAGTTAGCCACGATTTGACGTGGAAAGAGAATCTGAAGGGCACGGTGTTCAGAGGACAGGCGGCTACAGAAGTTCAGAAAGATGTGCCTCTCACTGGTGTTGTCTTACACACAAGACTGCTGCCTCATCTCTGATTGTGTCAAGCGCCTTTTTCCTCACTCACCCCCCATGAAAATATCTACAAAGAAGCGAGTGGGATTATCTCCGGTAGCCTCTCACCACTCGATGGTGCCCAGGATGCCATGGAGTCCTGTGATTACACACCTACCCCCCTGCAGAACATAACAGATTCCTCCGTTCCGCTGGTGTTACTTCTGACTAGCTGTGCTTGTTTGAACTAAGATTCAAAGACCTTTCAAAGGCTGTTGAATTGTCTAAAATACCCAGCTACTGTCTCTTTTGTATGGAGAAATACAAATGCCAGCATGTGCTCTTTCTTCGCCAAAGCATTCCCGCAGGATGATCAACGCACAAACTCAGTCTTTCATTCCTCCGTGTTTTTTTTTTTCCCCAGCGATATTTTCTCTGCAGTTAGACAAGCTCACTGCATATGTTCCCGTTTGATCCCTACAAAACAGAAAAAGGTATTTTATTTTGTTCTCAAGTCACTGGAAGCAGATACTTTTTTATATCAGCATGGCGTTCGCTTGAGTAACGTTTATACGAAAAACACTCAGCTCTGTCGTGTTACTGTCAATTCTGACTGGAAACAAACAATGACAGCGAAAGCATCACATTGGCTGACAAATAAGTAATAAATAATAGGCAACCAGAAACCATCAGACAGCCTGTTGTCAGGCTCTTGCCAATTCACTCACCCAGGTCATTTGAACTCCTGAGAGTCGGGGTGAGCATTAGACCCCTGAGTAATGCTGAAGACCTGGAATTTTCAAGGAGAAAAACAGGGCTTACCGACGCAGGTATGTATTCTTTATTCAATTAGCATTTTGTAAAACTAACTCAAAAGAGGATTTAGCATTATGGTGGAGCGGCAAGCTCAGGTGTTAGGATACATTGGGGTGATGAACAGGCCCTCTGTCAGGCCTCCTGACTTTGGAATGAAACGCAGCTGTGCATTGATGAGAGCAATCTCAAAATGAAAGCATCACCCTCTGATTTGCTGCCAAACTCCCTGGAGAAATGAAGATGGGTGGAGACTGCAGCAGCCAGAGAACAGTGCTCTGGTACCATTCACTAGGACCTCCGTCGTTGTCCGAAGTATCTGCTGTCTTTGCTCCCCAGGCGCACTGCAGAGCACGATGAATATGAGAGACGGGCATGGCAAGAAAAACACTGCCCTGAATGCACACTGCAGTCCTTTGCCCGGGGCACACAATGGTGAGCACTCACTGCAAAACATTCACCTTGGCACATCTGATTAAAGGAGCTCAGAACAGCTTTCCACCATTCATTTCACAAAAAAAAAAAAAAAAAAAAATTTGCCTTCAGAGGTAGTTCTTCCGCCCTTGTAGGAACACTGAACACACAAGCAGGGAATGAACACAAGCTTAGCATCCATGTTACCTGAAAAAAATGCTAATGCTAAACTGAGAACTACTGTTTTGAAATTGGCTGTGAAAGATAAGTTGTTGCCCAGAAGCAAACACCCTAGTGAATGAGAGTTAATCATGTTCCCTCCTATGTTTTCCATTGATTTGACTGGTCTGCGAGCCCCATCATGTGTACCTGAGACTGTTAGGAAGAAGCTTCATTTAAAAAAAAAAAAAGGAAGAAGCTTCATTATGCTCCTTGCTATCTCATAATGCCTACTATTAGCCATTAGCAAGCAGGAGGTCTGCAATCAGAGTGCACAAGGAGACTGGTGACAGCAGAAGGTCACATTGAGCAGCTATGGGTACTTGGGTGAGGACAGGCAGTTCCCAATTATAACATCAATTGACAACAACCTTAATAAACGTGGTTTTCACTGGGTAAGTGGGCCCCAGTTCGATCCCTTTCAAACTAATCTCAACAAGTCTCATTCTCTTTGAAAGTATATGTCTTTTCTTAATCATCTGCTGGATATTTGTATTACACCTTACTTCATACTAAAATGACCAATGTTCACTGTTGGTTGGACAGGTGTCTTGCTCTGAAAAAGAACAGATGTAACCATAACTGCACTTCAAAGGGAAACAATGCGGCCTAAAATTTCACTCTACTACACCTGGATAATCGACAACCAAGTGCTTAAACTCCCACACAGACTTTAGAAAGGCCTCTTTCCTGTGCCTTTTTGAAGTTCCCACTGCAGTTCATGGAGAGCATAATCAGTGTGCCCGCCAGAAACATTTTCGCATGGAACTATTTGCCCGGTAATGAGGCTCTGCAGTGGACGAGCACAACCAGTTCAAACATGAACAAAATGTATTTAGTGCAAAACGTTCTTTATACAATATATGGAAAAGGTTTTATCCTATCACAACGGATGGGCTTCCTAGGGACAGGCCTCCCACAAATCTGGGAAGATGGACGGTTGTATGGACAGATAGACGAACGCCAGCAGAGCAACTGACCCTTGGTTACACCTATTTCAAAACATATGAAAAGACACATGAATGACGTGCTTTAGTACTGAAAGGACAATGTTAAAGCTTCATTTTACCAAGGCCGTCTGGCATCTAAATGCCAACACAGCCACCGTTCCCAAAGAGCATATCTATAACTAGTGATTAACACAAACCAAAAACAATATATATAATGGAGTGTGAAATTATCCTGGCTCCTTCTGTTGAACATGAGCAAGACTGAGCAAGAGTGCTGTGATCAAGGCACAAAGCTGTCAAAGAAGGAGAAGCCAGAAAGACCAGGATGGTGACAGCCAATCATTCCATTCTAGTCTTCTTAAAAACTTTGGTGCCTTTGAGAAAAATAGATTAATTTTGCATGACAGCTGCACAAAACTAAATCTCTGAGCAGGTAATTGGAGGCTTTTAAAAGATCAATCAACTCAGGAAATCGGTCGGTTTCTTTCCTGCAAAACGCCATCTTTGATTCAACCTAGGCTGTAATAACTGCACAATGCAATGCAAAAATGCTTCCGGGGGGGCGGGGGGGCGAAACTTTTCATCTTAGCATTTGGTCATTACTATTGGCATTTGACCTTGAACCCTTGATCAAAAACCCCTTGTTTGACACACTGTCAACGTGCCGCTGTTGAATGGGCAAGGTGGCCAAACAGCTGGCGAGTAATGCCACTGGGGGGGAGGGGCCGAGCAAAGCAATGGGGGGGGGTTACTTCTCTTCACACCATTGATGATATGGCGCTAATTGATGGGAAAACACATTAGCTCTTTTATGACTGAGTTTTACAAACTTCTCAAACAAACTCTCAGCTGACCGAAGAGCCTATCCAAGTAGAGGTTTTTGAGGGGATCACCGGGCGAACACCTGAAGGCAGTTTGAAGGACTCAAACTGTCCATTTATTGACTCAATACAGACAATTTACAGCACATTCTTGGTCGAAACAGAAATAGAGACATCAATCACCAAGATAGTTCCTTGCCCCTGAACTACTCTCTACAAGGTCTCTTGACAGAACTGCCTCAAAAAAGCATTCACCAATCCACTTTACCGTGAGTGCTGAACTATTTGACAGCAGAGGGATACCTCAAAATCATGACGTTGACTGAAAAATTACTTCTTAACATTTCTCATTAAGATTAATCTTTCACACAACACTCAGTAAGCAAAGTCAAAGTTCACTTAGCCAGTCATTGGTTCTTGACAAGTTTGCTAGCATTAGCCTACATACCTGCCTTTATGTTTCCTTCCAAAATGTCGACAGAAATTGGACGTTGTGTCTGCCACCACAATTATCGATGCTTTACAATATTTGCATTCCATAGTCTGCTTCTTTTTGCTGGATGTCTTACACAGAAACTCCTCATGGACTTCGTGAACGTGATGAGGATGTGAGTTAATCCTGAGGATGCGTGCGCAATTTTCAAAGGACTCTGGGAAGATTTTCTGAGCCGCAAGTGTTTGAGTCATATCTATCGCATCCTGCTTAACAGGGAGAATCCAGGATAAGCAGACCTTATGTCTGTACCAGCAGCAGTTCAGTCCTAAATATCTACACATATTCCCAATTCTGGAAGATGTCCATTCAGAGATCAAATTTTTACCATCCTGCTTAACATCCTAGGAGCTTCTTTTTGCACTATGTTTTATTTCCGTTTGTCTTGTCTTTGATACGGCACCTTTAATGAGTATGGCCAGCACTGCTACTGTGTATCTTTATGTGAAGCAGGGTTGCCAACCGGAAATTTGTGATTTTACCAACAAGACAGTCTGTTTTTACTGACATTATTTATTTATTTACTGGTTTACGGACAGGGTAAATTTAATACAGGCTGCCTGTAAATTTACAAATGGTTGCCAGCCCTGATGTGAAGGTTTTGTCTGCGATTGGTTAAACGGGGCCCGATCAGTATTATACCTTAATGTCTATTATTCTGTAATCGCTTTAAGTTTAATTAACAATTGTGATTATAGTAAGCTAATGAGTACCTCCTGCACGTTCACATACATGAGTGTGAGGAAATGGCAGGAGTTTTGTGTCAATCAAACTGGTTTAATCCAATGGAAATCAATAACTCGACTGCCAGGAAGTGGTTTAACCAGTCAGTGACTGACAGCAAGTGACAATCCCTTCCATTGTGCATGGCAGAGCTTCATTTATCCAGTAATTACTGATCACATTACTGATCAGATGTTACAAGTCTTTTGTTAGATCTATCAATTTTGAAAGGAAGTTCCTTCTATTAGAAGTTATAGTGAAATTTTAAGCTGAAGGAGGGCGTGGTAGCAGTGGTGCCTCAGACTTCCAGGGGAGGGCTTCTAAACCCGGTCGCGTTCTCAGTGTTTGAGGTTTCTATGTTCTCTGCATGTCTGTGAGGTTCCATCAGGTACCACATTCCTTCTATCTTCTAAAGTAGGCTTGGGCAGTATCTGTTATTTCACACCTTCTAAACATTTCTTTCCGATTTCCAATTCCAGATGGTAGTTTTTTAAACCATGTCGGCTACTGTAAGCTCTGGAATCAGGGCCCATCAGTGTGGAAGTTAAGGCATGGAGAAATGAGGACATAACTGCTTGTTGAAGAGTTAAAAATACCAGCTGGTCTATCCACACCACTGTCACTGGCCCGATCTGCGGCCCCTTGCACGCTGGGGTTCACGTGTGCCGTGCATGCTCCGACACTTCATGGCACATTCACGGCACATTTTGTCCTGAGGCTCCAATCACACTGTTCACTACATTGCAATACAGCATCTCTGTATCAGTTTAACAGAAAGAGGAGCATCTATATTTATATATCTATATCTATATTTATATTTGTACTTTATTTTGAAATAATACCTTTGGGATGTCTAAATATCGGAGTATACCGTAATACCATCATACCTCCCAAGCCTAGCCTAAAGACTAAAGGTTTTTAGTGAACTGAATTAGTGTCTGTACTGTATAATGCACATACTGAGTGCCAAAGTGTTCCCTGAAATTGACTGGCAGTCTGTCCAGGCTCACAGTATGGGATAAAAAGTTTTGGATGTTTAGTTGAAGAGGTGGAATCGGCACCTGCCAAGTACCCAAGCTGGATGAAGGCCGTTTGTTCCCCCTACACTGAGAAACTCACTGAGCTCCCCGCCTTTGGCCATATCAAACCAAAGCTTCACTGCATGACTGCAGTGCCCGTGTATCTGGGACTCTGGGGACACGGGGATCTCAGTAAAAGGGAATATATGCTTAGCTACGGGCACAGCACAGGTGTAGCTGGGCTGCCTTTCTTGTCACCTTCAATTGGCCTGGCAGAGAGTGAACTGGTGGAAAGAGAAGAACTACAATAGGGCTGCTGCGATTAGTCGACGGAGTCGATGATGTCGACGCTGAAAATGCATCGACGTCGATATTTTAAATTGATTTTTATTATTTGCATAAAATTACCTTGATGAGTTCGTAAACACTAATTCATTGTAACAAATGTTTTCCTTTATTATGAGTATGCAATTATGGGAGTACTGTAGTTCGAATTATCACAGAAGAAAAAGGCGGTTGTCTATTCATGTTTATTAAATTAGAATCTCCATTGAATACGTGCTTGTGAAAATGTTTAAGCTAAAATCTGGGATTATTCTAGGTTTATTGACAGTGCCAGTGTGTGCGTTGGACTTGCTGGGATTAGTGTTGTTATCGTAAACTAAAACTGAAACAAAAACGGATAATGAATAAAAGATAAAAATGAAATAAAGATTAAGATGAAATAAAAATTTTACTTTAATCTGCAAACCTACTGCCATACCACCAACATATTTTTACCTTGTTTAACCACAGTATTTTCTCCTTTAAAAGACGTTGTAGCTGCTGAGATGTCCCTTCCTTCATCGCAACTTCATGAGGATACGCCAGATTTATACAGATTACTACATTTTGGGGGTCACAATATGCATCTGAATATTTTTAGGCAAACTACCAATCTGCTGATCTAATTCATATACTGCTGAAAACCGGCGTACATTATCTAAAGCCCTGCAACTGCATACAGTTTGTTGTCGTCAAAATTAACTGCTAATCTGGAGGAAAAGTAATTGTCTCCAGTAATCGACCAACAGATAAAATGGTCAATAGATTAATCTATAGAAAAACAGTCATTAGTGGCAGCCTTAAAATGCATTTAGAAAAAGATAATGACCGTGTTATACTCACTCACCCGCCTTTGAGCACTTCATTCATCTACGGTTCATGAGGCTTTTTGTATTAAATTAAAATGAACACGAACATCACTAATGTCAGGGCCCCCTGTTACTTAGGTAGGAATAACTAAGCATGAGCTCTATATTATTTGGGTGGGTTCATGTGCACATTGTGTGCCAATGGCGAAAAACAAGAAATTCCCAGATCTGCCCAGGACCTGCAGGCTCAGGCACCCATCCCTGCAACTTACAGGGCGGCAGGAAGAGATGACTACAGCTCGACAGTAACATGGAATCCCGCCGCTCTGGCCCAGAGTGTCGTAAGGAAACAGAGAGATGGGCGTATAACTGAGAAGCCCCAGGGTTTGGAGGCTGGGATGAGGGCAGTGTGTTTATATGTTCCATGCCCCCATACCCTGTACCTGATAAGCTAGTAGAAGATGGATAGAGGGATAGACTCATTTCAATCCAGGGAGATGGGTGCGTTCCTCAAAAACAGACTGTGTCCTCCGAAGGGCTTGAAGGCAGATGTGCCATTTTAATCAGGCAAAACAGCAGGAGAGACTAAAGGCTAAATAAGACTGCTGTCTGTAGGTCGCATAAGGGCAAACTGGGTTTTCAAGCAAAATGAAAGCCATATTGATTTGGAGAATCATTCATTTGTTAATTATGCAAAAACGTTTCCTCAATGAAAAGAAAACTGAATACTTGGGAATGACTGAGCAATATACTCTAGCCTATTACCGTAAAAAAAATATATATATACACAACAGGGTTATAACAATATCCTTACTTCTCCTGGCAAATTTACACTCTTAGTCACCTTGCAAATTCCACGCTCTGTTAAATAGCAACCTTGCAAGACAAACATACTGCTTTCCTTCTCAGGATATGTTATATTAAAACACAATAATAAAAGACCAGATTATTATTAGAACACTGGTCATCTGTTGTTTTTATCCAAGGCAAATTAAATCTATACTCATAATGCATAATTTACAACCTTATTTGGATGGGTTAAGGTTAGAAATTTTGAGACTGAGCGTACTAGACCAAAATAAATTAGTATAATTTAATTTTATTCATAAATAGATGGATTTCTATATTTCTAGTGGGAATTTCTTTTCGTGAACCTTGAACAGACAGCTAGCCAGCTCTTCTAGGAAAGATTTCACCCCCTTACATCATCGAAATACATTTCTCTTACAGTTTGCACTAAAAGTTAAGAGAAATTATAATGCATTCAGTCTACATATTGTCTGTGTTTTTTTTTTTTTTTATCTGAACTCCAGCCCCTACAGATGTGTCATAGGATACATTTAATATCTCCAAACTGCATTTCTTTACTGTTGTATTCACATTAAAATAGTGCTTTCCCACCTTTATCCGTTTATAGTTTGCAGTATTGCCATGAATCTTTAAAAGTATGATGAAAATTCAACCAGAGTCCAGATGCTCACTGTGAATCTCACCGAACACCTACAGTATCATTAAATAAAAGGTCTGGAATTTTAAAATTTTTGTAAGATAAAGTAAAAAGATACATCCATCTCATCCCATCCCATCCCATCCCATCCATTTTCCGTAACCACTTGTCCTATTTAGGGTTGTGGGGGATCTGGAGCTTATCCCAGAGGCTACAGGTGCAAGGAAGGGAACAACCCAGGATGAGGTGCCAGCCCATTGCAGGGCGCACACACACACACACACACACACACACACACACACCTCTATGGGGAATTTAGTAACTTCAATTAACCTCAACATGTTTTTGGACTGTGGGGGGGGAGAAACCGGAGTACCCAGACGGAACCCCACAACGTCACGGGGAGAACATGCGAACTCCACACCAAACAGCCATGGAGACTCAAACCCTGGTCCCAGAGATGTCATGCAACAGTCTGAACTGCTGCACCACCGTGTCGCCCCCATAAAAGGAAAATGACCTGTAAAATGATTTTATTTGTACAATGCTTGCTTAACCATCAAAGCAGCACAAATAGCAGAATAGGGAGTACAGATTAATAGTGGCTAGGAACTGAACACGTGTTCATCCTGACAAAATAAAAAGGGTGTTTCATTCTGAAGAATGGAGGCTGGATTTAAAAACCAAAAAATTAATATATTTTTCTGGGTCCACAAGGACAAATGAGAGCATTTTGAGTGGAGTAGACTTTTCATCACCGAAAAATGAAAGCCACACAATAGGCCTAAAGTACAAACTTCTTGGCATCGCAAAATAGAAATATCTTTGTACTGTAACTTTCAGATCTGTTATATCAGACGCTTTGTTGAGAAACCAAAGATTCTAAATGATCTATCTAGATGTGGTAAAAAGACATGGAAATGTGTGACTCTCACTCCTACCTCTCTCTGACAGTCATTCCAAATTTTGAAAGCTGCACGAATGACAGACTCACTGCAGTGGCATCTCAAAGCCTGCATGATATCGCTATGGTTGATTTATGGCTTCCATCCATCCATCCGTCAGACTCATGGGGACAGGCTCCTGGCTCCCTATCCCACGCGGGAGGACACCCTGGATAGGACGTCAGTACCTTACAGAGCTGGGAGACACCCAGGATGGAATGCCAGTCCATCATAGGAGATGTCACACTTGCCTGAACATAATTACCCTTTATCCCCCATTTGCACTTATCCGAATGTGGTATAGTAGATTGCTCTCTTAGCACCAAAATTATAAATGCAGTCAGAAGTGATTAGAAAAGGAAAACTGCAATTACTTCAGGACAAACAAAGAATAAACATTTTTCTGTCAATTTATTTTTCACAGTCAAAATTTGGCACCAATTATGTCTATTAAATACTTCATTAATTCCATCAATCGGAGGAACCCTTTCACATTCAAACTCTCAGATTCAACAGGCTGACCTTTTCCTGAAAAACCTGCACACTCGAAGAAAAAATCATCAACACTGTAAACAATATAATTACCTTATTTTACTGTATAAATGTATTAATAGAATTGCCCGTTTGTTTGAAAACATTCTACTACTCTAACTAGAGTATTTAAAGTAACAAAGGAAAAAGACTTGCAAAAACCCTTTATTTGGAGAGGAGTGTTTGAAGAGAAATGAGGGACAATCAGGTGGTTAGACCATGCCATTAATGCAAAGCAAAATTAGCAAAGACAGGAGGTGTGAGATATCAGACTTCTACACGGTTTCCAAACATCTCCCATACATTGCTCAGGCAGCACACCAGGTATAGCCAGGAAGCCACACACATCAATATTTACACACTTACACTTTGAAAGTGTGCTGACTGCTACATCGGGGTTGTATTTGGGCAGTTTTTAATAATTCTGTGAAACACTTCAGAGAATATGGCGACAGCGTTCGTTTATCATTTACAGGCCCAATTTGGCACATGTAGCAATACTGGACACTCCTAGTCAATAATTACCTGGCAGGACATCAAAGAGCGTGTAGCATATTATAGACTAATACTGCTGAAAAGGAAGGGCCAAGCAGAAGGACTTTACTCCAGAAACATCATGATAACATTCATAAATGAAAATTATGTTATATTTTTTGTAAACAAACACTGGAAGCACTGGCCTGTCACCCTTGATCAGATGTTCAGCCTTTCAAGGAATAGCAAATTTGACCTGCCTGTGCTTGGGTGTTCTGGTTCTGTACTGGTTCTGTCGCTAGGTAGAAAGAGTAGGTGCTATCGTGGGAGCAGAAAGAGTTCAAACACGTCCGCCACGGCGTAGATAAGGGTCTCGATGAGATCGAGTCGGTGTGGCTATGATAAACACCGTTGGCTAAAGATTCACCGTTATCCGCTGGGCGGATTATCTCATAAAAACATTCGCTGTCAGATCCTGTGACTATATCAAAGGATAAGCAAATGGTTAGAGGTAAACATCATTATTTGCAGTCAGCGGTCTGCTATGCTTAGAGCAGTTGGGCATTTTACGTCAATAGCTTAAATCTTCATTATGAAGCGTGTAATCCATGGGAAGAGGGCGCTGCTGAATTCTCAGGAACAGAGAGTTATATCTTGGTTCTTTGTACAAAGATTTATTCCGAGTGTTCACTGTTTTAGCGGAATGCTTGAACGTTCCTCCTCCACAAGCTATCTGTGATGAAGTATCGCAGGCTCATCCTCTACCGCATCAACCCAGCAGTCATTCCTGGTCACGGTCACCATAATGCCAGACTGCGCTCACTCACAGCCGCTGCGCACATCGCGTCACATTCTTGTTGGTCTATTTGCTATGGTTGTGGATCACAACCCCTTATGCCACGCCACATGCAGTAATTACTGTAGGAGTACCACACTAAAACCAAATCGACGTGGGCTGTATTGACTGGGCATAAGGGTCAATGCAGAATAGCGCAATTTCAACAGAACTTAAAATGCAATAACAAGCGAGTTTATGCGATTTATTAATAATAAGTTTTATTACTTAGAAATAAAAATGAAAAACAAGCAGCAGATATAAAAACAGAGAAATATATTACAAACACATTACAGCAGGTGGTTCTAAGGTGGTACCATTGTAGGGACATTCTGAGATTAACTCTTACTTTATTCTATTATGATTTCTAATCCCATCCCTAATGTAGTCAAAACAAACGAGAACTCGTAATAAGCAAAAAGGTTTTACCACTTAATTAAAAAGCTAACTAAAGCAGGGCATTTTAGCCCATGGAGATACTGTATCTCATCTCCATTATGTCTATTCTGCACCATTATGGGAAATATCTCTCAATAAAGTAAAGATCTCAATAAAGTAAAGAATATATGTAAATGCAAATGTGTCTATGTTTGTATGTATGTGCGTGTCTGTGTATGTTTGTGTGTCTTTGTGTGTGTGTGTGTGTGTGTGTGTGTGTGTTTCCCTGTATTCCAGCCCTAGGCCCTTGTGCCCGTCACCCTGCCCAGAATAAGCAGCTGGAGGACAGCGAGCAGAGTCTGGTCTGCCTGGGCAAAATCACGGGGCATGCTGACCGGACGGAGGAGTCACAAACATGGGCTTTTACGGGCAGCAATGAACGGCTCACGCATTCTGCCACGGCCGCATGAACAGACATGCGTCAGCGGCCGTTTCCGCATTAAACGACGAGCTTTCCACATTAATGAACAGGGTAGCGCTTTTTTTTTGCTCCTTCCCACTGCTCAACTTTCACGCAGGGAGGGAGAAGGGAGCACATCTCGTTTCCTCTGCACATGTGTGCAGCCCTTTATTATGCCAAACAAGGCAAATCAAGGACAAAAGTGCTACTGACTGTGAAAAGAACATATTTACTATTCATGCCAGAATTAAATTACATTATCTAAAGTGGGATTTGACAGTAACCTGTACCTGTAAGCGGGACACCACTCTAAACTTAACCACAAAAAAAGAGTATTTCACAAACCCAAGGCATGTAGCATATTAAAATTATCTTTTATACTTCTTACAAACTCTTAAACTTCTGAAATATGTGATTTATAAAGGTTAATTTGAAAAAGCAAGCAAGCACCTGAGTATTAAACTATCCGCTTAATACAGATTTGCCAAGCATGGACAATAGTTAATATTAAGCATTACATCATCCACACAAAGCTGCTAGCAGAAGATTGTACTGCTCTTACAAATACTAATTGCTTGTATTTGGTTTCACACTGCATTGAAAGTTCAAGAAACTTTGAATTAACCCCACCCACCACCTGGGATTTAACACGATTTATATAAAGTGACTCCCATTAGATTATTCATTTTATTTCCTTTTTCTGAGCCACTGAATAATGGGACGCGACTCTGGAGGCCGAGATGTGCTCCACTCAGTCTGGACAAAGTGGGGGGGGGGGGGGGGGGGGG
>JAODKF010000050.1:6817958-6831921 GCA_026779585.1 Mormyrus proboscirostris | reverse complement strand
AGTTACTGGTTAATTAATACATTAAGTAAGAGTGCACTACTACAATATTTGTGCCCCCTCAAGTAAAGTGTTACCGTGGATTTTATCTACCCCCCCAACACAGAACACAGGCAGCACACGTATGTTTAGCCAGTGTCTGCACAACATATACAAGTCACACCTAAACAATGTCATAGTCAACCCGATTGCTAATTTGCATGCGGCAGTGCAATGGCAGTATTTAATTTCCAGTTGTGACCTAAACTAAGGTACTTCCCACCTGTTCACGATCTCCCTGCAGTTTATTTAGGCTGCCTAATACGTCATACACAAGCTAATATTGGTTTAACATTATGTCTGAACAATACATTATTTTTCCTCAGTCTTCATGACAAAGGCAGCAGTCATGCACACTTCAGGTAGCAGAAATCCATCCATTTTCTATATCTGCTTATCCTATGCGGGGTCAAGGGAGACCAGAGCCTATCCCAGGAGCAACAGAAGGGAACGACCCTAGATGGGCATCAACCCATCACAGGCCACACTGCATTCACATGGTCTGGCAACTCCAGTTCACTTTAATTAGCATGTTTCTGGATCGTGATGGGCAACCGGAAGTAACGGTGCGACACGAGGAGAGACTGGAACCCTGGGCTCCAGAGGTGCTCAGATGTCTGACGTTCAGCTGCCAAAGTGAGACACAACAAGATCAATAACAATACTGTCAGTGGCTCGATATCAGCGATTAGCACCAAACCATTAATTACAAGCATTCTATCATAAAATACAAAAAATACAAGCATTCTATCATGTATAACTATCCTGTAAGTAGCTACCATGTAATGTCATATAGATCCAATAGTGCTTTTCTTCATTTTCAAAAGTTACTGCAGCCTAAATTATTTCTGAATGCAGACACACAAGCTCCAGTTAGCTGGCAAAACAACTGTCCCACAGACACAGTGGTACATAAAATCTGTATAATGTACCTGATTTCTAAATTATGAAAACCAAATATTAGTAAACAAACAGTTAAAATAGCATTTTAACTTGTGAGTAAACATATAATGCTAGACTAGTTAAGATGAGCACATTCACAAGGTGAAATGTCATCTGCATTCAACCGTCCCTTTGCTGCCATTAAGCAGTGTTGCTTCAATTTTAAAGAGAGCTGTCTCAGTATTTGATTATTTACAGTTCTTCACTCACAGAATGCCTCTGCAAAGTTTGAAAGAGATCTGTTAAATACTTTCTGAGTTATCCTCTAAACAAGAAAGCATCTGAGGCAGCAGAGGACTGGACTCAAAAGCATATTTATTCCCTGTCTGGAGTGTAACGGTACACGGTATATCGTTGAATCATTCGGCACACCCCTGACAGTTCAATACATATATGTGAACTGCGGTATTACAATATGCCTGTGAATTTTCCCTGTATCGGTGGGAATATAAAATAATGTTTTTTAACTCAAAAAATACATCAGAAAACTGAAAGAATTTAAATGTTATTATCCAACAGCAGATGGTGTAAATGATCCTCCTCCCGGCTTAAGGTAGCTGCACACTTCAAGCACGATCAACATCATTTCAGCAATATGATGTTGCACGAGCAGTGATCCCCCCCACTGTCAGCAACTGGCTGACATAACGTGACACCGTGGGGTTGGTCAGCAGCCAGCATGCTTTCACTGCATCAAGCTTACCTGTAAATGCCATAAACTAATTGGTGTATTTATATTCATTGTTATGGTATAATGTTTGCAATAGAATGAGTGCATTTCATTAACGTATAACTGTGTGTGTCGTGTAAACTGTTAGTTTCCTTGTCTGTGTGTGTGCATTAAACTGATAGTGGCTGTTAATAAAGAGTTTTTTATTTTAAAAGAGTTGCCATCTTGTTTATTAAAATAACTCACCACAATACATTGTTGCCCCTTTATGTGGGTCTGCTATATCTTAGGTTGTGTTCCTGACATTTGTTATACATCTAGCCACACTTACTGTGCTGTAATTGCCCGTGGTTGCTTTTTAAAAGTGACGTGCTTAACTTAGATGTTCTTCTCAAATAAAATCATTTTCTTTATAAAAATAAGATCTGCAGCAGCCTTTTTCAGAGAGTCTGTTCTCTTTTTGCAGAGAACCTCACCGCAAAGTAACAGGCATCTCATTAGGGTACCAATTTCATTTTGCTCTCACACTGTGTTATTTTTACATTTAATGTTGCCTTTACAGGTATGTACAGTGTTTAAAATAGAGGCAAATCACTCACAATCAGGTTGTCAAAGCTTATAGAGAATTCTAACACAGAATGCTTAGACAGGCATCTCACTACATGATGCGCTATATTATTTTTTTATTTAATATTGCCTGTACGGGTACTGTACGTACAATGTACACTGTTAATGTAAAATACAATAGACAAAGCACATATAGGTTATGAAAATTAATAAACTTTTAATAATTTTGATGTTTTTCTCTCCTTAATTTCATATTCCATCCATCTTCTGCAACCGCTTATCTTATTCAGGGTTAGGGGGGGTCCGGAGCCAATCCCAGAGGCTATGGGTGCAAAGCAGGGAACAGCCCAGAACGGGGTGCCAACCATCACAGGGCTCATTCACGCACCATTCACTCACACATTCACAATTTAGTAGTGAGCAATTTAGTAATTCCAATTAACCTCAGCATGTTTCTGGACTGGGTTTGGTCCACCTTTACCGTGGTCCAAAAACCATGACACATGATCAAACGATGGAAAAATAGTACTGTTACACCCCTAGCATGTGACTGATGCAGATTAACCTATTAAACTATAAACATTAATGCAGTATCTTTTTGGAAATGTGATTGGTTGATCAATATCCACATCAGCGACATCACTGTAAACACATTTAAGTCCTTTACTCTTTTGGCTCTGTTTTACCCGTATCATTCGTCCAGCCTTCTGTTTTTTTCAGTCACATGTATTTCTTAAGACAAAATTCGAGCAGTTTGAGGCAGCACGAAGTCCGGAGATTCCCAGTTTCCTGTGCGTCCTGAATTGTCTCTTTCCACACACAGCTAAAAAGAAGGATCCATTATATCCAAATTGGATAACAGGTTTAAGAATCACGCACGACCCCAGGTTTAAACAATCCAGCGATTTACATAGGAATTCCGCACTCTATACCGCCTGGCTGACGTTCCTATGGATCCAAGAACCACTGACGCTGTGACTGCCAATTCAACTCTCCGAAGTTTCGTTTCAGTATATTGTGTGTAGAAACAGAACAAACTCTGCACGTCCTGTATGTGTCAAACGTCTGGAAAAGGCGTGAAACCAAAGCCCCAGTTCCACAGCGCTGCTCTCCCCCCTTCAGTTGGCAGGTAGTCATTATTTGATTAAGCAACGAGTCATTTCTGGGACATTTTTCTTTATTTATCTGAATGACACATTTAAAATACGGCATTATGCTCCTTTGCAGGAGGTTAACAGTGGCCATTGTTTCTGGTTCATATCTGATAATCGTTACCGTCAGGGCATTTATTAATCAGTCAAAGGTGAGTTGTCATATTTCCACATTTGGCTGGCTACATTTCTTTCTGGAGTTTCCCCAGCATTCTCATACAGCAAGCATTTAATGGCGTGGAAATAAAGAGGATCACAGGAGAACACCAGAGGAGTATACTACGCCCTATCAAGGTTACATGTGGCCAGCTTTCCAGTTCGGGTTATTACGATTCATAACTTATTTTTAAAGGGAGTATATTGTCATTGTAATTTACGCTGCATGCCTCACCTGCTCCGAGCAGGTTTAAGTGTAGGATAAAAAAGGGTCGTAAGTTTCACCTTTTCACAAATAAATGTAGCCTATATAATAAGAGATACCTAGGGGTGGGCAAAGGCGATATGGCCAAATTATCATACCATGATATTTTTGATCAGAATCACTATCCACAATATACGTCACGAGTGCTTTTTAAATTCTTTTTAATATTAACGTTTTTATAGGTTTTGAGTAAATCTGAACATTTATCATTAAGGTCAATAATGAGTGCAGTATTGTTAGCAGTCAGATGGTATATAAAGCTTAAGTTCGCTAACTGATTAGAAAAGATCAATTACAATTTAAATCAAGATTGGAGGGGTGTACTATGAAACAGTTATACTGGCTTAGGTTTCTTCAGGCTTACTTTAGAGTTTTGTGTACTATGAATCGTAGCTCAGTTTTAAACGGGGTATATTGCAAGGTCATTTACACTCCATGCCTAACCTGCTCCAAGGAGGTTTAAGTGCAGGCTTTTGGCTTAAAACAGGTGGAAGTCCTGCCAAACCACTTTAAGAAACTTAGCCAATATAAGAGCCGCTCTGAGCTGTGTGTGTCCTGAAATTACTTTGTTTCACATCAATCTGTTTTTCTTGTAGTGCTGTTGCAGCCTCCGAACATGTAAACTTTGCCTGATAGGTGCTCGCCAGTTTGTTCTGTCGTTATAATGCAATGCCCCTGAAACTCTTATTGTGGTTACAATTGCAACCAGTTATGATAAATTATCACTTTGTCCACCAATACCAAGGGGTATTACTCTCTTGTCTTAGTTCATTCCTATTTTTATACTTATACTGTATCGTTCTTGTCTTGGTGTCTATGTGTGATTGTGCAATCACAATGTGAGCAATTTCCTCTGGGATTAAAATCTTCAGATTCTGATTCCGATTACCAGGGGTATTACTCTCTGATTAAAAGCTGGGTCTTAGTTTGCAATGCAGTCACCTCCCCTTTTATGTGAGAGCACAAAAACTCTCATTAACAAACTCTGAGTCTCCTGAGTTGATATCTACCATAGCACCATTTAATGTTGATTGCAGCACACCGGATTTGTTAATCTGGCTGCGTTTAGTTTACTCAGGTTTGGATAACTTGCTCTGTTGTACACCAGATTTATCCCAGCCGATCCACATCAACACATTACCAACCTTGCCGAAATAACTCAGTAGGCCTATTCCTCAAATAAGCCAAGCAAAAGCACTGGACATGCACTTGACGCAGTCTTTGGATAAGTATATAGAACGATGTACTGCATCAGTGTCCACTAATATTGGCATATTGTTTCCCAACCCAGTCCTCGGGGAACCCTGGACAGTCCACATTTTTGCTCCCTCCCAGCTTGCAGCCATTCAGGAACACCGAATACCTGGTACAGGTGCGCAGGGAGCTGAAAGGAAGTGAAAATGTGGACTGACCGGGGTTCCCCGTGGACTGGGCTGGGAAACACTGGTCTAACATGACAAAGTCTGCCTTAAACATGCCTTGAACAAAGTTTCAGTGTAAGTGTGCAAAGTTAGGGATGTTTACATATCCTAGGACAACCCCAAACACAACCAATACAAATGACAGTGTAGCTATAGCGTATCTCTTGTTTACTGCTTCAGACATGAAATGTGTCCTATCGGTTTTGAGAAATCCCCACCAACCTGCACTCTTTACATACACCTGCAGACTTTGCGTCTCATGTCAATATTCGTCACCACAGCGTGTAGTCTCTCAGCGAGTTTGGCCTCTGAAGCCCGTTGAATGGGACAGAGTCAGCCTCCAGAGGAAAAGGTGGGTTACAAACTGACTGAACATTCAAGTGGCCTAACAGTGTACGGTCAAAACACATTTGAGAACTCGCCTTCAGTCCAACATCACAGAAAAGGGATTTCATATAGGAAAAGGCAAACAATCAAATCTTCTGGTAATAGAACGCTTCTGAACAAGAGAATTCAAAGAGAAAATAAGAAAAAGAGGGCTGCCAGCAGCTGTTACATTCTTCGGGCTAGAGTTGCGATCCATTCCTTATTGAGAAATAACATGCTGTGTCCCATGTTGAATCAACGCGAGATGTGATTTGTCCCATATTTTCGTGTCTGGACTGAAATACAATTTAATTCAGACCATGGGACGTACTCCCCCTCCCCTTGCTGGGGGGGCTTTATCGAAAGTGAAACCCTACCTGGGTCTGAGAGGGACACTTCAGTTAAACGTCATCAGCATACGGATGGTTAGATTCCTTTAAAAGCAAAATTGCTCCGTCTATCTTCAGTCAGATTCTGCAGTTTACAGCGAGATGGGCCATAGCGCTCTCCAGCCTGGACTGCTTCTGTCTGTCATCCAGTGTTCACAGTTAATTACAGCTTTAAAGCTAAAATAACAAACCTGGAAAATCACGACATTGAAAAATGTTAGCCGTGACAGATTAATTCACAAAAAGTGAAAATTCATAAGCAATGGACATGGAAATTTATTCAGAGCACAGGAAAGGTTTTTCCCTTGCAAAGAGTTAGTGTGTTTACTTTCAAAAAATCCTCACTATGAAATCATCTGCATTCCCAAGTTGTGGATATCCCTGTGGTCCTACTCTAATTGTGACGCACAGGCTGGATTTGTCAGCTTGCCCTCCTTATTAGACAGACATCCCTGTAAACTTCCAGGATAAACTTCTGGGATGCACTCAGATGAATTCTCAGACACCCATTAGCAGATGGGCCAAGAGTTGGGGGCCAGTTTTTGCCTGGAGCCTTTTATTGCAAACCTAATCCGGAAGCCTGTCGCTGTGTTTCCGTAAGCTGGAGCTCTCTGCGTCTCATGTTATGGTCACAGCTCTGGCCAAAATCCAAAAGAGAAAAAAACAAAATATTTTTTCAAGCTCAAGAGAAAAACACGGCTCTGACTTTGTAAAAGTCTGTAATAGTTTGTAAGAAATATTTGAAAGGTGTGAATTTATGAAAGGAAATCTTTACCATATTTTTCACCTGAGACATTTAGTTGGCTACCCAGGTTAGATAATGGCACAAATGTTACCCGTGTTATACATTTTTATTCCAACACTGCGCTGTGGAGACATTTTCTTATGTCCGCCAGTCCATCCATCATTTCATAGGCTTACAGTATATTTAAGGTTTTAAAAGTATCATTACACATATACAGCAACAGCAATAATGTGCAAAGAATTTTATTCAAACATCCACCAAACAGCAGAAAACAAAGCATTCATGCATAATCAGTGCCTTTTTAGACACCAGTTCAAGCGTATGAACCGAAAGTGCGTATGAACCGAAAGTCAAGGCGACACACGAAAAGGGCATTGCTCACACATGGGACTGGAACTGAAGCCACAATCCTAAACTCATCAGGCATTAGCCTCTGCTGAGACAGAGTGCATCCCACAGGAGAATTTTATTTTTTACAGAACATTTCCATAACCTTGACTGAATACTCAATAACTGACCATTTTCTCTTCATGGCATGTCTGGCACATATTACAATTAGTGGTGGGTGATATGATTTATTGTCACTGGTTGCAATTGGACCTACAGTAAGTGTTTCAGAGTTATTACAAGACTCTCAATACAGCACTACTTAATACTATTATTATAACGGCAGAACAAACCGGTGTCTGCCTATCAGGCAAAGTCTGAATCAGAGGTTGCGACAGCACTACAAGAAATCAGACTGATGTGAAACAAAACAATTTCAACCTGCGTATCATCTCAACACTGTCTGTATATCTCACTGAAATCTAGGGAGTCAAAACACTCACTAAAAAGATCCACATTATAGAACAACCAGACATTATTTCACATCTGTATACCTCATGTCGAGAAAATGTTACAAGTAAAACTCCAAATGTTTACATACAGTATTTTACATATTATAATCATGAAGTTTATTATTATGATTTTACGGGCGATGTTTATGTAAGGAATGAATTTCTAGTTAAGCAGTCAAATGGCTAATTAACATTACTACATAAATGGCAAATTGGTTAGCAAATAAAAATAAATGAATGAAAAATCGCGATCCATGTCATGAATCATGATTCTAGCCAAAAATATCATGACATGACTTTCTGGCCATAAGACCCACCCCAACCTCCTAACCTGCTGTTGTAATTTCACTACATTTAAGAGTGAGAGGTGTTGCACCAACATTGGCATATTTGCCTTTGTACATTTATTCTGTACGTAGTTAAGTTACCAAGCATGCAAACTGTGCCATCTGCATCCTGATTGGTTAGCCACTTTAATACACTACTCCCAAGTTCCTTGGGCTGTTCTTTAACCTTGTCTACTGTGTGCGCTTTTCTGGAAATATCCCAAGGAAGACCCAGTGTGCTGACGGCCATGATTACCTGGTTCACCTTGACTGCGCCTGGTAAGCCACTGACCTGGCCAGAGGATCAGGGGATTTGGCAGGACCAGAGCAGAAGAAAATCCCCCCACTGGGGGCTGTTTCAGGGCCGGCGGTGACTAATGAAGGGCCGTGGCTGTGACTGAGCCCAGCTGCACATGTGCCCCTCAGCAGGTGCTTCGGGGGCTGAAGGAAACCTCAATAGACAGGTTTCACATTTCTCCACCCCACGTGCGTGATGATCACGATGATCTAGAGACATCATAACGAGTCTGAAGTAACATTGGTCAAATGATATCGAGTCTAAAAATTGCTCCTGGGTAACTTATCCGAAGGCATGCCGCTTTAAAGGCTGACGCATGGTAACTTCAGGTTGTTCTCCATCTATGATTAAACAGTACCATGTGTGAAGCTGACAACCTATCCTGCTCTTCAAGCCCATCTCCTTTTCCAGAAAAAAAGGTTCCTACTTAAGCGTGCACTCACCTAGGAGCTGTGTAACATGGTTAACTTCTAACTAATTGTGTTTCAAATCTAATACTTAGATAGTGCTTGGTCCTTCTATAATTTTTTGACCAATCTCCAGAAGGGAAAAATGACTTTGGTAAACATCTATACGTACAGTATGAATGGGGTCCAGGTAAGATCTAGGCTCTGCGGGATGCCTGGAACATGGGCGTTTACCATGGGTTAACAAAGTAAAGAGAATGTGAAAAGGGCATCGCCGCATGGCGGTTATCTGTGACATTTGTGGATGACACATCAGAGAGGCCCTCAGGACATGCACAGAGGCCCTCAGGACATGCACAGAGGCCCTCAGAAGCAGCCATGCCAAGGACGTTATAATCACTCTGCCCCTGGTGGAGAAAACTTCATCATGGCCTTGTTGGTCCCCAGGCTATATTTGTTTTGCAGCAAAAAAAAGAGAAATACTAAGATAAATTGCTTTTCCTCTTAAGTTAGATAAGCAGATATTCTTGGTGGGGGGGAAGGGGGGCTGCACTTTGCAAATTAAATTTTTGTTGAATCCCCGGTTCATTTGCATTAAGTTACCAAAGGATAATTCTCACAAGGGCATTTGGGAATGAGTCCAAACAATTTGTAGAAAAACAAATGCAAATGGTGTTAAATTGAAAGTAGCCGTCTAACCATCATCAAATGTTTTGCCCACATCCGGCTGCCATTCATAGGAAATAAAAGCCAAAAGTAATTAGGCTATAGATCAGGGCAGGGCAAACTATGGCCCGCAGGACGGATCCGACCTGCCAATCAGTTTTAACTGGCACTATAAGCAAAATTTTAATCAAACTATATGTATCTATTTTATTTTATTTTATTTTATTTATTTATTTTAATTATTACTATTTATAGATGGGTTGCAACAGTACTGCCCACTCGCCTCATGCCACCATCTTGATGCACTGACAGTTGTAGTAATGAAGTAAGATTAAGATTAACTCTAAACCTTGTGCATACAGCAGTGAGCACGTCGAGCACAGACGAGCATATATGCAGTGCAAAACAGAGTGCAGCAACAGCACAAGTATTGCAGATGAACTGAAAAGTAAACAGCAAAAAAACATCCTAAAAAGGGAGTATTGGAATAGTAAGGTAATACCTATTTGAACAGTAATTAGAGATGGTATTTGTGCAGTGAAAAAGTACTCTGAGCAAAGAATACAAAGGGAAAGCTGATATTACTGGAAGTGGCCCAGAAACACTGAAAGCAACATGGTTGTGAAACGCCTGCTGTCAGGTTATGAGGATATCGATAATTATCTTTCTTCAAATATCATGGGTAATGTTGATGCAAATAAAAAATGACTTACAGCCTGGAGGCCAGAATTTCTTTATTTCTTGCTGTGTACAAGAACTGCAGAGTGTGGACAAAATACACTGTTCAAAAACATTGAAAGAACACTTTTTAATCAGAGTATAGCATCAAGTCTATTAAACTTCTGGGATATTGATCTGGTCAGTTAAGTAGCAGAGGGGGCTGTTAATCAGTTTCAGCTGCTTTGGTGCTAATGAAATTGACAACAGGTGCACTAGAGGGGCAACGATGAGACGACCCCCCAAAACAGGAATAGTGTAACAGGTGGAAGCCGCTGACATTTTTCCCTCCTCATCTTTTCTTACTGTTTTTTCACTAGTTTTGCATTTGGCTCCGGTCTGGATCACTACTGGTATCATGAGGCGATACCTGGACCCTACAGAGGTTACACAGGTAGTTGAACTCCTCCATTATGGCGCATCAATACGTGTCATTGCCAGAAGGTTTGCTGTGTCTCCCAGCACAGTCTCAAGGGCATGGAGGAGATTCTCTAGGAGAGCTGGACAGGACAGTAGAAGGTCCTTAACCCATCAGCAGGACCGGTATCTGCTCCATTGTGTAAGGAGGAACAGGATGAGCACTGCCAGAGCCCTACAAAGTGACCTCCAGCAAGCTACTGGTGTGAATGTCTCTGACCAAACAATCAGACTTCATGAGGGTGACCTGAGGGCCGGACATCCTCTAGTGGGCCCTGTGCTCGCTGCCTGGCACCGTGGAGGTCGGATGATATGCTGCCTGTAACATTGTTCAGCAAGACTAGTTTTGTGGTTGGTCAGTGATGGTCTGGGAAGGCATATCCATGGAGGGACGCCCAGACCTCTATAGGCTAGACAACAGCACCATGGCTGCCATTTGGCATCGAGCCTCATGTGGCGAGAGTATGTAGGCAGTTCCTGGAGGATGAAGGAACTGATACCATTTTCTGGCCCAACACAGTCACCTGACCGAAATCCAATAGAACAGCTCTGGGACATTATGTTTCAGTCCATCCAACGCTGCCCCGTTGCACCTCAGACTGTCCAGGAGCTCAGTGATCCCCTGGTCCAGATCTGGGAGGAGATGCCCCAGGACACCATCCTTGTCTCACTAGGAAAATGCATATGTCAGGCATGCATACAAGCACACTGGAGTTGCTGCAATGAAATATCGGCAAAATGGACCAGCCTGCCGCATCATTTTTTCACTTTGATTTTCGGGGTGTCTTTGAATTCAGCCTCTGTAGGCTGATAATTTTCATTCCCATCAATCGATGAGGCATCCTTTCGTTCCTAACACATTACCCAGTCCATATCAGTATAGATATACAGCATTTTTTTTCCCATCGAGGAGATCTGATGTTTTCAGAGCGTTCCTTAAATTTTTTTGAGCAGTGCATTTCAGTGTATTCACAAGTAAGTATGCGTATAAATCTCAGGCTTATTATCCATAATTTACACATTGTTCATCGTAATCTTATTTTCGTCGTGTAATTGTAATGTTAAACAATGACGCAGCTGCAGCGTTAATGTTACGATGTTGTTACAAAAAATCTGATTTGATCACACTTACTCTACATGGACAAAAGTCTTGGGACACCTGGCCATTACACATATAGAAAAATTATGACATCCCATCCTAAATCCACAGGCATCAATATGGAGTTAGTCCCCCCCTTTGCAGCTATAACAGCTGCCACTCTTCTATGAAGGTTTTCGACGAACTTATGGAGTGTGTCTGTGGGAATTTTTGCCCAATCATCCACAAGAGCATTTTTGAGGCACTGATGTTGGACTTGAAGGCCTGGCTTGCAATTTCTGTTCTAGTTCATCCCTTGAAAAACAACCCCATACCAACATATCAATATCCCTCTTCCATTAAACTTTGCAGTTGGCACCATGCAGTCAGGCAAGTAATGTTCTCCTGGCATCCGCCAATCCCAGATTCATCCACCAGACTGTCAGACAGAGAAGCAAGATTCATCACTCCACAACATGTTAGAACTGCTCCAGTGTACAGCGCTCCATCCAACGTTTGGCTTTGCGCTTGGTGATGTGAGGCTTGCATGCAGCTGCTTGGCAGTGGAAGCCCTTTCCATTAAGCTGCTGGTGCACAGTTTTTGTGCCAGGATTAATGCCAGGGAAAGTTTGGAACTCTGCAGTTACTGAGTCAACAGAGCGTAGGCAACTTTCACGCACCATGCGCCTCAGCACTCGGCGACCCCGCTCTGTTACGTGTACGTGTTCTGTCAGGTCGTGACTGATTTTCTGTTGTTCCTAAACGTTTTCACTTTGCAAGAATACCGCTAACAGTTGACCATTTAATATCTAGCAGGGAAGAAATTTCAGCAACTGACAAATTGCATAGGTGGCATCCTATTCTATCCCATCTACCAGCCACTACCACGCTTGAATTCATTGAACTCTTCAGAATGATTCGTTTTCTCATAAAAGTCTGTGAACCTGACTGCATCGCTAGGAGTTTGATTTTATACACCTGTGGCAATGGGTCTGAATGTGTCACCTGAATTCAGTGACTGAGAGGTGTGTCCCAATACTTTTCTCCATATAATGTAAGTTAATGCACCTTAAAGGTAAAATTAATGTTTCATTTTATCACTTGACGTGCAGCTTTCATTTAAAGCTTAATGGGACTACATGAGTTGTCATTTCTTTATCTATTCCTCTCTTATGCTGTACAAAAAAAGTAGGAATTTCCAAGTTACCTAGTAGGAATTTTCAACTGGGACGCCCCTAAAGTCGGAATTCGAATCAGATAGTTGGAGGAACCTTGGCAAACTCCAGCCTCAGAATCACGGTGGCTGTGCCCTTGGATCAACAGAAGTGGAAGCTGGAGTTATATACTGTTTAATCTCACTTGTGCCCTATTTGTGGTCGATTACAATTGCTTGTACACGCAGTCCTGTCTGACTGCTATCTGAGGACATGTAGCTACGGTGTTCGTATGCGCAAAATACTGCGTAATGCGTTGTTATCAACTGATATTGCTAACAATGGCTAACAATTACCCAGGCTGGACCTGGGGCCTTCATCAGGAAGCAAGATTTCTTGCTTAGCCAGGCAACTTGTGGGATGTAAGATAGTTTAAGCTAAACGCAAGTGAACGAAGATGAAGGTCATTTAAACTGGAGTACCTAAAAATTGACAAGTTATTCAGCTAAGCAAGAAATCTGCTGTTTGAAACAGGTCCCTGCTATTGCTAAATGGCTTTCTGACTTCTTGTACTGGAACGCATATAACTTGAGTGTGATGTCATTCCCAGTTCCGACCTCCATCCTCTGAGGTAAGTGAAATGCAGCATTCCTGCCTTTGATGCTGTCACTGTTGACACCGCGTTGTCCCATATGCTCAGTGCTAGTGCGGAGGGTTTGGCTAAGGTGCGTGCATAAGAATGGCCTTTAGAATACGCTTCCACGTCATATTTTTCAAACCGAACAATTTTATGTCATCAGTTTACCGCTCATAAATTATGCGGCACAAGTCACCACAATCATAAATTTATGCTAGGCTGCCTGGCTTGAAAGTGGCCGACTTACAATTTTAAAATTTCCCCACCCCTACTATAAATATTGTCACTCAGAGCCCAAGCAAAAGGAACAGGGCAATGTGTGGGGCCAGCCCCCACCTAACCTACCCTTTGAGGCGTATTCCTGTTCTAAAGATGAGCAAGTCATTCCCCAGGTCATTGGCCACCTGATACTCACCCACAAGGAGCAGGCCAAAGTCAGAGCACAAGCTGAGATACACCACCACCCCCGCCCTCGGGCTGCACCACGGAGAAGCCAGACGACTTCCACTGCCTGACTGCGGGCTGGGGTGTGACAGAAACACTATCTAAGCAAACAAGCCGAACGGCTGGAATTATGCAGTGCGAGAACCCCTGGAGGAAAGATGCCCCCCCCCCCCCAGAGAAACGAGAAATCAGGGGGCATCATTCCATGTATTTCTTTTTCAAAGCTCGGTTTCCATCCTGTGCTGGGGGGGGGGGGGGGGGGGGGGGGGGGG
>JAODKF010000050.1:6767326-6781275 GCA_026779585.1 Mormyrus proboscirostris | reverse complement strand
CCCCCCCCCCCCCCCCCCCCCCCCCCCCCCCCCCCCCCCCCCCCCCCCCCCCCCCCCCCCCCCCCCCCCCCCCTCAACGTATGCTGTTTATGTTAACAAGCTGAGTAATTCATATTGAAATATTAGCTGTATTGTTAGCACGTACACTATGCATTTATTCCATTTTAATTCCACTTCCTTATATTCAAAGTCAAATTACAATTCTGCACTGTGTATTTAATCAGTTGTATGAGCTGTATTTGATTTTCATTCATTTTCAAGTCAGCTCTGAGTGGTGCACATCCCTGTTATGTACTCAAACGGCATACATGTGTTACAGCAACACGTTCTTTTTGCTCTAATTTACAGTCGGCATTATAGTTTATATTGCAATATTAAACTCTTATTATGTCATCAGCATCGTTACATTGTCCAAAAAAGGCCATCACTGTGTTTTTATCGTCTATTTTGACTGATCTCTGTGTCTCCCTGACTGGACAGCAGGCTTAACGTGTGACGTGTGTGTAAATAGAAAATAATCAGTGGGTCGGAGCCTCGTAAAGCTACGAGCAGGATTACGAATTACTTTCGTGACAAAGGGTTTCAAGAAACACAAAAATCACACTACATATGGGGTCTGTGGATGGTTTGCTATTATTTGGGGCAGGTCATTGATCGTATCACCTGCAGATATGGAGGGACTACTGCAGTAAAAAGTGGCTATGATTATATACAATTTTTATGATTATGTCATGTTTGTTGTCTTCAATTCAAGCTCTTAAGAAGATCTGTGTTGTTCTCCTGAAGTTAGGAGAGTTTATTTAAGATTTTGGGAAGTTAGTAAGCTTGTGTAATACACTTTTCCTGTCTTAAGGATAGGAACAATGACTTAATTAGGAATAAGGTCCTAACCCTAGTTACCATGGTTACCAAACAGTTAAAGTAGGATCGGGAAGATGACACAAGAAGCAATTGAGTGACTTTATCCAAGCGGCAGTAGTATTTTATCAGCATCAATGTCTCCCGCTGAAGTCATACCACTAAAGAGTTTGTGAAGTATGTCAGTGACCTTCAGACCCAGTGATGGGCGAGTCTTACAGCTCTGCTTCCTCCATGGAAGGCATGTCAGTGGGATTCAGGAGGTCTTTGAAATACTCCTTGTACTGCCCAACTATACCTTCAGTTCAGGTCAACAGCACTCCATCTCTGCTGTAAACAGCCTGGGTAAAGCCTTCTTTCCCCCTCATGAGTTGCCTGAAAGTTTGCCAGAATCTCTTCGAGGCAGACCAAAAGTCCTTTCCATGACCTTCCTGGACTCCTCCAACAGCAGAGTTTTACCCTGCCGCTGCCTCTCAGCTACTTCTGTAGTCCCATAAGCTAACTAAGCCCAGAAAGCCTTCTTCAGCCTGACAGCTCCCTTTACTGCCGTTGTCCGTCACCAGGTTCAAGGTTTTCCCCCACAACAGGCACCCACTATCTTACGGCCACAGCTCTGCACAGCCGCCTCAGCAATGGAGGCACAGAACATGGCCCATTCAGGCTCAATGTCTCCAGCCTCCACTGGAATTAAAAACAAAGGTCTGCTGGAGTTAAAGGTCTTCCAGACAGAAGAATCTGCCAGATGTTCCCAGCACACCCTCACTATGCATTTGGGTCTACCAGATCTATCTGGCATCTCCCACCCCCCCTTTTGATCCAACTCACCACCAGGTGGAGATCAGTCTTCAGCTCAACTTCACTCTTTACCCAAATGTCCATGACATGCAGTCACAGACCCCGTGACGTGATTACAAAATCTTTTCGGTCCAGGTATTTGGTAAATTTGGTACATTATTACAGACAACAATCAAAGCCCATCCTCTGAATTGAAGCTGAAGGGAGGCAACCCTTTCATTCACCAGCGTGAACTCCGACTTAGAAATGCTGAACTATGCCGAACAAACGTCGGGTTTTGAGCAGGAACACCTGCCTGGTGCTGCTCACACAGTGCAACTTCCAAGGTGCTTAAAGAAGACCAGAAATAACTACAATGTCGCAAATAACTAAATACATATTCAAATACAAGAAATAATGATATTTTAACCAGCAGTGACCTCATAATGAAATAGTTGACAGCAGCTGCTGTCAACTATACATACAGGCAAGGCCTCAAGGTGATGGGGTCATGGAAATTGAAAATAGATTTTAATGATGGCGTTTGAGGACAAAGGCTTAGAATCACACAGAATTACACCAAATAGGATAGGAGTATAAGCATCTCTACGTTTGACTCCACAGACTGATTATTGAATGAAGTCAGTATTAATCTAGAAGATCAAGGCTAGAGTGTAACTGTTATCAGGAACCATTAAATATACAATATATTTGTGCTTGGGTCCGTTTCATGGATTCCATCTGTTGTATAACAAGAAATAAATGGGGTTTTTGTTGCTGAACTGCAATCCGCTTAAGATATTACAGACAAAAGACATCAATGGCCTGAACACTGATAGGTTCCATGTATTTTAAAGTACATGATACATGTACACTTAACTTGAGAGTCCAATGAGGAAAAAATGCAAATAGCCATGCATTTCTGTGCATGCAAATAGACAAAATCATACTTTGGCCACTGGGAGGAGCTCTCTTCAACTTGAATTTTAAAGTGAATCGAGTCAACAAAGTTGCGTCATCCTGTCCTTGAAAAAAACAAAAACAATGATATAACACTAAATTTTAAATGGCGAGAAAACATATACACTCCATATACTATTTGCTCAGGTTGTGTGTCAGTCAAAGGGTGGTATAATGTTTAACACTCTAGTCCAGAGGTAGCATAACCCCATGTGTTTTTCAGGATATACCATGGGTACTCAAGGGGATCCCTGCAGCCCAGCACATTTATCTCAGAGCTGAGTATACGATGTCCCCTAACCTTAGCTTTTCATGGTACATTCCAGGATCACTGAGACGCTGCTCTGGCTAAAGCTGTATGAGAAACTGATGCTCTACTAACCAGCTGCAAACAAAAAAATCAGCAGATATATTTCTATTGTTAAAATAAAATCCAAGATCCAAAATAACAGGTTGCACTGCAGAACATTTTAGGGACCAAGAACAGTATTTTTATTTTAGAAGAAAGAACATCATTAACAAATCCATAAGCCAGAGTGTCCCAACCCGGTCCTCTGGCACCCACAGACGGTCCTAGTTTTTGCTCCCCCCAGCTCCCTACCGAGCAAAAACGTGGACTGTGTGCAGGTTGCCGAGGACCGGATTGGGAAACTGCCAAAAGCTGGTCCACAAGCCTCGGTCCACTGTTTTTAGCAAAAGCTCCTCTCAACCAGCATTGCATGCGAAAAAGCTGATCCGCGTGGCTACATCTGCCTGGTCACCCATCTTCGCTTAACCTGCTGAGTGCAAAATATGTGGGGGGAGGGAGGCAGGAAGAACCGCAGCTTGGGCTTGAACAGGAAGTGGCATTATGGGCCACAGTGGGCCGCATTTCACCAAAACCAGTAGACCGGGACTGAAAATGAAGTCAAACCTCTTTCCAACGCACTATTTAGATCATAAGCCAGGTTCGTTCACGGCTGATACAAAGGCAATGCAGCTTCATCAGAAAAAAATAGATTCACTGACAAACATACTCAACCCCAAACCCCAAGGACTTTGGCTCTAGTGGGGGGATTCTGTTAAAAGCATTTTGACCTGTTTTTTGTTTTTTTTAATGTTTTATTTCACTCAATAAGCCGTCGTGCCACCAACAAAATAATTCCTAGTTCCTAGTTTGATGAAATGAGGGCTTCGAGAAAGATTTGTGAAACAACTAGAGATTCTGTTCTGGAGATTCAAGTTCCCTTTTCCCTTCACCACTGACCTGTAAAATGTGTCAGGACCCATTTAGCACGAGAGGCCGTGATATCTGACCCTGCAATCTCAAGGCTCTGGCCTCATTCAGCTTGACCATGAAGTCAAACCATCCTCTGTGAAGATAACCCTCCTCTGACTTCCCAAATAACACCAATGTGGAGCCAGACCAGTTTACTGTCACGTCCTATAGGTTAATACAGCTAAAATACTAAATTTATGGTGTTTTCCACAAGCCGTACGCGAGCCGAACTGCAAAGAGATAGTTTTCCATTGTAAATTGTCAGAACCGTACCTGACCAGTATTTGCGCTGACGTGGCCTTGCTTATTAGCAGAGCTGAAAGCTGATTGCATCGTGGTCATCTGACTGGTTGAAATGCATGGAGATACCTGTGATCTGCGTTGATACGCATGGATTATCTGAAGGAGAAGAGGGCATATAATATATTTTATTCATTATTTCATTGATAAGTATTGTTCATCGCATTCTGTTGACGCATTCCTGATAATGTGGAAGCTTCCAACCTCCTACTTGAAAAAGTATTATAGAATGGCTGAATACAATGGAGATATAATGCAAGTTAATTGTAAGTCTACTAGCATTTTACGCATAACGCAGACTTGCTTGTGGAAATTAGCACATAGTAAATCATGAAGTATATTGTGTGAACAGTGAGCATCTCTTCGGTTTTACTGTCACTGTCGTCTCTCCAGACCAGGCAACACCTTTACTGAACCAACTTTTCTGCAGTGGAAAACCAAAGCGGGGCCAGGGCTACCCCACCCTAACTGGAGTGTCCAGCGGGGACTCAGGAACAATCACTCAGACGAAAGGGCGGGTGCACAACCAGTGTACATATTGTGAAAGAAAACAACCCAAACCAGCTGTATCAGTCTCTGTCCAGCCTGGTTCCTTCTCTGCCCCAGTTAGCTAGAGAGGTGCGATTAATGCAGTCCAGTCCTCCCCTCCGGATGAGTCACAGGTGCGGCACGACATGGAAGAATCAGCTGGATTGAGTAACAAGGCAGAAATTCCATTCCATATTACCATACTCCCCCCCTTCACCAGGGTGAAAGACCCAGCGAGGCCCTATAGCTGGGCACCCAGCAGAAGGGCAAGGTGGAGAGGGCAGCACCACCGAGCAGGACAGCTCCCAAGCACCCCCACAGGAGTAGTCTCCCCACCCCAGAAGGCCAGGCAGTGCTGTGCAAATGGCCCCGGGGCAGCCAGTGGCACCAGAGGATCTGGTGATGCAGCAGGGACTAACTTGAGGGTGGCGGGTGGCACCGGAGGATCAGGAGGCATCAGGGGAACACCGGAGGGCCAGGCAGTGCTGTAGGAATGACCTCGAGTGCACCGGATGACACCGGAGGGCCAGGCAGTGCTGTAGGAATGACCTCGAGTGCACCGGATGGCACCGGAGGGCCAGGCAGTGCTGTAGGAATGACCTCGAGTGCACCAGAAGACACCGGAGGGCCAGGCAGTGCTGTAGGAATGGCCTCTAGGGCAGGTGGTAATGCCAGAGGGCCAGGTGGCACCACAGAAACATGTGCCAGGGCCATGGGCGATGTCAGAGGGTAAAGCAGTGCAACAGGAATGGTTTTCAAGACAGGTGGTGATGCCAGAGGACCGGGAAGCACCGCAGGAACGACCTCTGGGGAATCAGGCGGCACTGGATGGTCATGTGGTGCAGTAGGGACAGCCCCTGGGGCAACTGGAAGCACTGGAGGAATGAGCAGCAGAACAGGGACCACCTCCGGGCCAGCAAGAGGTGCCGAAGGTCATGGCAGGAACAGGAAAGGAGAGAGGATATTCCCCACACACAAGGTTCTCTGGCCCGGTCTCCACAAGTTCATTACAGCAACAGCAGAACCCTGGCTCCATGTAGCCACAGTGCTCCAGGTGGTATCTGGGTTCCCCACACAAAACACACCGCCCGAGCTCCAGAGTCTCCATCTGCCACCTCTTCGGACTACACAGGAACTCGAGTCAAACCTTCAACTCCAAGGACTGCTCCACCGCCTGGTAGAAGAGGTCCGGTGGGTCGAAGAATCAGTCTGCTGTCGGCCGGCTGCCTACTGGGCTCTTCTTGGTTCTTTCCTGGTCCAGGTTTCAGTCCCTTATTACACAAGCAGAAACAGATATCAGAACTAACCCAAATACTGAACCTCGCACACCACCATTTCGACAGGGCAGCACCAGCAACAAGCGATTGCTGAGTACCTAACAAGACCCAGTGAGGCCGGGCTCGTGCTTGCATTCTCCACCGATGTGGCAGCAGCCCAAGGCCAGGGCTGCCCCACCCTAACTGGAGTGTCCAGCGGGGACTCAGGAACAATCACTCAGACGAAAGGGCGGGTGCACAACCGGTGTTTATTTACATATTGTGAAAGAAAACAACCCAAACCAGCTGTGTCAGTCTCTGTCCAGTCTGGTTCCTTCTCTGCCCCAGTTAGCTGGAGAGATGCGCTTAATGCAGTCCAGTCCTCCCCTCTGGATGAGTCGCAGGTGCGGCTCGGCAGGGAATAGTCAGCTGGGTTGAGTAACAAGGTAGCAGCTCTGCCCCATAATTGCAATTTGTTTTGCAGGCCTGCTGCTACGCCTTTGGGCAAGCTACTTATCCTGAACACCTTCAGTAAAATATCTGGCTGTATAAACAGATATAAACTGTGAATCTTTCTGGATAAAGGTGTCAGCAAAGCAATTAAATATAAAAACACTTTAACTGGATAATCCTGAGGCACAGAGATATTGGAGCTCAGTGTACTAATCCAAAAAAGCTTATACTTGCCACATGTAAAGTTCTTCAGAAACAGGGATTTGATGCATCAATTTGTTGCAAACCTATTGAGAGGAGCTGAAATCAGAGCCCATTTCGCAGAGGCAGCGAAACGTCCTGTGAGGTCCTTCTGCCTTGTGGGTCATGGAAGGGGAGTCAGAGGCAGTCACCTGAATGGAATGTTCTTCATCTTTCCAGAGCTGTCAGTCTTCGGTTTGTCATTCGCTACTGCTGTCCCATATGGCTGCCCGTTTATTGAAGGCGGATCTCCGAATGGAAATTTTCAACTTCATAAACGACATCATCCCACATGAAATTTATGTTCAGTTGATCTGATTCTTTTAACTTGTCGACGTTTCAATCATTAATGAGTTTAAGTTCTTAGGTTTACGCATAAGCTGGGTGGGACCCGTTCTGGAGATTTACAGCCTGTTGACTGGCTGTCAGGACGTACATACATCATTATTAAATGATATGTTTTCTTTATAACCTTACTATACATAACTGAAACCTAGATTCACGTGATTGGCTTTAAATCCAGCTTCGCCTGCTGTTCGATTATCTCAGCGCCACCTCTACCCGAGTTCTCGATGTTCATTTAGCCCCCATGACAGCTATATATGCACTTTCCCTGTTAAAGCGAGCACTCTTCGTGTCAAAACAAGCACCCCCTTAAACGAGTCCTGAAAGATTTGCCCAGCACTTTGTGATTCTCACTGGATCCCCATCGCATTTCCTGAGTGAAGGCAACCCGAGCCGTTCTAGGTTTAAACGGCACGACTTTAAAATTAGAATTCTGCTGTATTTTGCTGCAACCACCGTCACAAAAAGCAGCAGGTGATAAAAGTGAAGCAAATCTGAAAATAATACTTTAATAGCATGTCCAAGGAGAATACATGGTACAAGAAATTAATAAGATATTTCTCCCATTTTGATAAAGGTTTACTGCTTAAATAAAATGTCAACGTGGAAATGACTTATACTAGAAAGTAATTTGCTGTGCTGGAAATAATTAAGATAAAAGTAAATCAAATATTTTCTGAAATTATTATATTAGGTCACCCATGGACTGATATAAAACAGTATGCATGCACACTGACTGTGCAAACAAGTGTGCTAGGAAAACATATATTTGCATAGCATCTAACAGTTACCGCAAGTTTTATACTAATGTTTCTGTTCACTGATATCATTAAAAGAAACAATGCAAATCAAATGCGTCATGAGATGTGACTTTAACTCCATTGTGGCAAAGAGAGAATCACCCTTTAATTAGGAAACGGATAGGCCTACATAATAAAATCTTCATTGCAATTCTTGGGATTCCATTGCGCATAAATCATTTACTTAACTTGCAAAACACAATGTCTGAACTTCTCAAAGTGGCAGCGGTAGAGATTACATGGTTTTTAACATTTAATCTACACGTGAATCGATTATGTGTTCAACATATCTAATTAAGCCAGTGCTCTCCGCAGTGCCACTGCGGAAATTAAAGATATTATGGAAATGAGCGTTACACTGTGTTCCAGACACTGCAGATGAAGAGTTCATGAAATATCATAGTTTCAGTGCTAAGGTCCGACTTCCATTTAAATGCAGACATGAAAATATATCTACGGTATGTGGCGGTCAGATGCCCCCCCACCCAAGGCAAAGTGAAATTGGCTGGCAAGTCGGGGCCCCTTATAAGTTGGGGCCCTATGTCGCTTATAGATAGGACTGGGCAGGCCTGTATGGGGCTCTTTCACTTAAAAATCACGTTTTTAAGATTCATTAATAGAATTAACATAAATGGCCTCACAAATCTGGCCACATAATGTAATAATGAAACTGGGAGGTGTTGCTAAAGCTGACATTGTATCATTTGCATTTCCTATCTGTACTTTTATGGTCACATCAATGATATGTATTTGATTCTTTCCTTGGTTGCCCTGTTGTCTGAGGTATTTTGTAGAGAGGACTTGCATAGCACATTGCACTTTGAGTGCACCGAGCGGCTCCTGCAGTCAGGTCTTCCTGAGCGTCTGCAGAGCGGAACAGACCAGTCAGAAAGGCAGCGTCACACGTGTCACCTTAGCTTACGCTGTCGCTGTGATCGCGATTTTTTTTATTTTTTTTTTGTTGTTGTTGCGGATTTTCTTTTCTTCGTCAGAACAATGAACTGTTTCTGGCGCTGAATCTTGAACAGAAAACTCTCCACAACAGGTAAAAGATTCGAAAACAAATCGTCTTGATAAAACGATTTTTATTCTGCTTTCTCGCAGTTAGTACTGGCTGCCTTTGGGTTACACACTGATACATGGTAAACACACTTCCGATTTTACTTAAGTTTCCTAAAAGTGTATCGGGTCCACAACTTCTTCATAATGACATGGTTTACTTACGAGTGCTAATGTTACAAATACGAACAATATTCCCATCAAGATCTCTCCTGGCTCTCTCGTGATACAATTAAGTTACAAATTTCATGCTCCGTTAGTTTAGTGATTATTCTTTTTGTCAGTTTTTACTTTGTATCAGAACAAATCTGCTGCTAATATAGGTTTTCCCATCAGATAATGGGAAAGACAACAAACACGAGTCAGGGTATCAGCTGGTTAGTTCTGCTTCCAGTTCGTGCTCGGCTGCGGTGGGACTGATTTGAGCTTATACGCCCGGACTGTTTCATTGTGGACGTATCTGCATGCGAAGTGAAATATCCATGCATGTATTTGCTTTTAGATCTCTGTCCGTATTTGTAAAAGAAACTTATCCTTTACAGCAAAATGAGAATACCCGAACATTATACAGTAGATTGTGTACAATTTATTAAAACGACGAGATATTTCATGATTTCTGAGCTGAAAGAATAGTAATAAATCTTACAAACAGCGCTATAAACACAAGTTTTTCTGAATGTAAATTATAATGCATGCTGCTGATTTTTCTTTCATGCGTGATCAGATTGGCGAGGTAAATAATTGTTACAGCTGTATAATTTCACGAGTATAGATACTTTGAACACATATGATAGAAGGAATACAGGCAGAGTATGGTGAAGGTGGATATGTTTTAGCTTTCTCCAAGTTTTCTGTTTTTATTTTATTCTACTTTATTTCGACGCACAGGTGGCATGAAACGTAAGAAAAAAAAGTGACCAGTTTTATTGGAGAGTTGACCAGGAGTCCACTCGTTTGGCGTGTATATGTAAAGGTAACAAGCATAGATTAATTTCGGTCTGCTGGGTAGAGTGTCCTGCATGAGCAAAGCGAATGCGCATTATAAATACATACAAAAGTAAACGGACTTATTTTGAGCAGATTATATTTATCAATATATGAGTTCCTGTAATTAGTGATTATGGTCTGGGCACTTGTAGAGATGTTGGTTTAGTAACGAATTCATTATCCAAAAGAACACTCCGTTCCTTCCTGTCTAAAGCATTAGATTAAAGTTATTTTGCTTTATGCATCATATTGCATTTTCCCATAACATATTACATGCTGACACAAGAGCACTGGGAAACTGCCGATCCTTTATGTCTCTTCAGTGCTGCAAATACTTTGTATTCTTCCCCTGCTCCAGTACCTTTGTTCGTGTATAAGCAGGAACAACGAATCTATTTTTACAGAGCTTTGGATGCCCAAATCTCTCCTGAGCTGCAATTAAATCCACAGATTACGCTTCTTTAAAAAGAACAATAGCACTAAAACCAGCAAATATGAAAATGACCAAGTAACATGTCTCACTGACAGCCTAATAGGTCAGAAACTTCCTATGACAGGAAAAGTATTTACGTTGCAAAGGAATCGTGGCTTGTGGTAACATGATTAAATATACTGACGCATGCCAGATGTTTACACTATAGAGATATCTGACAGAACATTGGATGTTACTGCAACGGACCTTGAAATGTTTATCACTGGTGGTATTTGGTATATAAGCTCCACACCTGAGGTTGACATGGGAGGTGATTAATCCCCTCCCACTACTGATCTGTGCATGCCTGAGCACAGCCGCTGCATGGTCATTTTACCAGGTAGCAGTGACTTTGTCGAGAGTGGCCCCTGAAACATGTAGAGCCACAAAAACAGTTCAGTTGGTCATTTCTCTTTCCCTTTAGGATGCCCAGGAATGCTTGATTTTCAGAAGGCAGACTTATACCTGCTGCTGGATACAGTTTTCATCCACCTGTTGTTATATATATATATATATATAACAAGTATATATTATATTCATAAACATAAGATTTTTGGTTACTGTTCAGGGTTGAAGGTTGCGTGAACAACAATAAATGAAAATATAAGTCGTAAATATAAGTCATATAAAAAAGTTTCCTTTATAACATGGAAGGAATATGTAACAGTACATATCTGACATCCTACTAACTGGTCATGCGGTGATGGCATAGTCAAATTCTAGGCTGTCCTTTAACTTTAAATGCACTAGTTACCTGTTTCATCCCATGAAACAGAGCAGTATTTAATGTCCCTTCTAGAAAAGAATGCCCTGAATTTTCTCTGCTGTTATAACTACTAGAGGTGGTTACTTTGATGAATCAAAGATATGACATTTATTTGATAATAAAGGTACCAGAATGGTGATCATACTCAACATTTGTTTGTTAGCAAAGAATATTGAGTGTGTTTTTAGTAAATGTCAATTGAATAACATGCTCATTTTGAAAATTTCAATGATTTCAATGTGCACAAAACTTGTGGTCTCTGTGTGCGTGGAAAACTATGCCTGGCATATAGAGTTGGGGTGCCAAGCATTCTTTGCTGTTAACACCTTTGATTTCCTTAAGATGATAAAGATTGAGAGGCATTTTTAATAAAACGGAGCAAAGATTTTAATATATTTTTCACGAGGCAGGTCGCTGGGGTCCTTCCTTCATGGCTGCCTCATGTTTCATGCTTTTGCCAACCGTGAAAGGGATTCGCAGTTAATTAACTGGCAGGCTTGCAAGGAGAGGAGAGGCTGGCAGGTAGATACCTATATGGTGAAGCTCTCCAGCAGAAAAGGAGGCTTCACATACATAACAGGCTAATCTCTAGTGACAGCTGGTTGTGAAATTATGTACTTTTTGCTGGGTTGTAATAGACGTGACCTAAAATCATTCTAGGGCACGTTTCACCTCTCTACTCATGCATTCCTCCACTAAAGATGAATCATGAAATGCGTTAGTACTTCCTTTTCCTGTTACAGAGCGCAATTACCATCTTGGGTCTAGTTATAACCTAATGCAGGTACTTATATTGTACCCTTCGTCTTCTGAGTTTTTCCAAAACAGCCGCGAGCTCTCATCTTTCTGAAGAGTCGGATTCACACGTTCCGTTTGCTCAGGCATCAGATATAGTCTCGGGTTTCAAAGGAGCCGCCTTGCCGTGAAACCGTTCTCAGCATCCAGAAACGTATGATGAGGGTATGCAAATAGCTGATACCTTGATGGCGCGCTGTCGGAGCACATCACAGCTGCGGGGGACCTTTCTGAGTAGTTCAGCATTTAGCTATTGGTAAGGACTGGTCTGTTTTGCCACTGGTTTTCTCTTCGTGCTTGGTCTGCTCTAGCAAGTTGGTTTTCTCTCATGTGGGGTCAATCGATAAGTTGGTAACGTACATCATGCTCATGCCCTTGTTCAATAGCTGAACGAAAGATTTGGTGACGCTGTAGGGGACAGAAATAATGTGATAGTACCCACTCCTACTTGAAGTATTAATTAACCAAAACCTAAGTGTTAATTATCTACCGATTACATGTTTGTTAATCATTAATCAGTCATAATAATTAATGTATTTCATGCAGTTACATTGTAGTTAGTTGCATTGTTCATGATTTGTACATCTTCAAGTAATGTATTACAAAAGATTCTTCAGTCGTGTGTGTGTGTGTGTGTGTGTGTGTGACTATGTCTGTATGTGTGTGTGTGGGGGTTCCATTGGGGTAGCTTTATAGATTTAGTTGTATTTACATGTTGTCGCTGTGGAATGGAGAAGTTGCGACAGGCTTAGAGTTTCTTGAAAAATGAGTGTTGATTTATAACCAAGTAATTTCAACTGTTTATTGTAAAATAGCATCGTGACTAACGCCCAGCATGAGACTGAAGGATACGCTGAGAAGGTTATTTCATAGCAGTGAGACTGTAAATATAGAGTTTGAAAGCAAGACTTTGAATCTGCTCATGAAGCAATACATTCCTGGGCTGTTGGTTTACCTGCAGATTGCCGGCAGGAGTCTTAGCGTAACTGTTTCCTAACACAAAGGTCAGGTAAGGATATACTGAGTGACAGAGGAACTGGCTGACTGAGGGGACGTTCTGGAAAACCTCAGAACGATGGGCCTCCCAGGTGGATGTTGGTGTTAGAAAAGTGTCTGAGAAGAGACCTCTGGTTTAGCAACCAACGTTGCCGGTCTTGGCTGTCGCTGGTCTGCTGGGGCGCGTGCAGCTCGGAGACAAGTTGCCTGGCAACCGTGCTGTGTGTAGGAAAGCCGCAGGCTTGGCTGGGGGTATATTGGTGCAGGATTCTCGATGTCATGGAAGTGTCCAGGCGTTATGGCAAACACATGCCTGAGACAGAACTTCGCAGAGCAAGATGTAATTTAAATTAAGAGAATGTATGGCTGTTTGTTTTCAAAACCATGGTAGGGAAACAGCTTGGTGGGAGTTTGATGTGTCTATTAAAAATAAATCAGTTTTAGTTCCAGGTAGTCGGGAACATAATGGTTTGGGAACGTTTAGAGACTAAGACCTTGACTAAAACAGGGAAGCTGACCTGTTTCGATGTTAAACACCCATTTATACGAGATGTAAAACCCTGTGAATCACTTTAGATAAAAAAAAATACTTGTTGCCCTTATATATTAAAATTCCATTGGTCCCTTCCCTAAACAAATCCACGTTGGCGAAATGCTAACTGCTGCTAACTTCAGTCGTGAAGCTATGAGCTGACATGGTAGGTGGGCAATAGCACAGTCATTTTTCTGATAAACTCTTTACATAGACCTAATGTGCAGTGCAACTGGCAGGTCACACATGCACTGGTTCTGACATAACCTGTTAATTCAGATTTGCTTGCAGGGGTTTGTAATAGTGACAATCCTGTACATACCAGACACCTCGTTGCCTATGGTTAGAAAAAAAAAAAACACACACACACGCAGCTCTCCTGTTCCTCTGTGCGCACAAATGCTAGGCGTGTGCCCGTAGCTGATTGGTCAGAGGATGTTCACTTGGTCTGTGGTTGTTCTATAATCAGACTGGAACTGACGAGGGTGTGAGGCATTAGCTTCCGACTTCCGCCTTGCCTCGCTTCACCAGTCACTCACATCCAGGTCTGGTGTTCTGGGTGGATGGGGC
>JAODKF010000050.1:6717921-6729230 GCA_026779585.1 Mormyrus proboscirostris | reverse complement strand
CCCCCCCCCCCCCCCCCCCCCCATGTCCATCCATCCATCCATCCATCCATTAATCGATTCCACCCCCGCCCCTCCCCGATGTCTTTCAGTCTATTATAATAATATCATAAGTGATTGGCTTTTATAAAGTAATGAATATTTCTCTTATTGCATAGTCCATAGGTCCATCACTGGATGGATGGGCCTCAATATTTTATAGAATATCACAGAGCTGCAATACAGTAATTTTTTCCAGGCACATGGGTATAACGGTGAAGTCATGTCCGCACTGACCCTGACAGGAACGTGGCTGTTCATTAGTCTTTTTCCACGTGAGAACGTTAAGTCACTAAGATCGTTGGGTCAAGCAAGGCTTATGAGGAGCTCATCATCAGCCATGGAGAGTACCTACTGAGAGTAGACCAAGGAAGGAAAACCATGATCTATGCAAGATGGGCACATAGGTTGTCCCACCTGGTACAAACTAACAGAAGTTGCACAAATTTCAGGCCATTTAAATTATGGTCACGGGTATATTATAGCACTCAGAAAGGGTCAAGAAGTGCATTAGAATGGACAGTAAGTGTGATCTGAGCATTTAAAGTGTGGTGTTGCTGTTGGTGCCAGACATGGTGGTTCCAGCGTCTCAGAAACAGCTACCTTCCAGGGATTTTCACACGCTAGAGTTTACGGAGAATGGTGTGATAAACAACATCCATTTCTGTAGCCAAAAACACCTCGCTAATGAGATTAGTGGAGAGTGCTTTGTTAAAGTTGACAGGAAGGCCAGAACTGTACCTCATAAAATTGTCCCTGAGTATATGGTGCTTACCGTGCCCTAAGAGTGACCTTCACATGCAGCCCTGCGATGTCATTGATGCTCAAGCTGGAAGGCAAACTTGCATGGATGACTGAAGTAGGCAAAATTTCTGTAGGAGGATCCGTCCTCTGTTGTGTTGAGACACTTGGGACTCCCCCCTGGGTGACCTCACTGTGTTGTGGTGATGTGACCTGCGAGCAGATGTTCTTTGCCGTTGACGTTCCTTCAGTGCAAGAACATGACTGGGAAGATGCAGTTTGACTGTACAGCTGCAGCATGCCTTTCTGGGGTGTTCTCAGGAGGAGTGACGTAAGTGAAGTAGTCTCACCCTCTGATGAAGGACATTGTGTGAGGCGATGCCCTTTGGGGGAGGAAGTAATGAGAGTTCAGGAACCTGTCAGTCACTGACTCGTGTAGCACACGTCTCCATGGTCATGTCAGAGGCTGCCCATCGTAAGATCAGAACCTCACGTCTCCCCTCAACGGATGCGTACTCCCACACCGGCCTTCCCATGGTCACACGACCAGTGAGTTGTCCTGCCCGTGATGTGTTGGTGCCTGACTGTCCCTGATTCAGCTCTGAGACATCGTGTGTCGTTTTCCTGTGTGTCATCACACTGAATGTCAGAACGTCTGGCGCATCTTATGCCCAGTTGTGCCTTTTTTTTTCCTGCCCAGTCACATGACCGGCCTGCTTTCCATCAGTCATTCTGAAACACCGAGTGGAATCAGGCCGTCGGCGTCGACGCGACGTCGGGATGATGCACGTCTGCTCTTCACAGGCTTCACTCTTCCCTAACTTAGTCTGAGAAAATTCTGGTGTCATGGTGGGTTCGAGTGCATCCTTGTTCAAAACCACGTGCATTTAGCTCAGTGTGAAATCTCTGGATTCCCCCAACCCCCTCGCCCCTCAGTTTGGCTTTTTAATTAAAAGCTTGTATGCAGCTTGTACGCCCTCCTCTCTGAGCCTGCCTGTCTCCCTCCTTCCGACGATCCCCCTCCCACGTTGAGGCAGAATGGCCGACGGGCCAAACTGACCCGGTTTAAACGGCGCGCCGCAGCTTTGCTGAGGACTGGGAGGGCCGCCACGAATCGCTTAGCCCGAGTGGTTATTTCAGTCAGAACGCCACACCGTCAGCCCACACAGAAAGATGCAGAGAAGCACGGTCAGGAAAGAGTAGTGAGGTAAACGAGAGTGCTGGAAATCGTGCGGCGTGGGTAGCTTCAGTCAGAATGTAGGTGTTTACACTCTGGCAGTATATAAAGAAAATATATATGTGGGTGTGCTTTTGCTCTCTTTGAAATATGAGTAGGCAGGCAAAATTTAAGAAATATGGCCGCTTCATAGTGTTTGTGGGTCTGGAGGCTTGTGCCTTGTTGTTGTACTAAGGGCGGGGGAGGTATGTTTAACCAATCTGTTTGAGTCAAGGTCAGGTTTGGTCAGTAATGGCCCCTCGCTAATACACGCCCAGGCCTATCTGGGTTCTTACGGTTCTCGCTGAGCTTTGGCACAGGCTGCCGGCTCTGCTGATTACACAGGCTGTTGGGAAGTTTTGTGTTTTAATCGCTCCCCCTTAACCCTGTGGCTTCAGCTCATACTTGACGGGGGGTATTGCCTCCTATTGACCTACAGAGAGTATAGCTTTTAAGCTATAGTAGACACACTTCTATTTTGGCAGCTTTCAGTGTTTTATTTCTGTGTATCAGTAGACCCCCTGGGTTGATCTTCCGTGACCCATAGAGACAGCACCACGTAATCTCTCTAAGCTACAGGATAAAAATTCAGAAGCTGCTGGCCTTTCACTCCTTATTCCACACATGCGGGCCCCAGAACTGACACTATTCTCCACCTTAACTAATAAAAATCCCTGAAAGTTGAGCAGCATTCCTTATGAATCCCCTATAAGATTTAAATGAGAGCTTGCATGCGATTGGCTGTTTCCTGAAAATTCTACAGTACTAAGACTTGTGATGCTAACATGTTGTTTTGCTTTGTTTCCTTACTGTGTATGGGTGTGTTTGAAAACATTAGGTGGAATTTCTAAACAACAAAAAGATCGCATTTGTTTCTATAGGTGGAGGTGGGAAAACTAACATAAAAAAAGACCTGATAGTCCTTGAAGAAAAGGAAATGCTTAAAAATAGTAAAAATAGTTTGGTACCATTTGCAGCTATTGTACAGACCTTCACAGAGCTGACAAACGCATGCCCAGAATCTGGTCAGGCTACAGGGTGTGGTGATCGAAAACATTAGGCGGAGGCCGCATTGCAACAGTGCAATAATACCTCAGGCTAGTAAAACGAGCAGCAAGGAAAATCCTAGAGTTTAAACCGACGCCGTCAGACAGCTGGAGCTGGTTTTTCCTGGGACGAAGCGTGAAGAACAGAATCTCCACGGCCCCCTTTTCCTCTTTAAAACAAGGACTAATCGCCTGATAAACATGGCAGAACGATGTGGAACAAAGCTTTGATTAAAAGTTCATGTTGACATGTCAGATAAAGTTTTAAACTGATTTAATAACAGCTGTATTAAGGAAGTCCACCTTTACTATGAGGGGCTAAAGAAAATCAGGTTTGGTCAGTGTGCTTCTTTAAATTGTATTCGCAAAAGCTTTGTACATACACATAGCACTTTATGAGAATGTGGAACATTTTCATTTTTTTCCATCACAATAAAATAATTTCATATTTATTGTGTTAACTGATTTTTGATCTCCTCTTTCTATAATTCATATCCCATCTAATGGAAGTTTTCATCTCTCAGAATGGTTATTTGAGTAATAGAAATCCCCCAAAAATCTGATGGACTTCTATTATTACAACTATCCTAAATTGTGCATTTTGTAGGTTTTAATGTGCACAAATAATGAAGTAAGCTCTTGAATTTATATGTAGTTTAACCCAACCAAGGCTAGCAGATGTCAGGAGAAGTCACGTGACCTAGGCAATGCGAGCCGATTGGACAAATCCGAATCACAGCAATCCCACAATGCACAGGTCTCAGGCACCACTCGAGGACACGTCCCACCTGTAAAAGTGGGACATGCCTGACAGCCGTAATAGGAAGTTACACCAGTTATTGTTCTGTTTTCAGAAGTAAATAGTGCTTTATCTCCTGGTTTGGGCAGCAGCTCCTATGCGAGGGTTGGCAGGCTCTAGGCCACAGTCTCCCTCTTGCTCATCCCCCACTAGATGATTCCGATATCAGTTGAAACTTTGCTAATGTGGGGGGAAAATGGTTGAACTCCCCCCTCCACACCGCGTTTGACCTGCACTCATCTAGCGTTTTATTCTGGGGATACACAAAATTTACCTGGTATTTTTAGGCATGACTACACAAAAGAAATCCCCGGACGTCAAGCACCTTTGGCTGAAAGGTGCAGAAACCCCATCAGCTAGTCACAGTGTAGCAGCAATGCTGCAACCATCTTCCAATTTCATATATTTCTCTTTTTGTTTAACGTTGTAGTTCATCTGTGACATGAGAGAGATTTGTCGTCCCCAAAATAGCGTGAAAATGCATGCTTATAACCGTACCTATGCAGTTATGGGACACATGGTGTTTTCTGTTTTGTGCACTTAGCAGAAAGCAGTCACTTGCAGTCTCCATTTCACTGTTGCCCCGTGTCCCTCCCTGAATATGCTGTACTTGAGATTAGTTTATGACAGGGTTTCTCAAACTGGTCCAAGGACCCGGTTGAGAAACTCTGGTTTCAGAGACTGCGCACAGACACGCACGTGGTAATGATTAGAGATATTCGGATCGGTATCGGCGCCGATCCAGACCTATTTGACGGATCGGGTATCAGCCATGCGTGACCGATCCACGTCCTATACTTACTTATTTAGTTTTTGGCAATCAATCGCATGACAGCTCTTTCCCATTTTACATGTGTTTTTTTTTTTTTTTGCAGCATTCAGATCGAACGCTATCGCTGCCCCTCAGTCTTTTTTGCTACTCAGTGGGTGTGAGTACAGTGACTTTCGCCTGCTGTGACATCATGCGCATACTCGTAAAATAAGCGTAAGATAAGATCTGGGAGTATTTTACGCTTTTCAGAAACCAGCACAGCGATTTGCAATCTATGTAAAATAAAGTTTTCAGGTGGGAATAGCGTTTAATCGATAATCCCATTTAACAAAGCGCACGCAACTGCGAGACAAAACAAAGCAACTTAATTGGACTGTTTTGCAAACTTGCTGCAGCTTGTGATACAAGAGGGGCTGCCATTGCAACAAAAGTGCTACTGTTGTTTCAACTACGCTGACACCGATGGGAGAAAAACTGTTAAAATTTTAAGCATTTGCCACTTGTGTATACTTGCTTTGAAGATATTCATATTGAACTGCAAATGGCTCAAAAACAAACGAGGTGGAACAGTACATTATGTATGTGTGTAGTAGCCTAATTAAATATTTTTCGTCATACATTTTTTCAATCTGTATTTACTAGCTTAAAAAAATTAATATATAAAGTATAACAAAGTAAAAAGAGCTCCTGTATCGGAATCTGTATCGATATCAGCAGTTGTGTATCGGAATCGGATCGGAACTGAAAAAATGTGGATCGTCCATCTCTAGTAATGATTCCAGTCACCAGTCCCAAGTGGTCACACCTTGATGGGGGACTATTTGACCCCCACAGGTGTTTCATTAACAGAGGACTCATCGGGGCAGGAAGGCATCTCAGGAGTAGTAATTCCGCACAAACGTTTGCCTCGTTTCTTGGGCTGCCTCATCAACACACGGATAAGTCTTCTGATTTAAAGGTTATCACAGACATGCAAGGTCAGAAAGACTCCCAGCCATTTCCCCGGTGTTTGGAAACATCAAAATTTATTGTTAAGATGAACGTTAGCCTGCTCAGGGTCAGCTTACTGCAAGCCCTCAGATGAAAAGCTCCTTTGTAGGGCAAAGTCAGCTTATTTGAATGGACTCCAAATTAGTTAGGGGGAGGGGGCAGTACAAAGAAACAGAAGGGGAGGCCAGCTGAGAACATCTGGAGGACTTTGCAGAGATGCTGAGCCATTTTACACCCCTTCCCCTGCAATTATTCTGTACCGTGATAATGCAGAGAAGGCTGATAGCCCCAACCCCCCCACGTGGTGCCAGCTCACAAGGAAGCAGGGGAAAGGTCAGGGGTGTGGAGGAGAGGCCGGCAGTGCTGGAGATCTGCCCTGGAGACCAAACAAAGACCCCTGCAGCAATGCAATGCAGCCAGCAGGCCTGGGTGGGGGAAGCAGGCATAGAGGGGCTTCAAACCAGGGTGTCTGCAGCGAGAGGTGTTTGCTCTGGATAGCTTCAGGAAGAACCCCGGGAATGTTGTGCTTTTCTAATCTCTTTCTTCGAGTATTAGAAATCACAATCAATGTATGGTCAAAAAATATACAGTAGAAACATATGTCAATGATGATCTTCAGCACCGACCCGGTCCACTATATCGGTTTCTGGAGCGGCATCCCCACCGCTCTGGGCCCCTGGCGATTCTTCTGCGTGAACGCGGCGAGATTCCCGGGAGGCTTACTTCCAGCTGTGCAAGCTCAATTACTTGATGTAGGAAGGTTCTTTAATGAACAGCCTATTCATCCTGTGCACAGGAATTAAATTAAGGGAGAGTTTATGTCTTAAATAAATCACACTGATCCAAAGGTGATACACGGCTCTTCTGTTAAAGGATTAATGAGCCTCGCCTTTGTTTTTGCACTTACCTGCAGTCTCCTTAGCAATATGCCGCTAACCACAAAGTAGACAGTATCTCTATGATTGTGTTTTCTGACGTGCAGGTGACTCAGACCTCTGAGAAGCTCTCACTGCTGATGGCACAGATGAGACAGCTTTGCGTCACCCTCTGAATCACTGTTTCCATTGCCAGCATCCAAAGCAGCATCATGTTATAATAGTGCAAGAAACACATATTTCTTTGTTTACCCATAACATTAATCCCAGTTCTCTACACATCCCAATCCATGGTGCTGTCTGAATGATTGAAGTCCTGTCATTTCTGTCTCTTCTACTGTGTTTTACCCTTGATGTCTCCGTGCTGAAAAACACGTCCGTGCCTCTGCAAATGTAACAGGCCTCAGGCCTATTTTCACAGGCCCCCATGTTGCTAATCCCAGGTATTGACTGGCTCTGGGTCTGTCTTCCCCCCCCCCCGCCCCACAGGGCATGCGGGTGCTGGTGGATGCCCGTGACAAGCTGGGGATCGCCTGGCAGAACTCGGAGAACGGCAAGCACGGCATGTTCGTGATGGCCTTCGAGAACAAGGTGGGGGTGCCCGTCGAGCCCAGCACCTTCCAGCAATACGTGCCAGCACTGCAGGCGCTGTGGGCCGACGCTGGCATCCGCGAGGCCTATGGGCGCAGGAGCGAGTTCCAGCTGGTGAGTGCGCCACCCTGGGGTGCCGTGTGATAGTAGGCGAGGCTTCCAGTGTGCTTAATTTCCTCAGCTGATCCACTTTTTAAATGGTAGGTAAAATCACCGTCCCCAGAAAACATCTGTATAACAACAAGCCAGTTTGTGCAGACTGCTGGGGTCACAGTGGACGATTGTCCTTGCCATGCCTGCGAAGCTGCTTTCCTAATGTTTTCGCTTGCTTAGTTTCTCTGAAAAGACTGATGAGTCATCTGCCCATAACAGGAAAACTGTTTCTGCGAAGCATAAACCACAGTGATTAATGTGGCGTCCATCGTGTCAGGGTGTGAAGAATCTCTGGCTGCTGTTTTGTGTCGAGAATATTTTGATTTTTCTATTATGCTGGTTTGATTGCACAGCTTTTTTTTCTTGTTCTTTTGTACTTTGTTCTGACGTTACATAAATCAGTCACAAAATTCAGTTTGCGTACTGCCTTATTTGTCTATTCTATAGAGACAACCCACCACAGGCATACTGATTTTAGGGAGGTGGTACTTGCTAGGCTTGGGCAGTATTGCCCCCCAGCAAAATTTATTGGGGAATATCGGGATAGCATTGCTTTTGAAAATACAGTCAAAATACCATTTACCTCAGTATATTGTCTGGACGGTGTACAGGTGTTGCAAATTAGATAAACGGCCAAGCCCCGTGTTGGCTGGCTGGGGCGGGGGAGGTGCTGGCGGTTTGCTGACCAGGTGGAGTGGGGTTGCAGCGGTAAAAATTTGAGTCTGATCATTTTATCACCACTGAATAGCGAAATTACAGACTGTCGGCACGCTGTGCCTCATTCACAGGTGTCTGCGGGGGACTCATGGAACTTCCCGGAGAGTCGGGACGTCTGACAGTGGCTGCATCCGAAGTGTCTTACAATACTAACACGAGGAAAATTCAGCCTAGTCGTATTTGTTTTCACTTGCGTTTGTGTGCACATTTGGCATTTGGGCAATCCAAAAGTAACACAAATAATCAGCTTACGTTACTTAAATACTGATAATCATACTGGAGAACATTTCTTCTCCACACACTTCTCCTAACTCTCCCTCACGGATATACATATCAGTAGCAGCATGGTCTCCTGCCTCCCCTGTCACAGCAAAGGTATTTTATTGTTGGGCAACACAGGGCAACACTATTCCGGTGTTTTGAAATCTTAGAGATAAAATTTGCCGGGTGAGAGAGCTGGGAAGCACTGAAAATACTGTGGTATACCATTATCATGGTGTCCAACATCAGGAGGTTTGTTTAACTCTGTTGTCATGGTGTCCTACAGCAGGAGGTGTGGTTAACTTTGCTGTCATGGTCTCCTACCGCAGGAGGTGTGGTTAACTCTGTTATCATGGTCTCCTACAGCAGGAGATGTGGTTAACTCTGTTATCATGGTGTCCTACAGCAGGAGGTGTGGTTAACTCTGTTATCATGGTCTCCTACAGCAGGAGGTGTGGTTAACTTTGCTGTCATGGTGTCCTACAGCAGGAGGTGTGGTTAACTTTGTTGTCATGGTGTCCTACAGCAGGAGGTGTGGTTAACTCTGTTATCATGGTCTCCTACAGCAGGAGGTGTGCTTAACTTTCCTGTCATGGTATCCTATGGCAGGAGATGTGGTTAACTCTGTTGTTATAGTGTCCTACAGCAGGAGATGTAGTTAACTCTGTTGTCACAGTGTCCTGCAGCAGGAGATGTGGTTAACTCTGTTGTCACAGTATCCTGCAGCAGGAGATGTGGTTAACTCTGTTGTCACAGTGTCCTACAGCAGGGAGTATGGTTAATGGTGTTGTTGTGGCCTCCTAAAGCCATCCTTTTGTGGTGGCAGCTTTGATGTATGTCCATTTTGCTACGAGGGGGCAGGCTTTTCTATACTGACTTCCCCGGGGCCTGCAGGCAAGCTGACAAGACTTCCTGTTTGGGAAAGGCGGCCCTCAGGACTAGCAAGTCTCTGAAAAGAGGATGTTGCCTCAATCCACTTGGGGAGCTTAGGGAGGAAAAGAAATTACCATGACAGTTAAAAGAAAAGATTCTCTGGCTCTGCCTTTCAGTCTCACATCTCATATTTTCTTAAGATTATATTTCTGTAGCACTTCCCAAGGATTGCAAAAAAAAAAAAATCTCTCTTTCTTCAAAAATCTCGCTTAGCTAGACGAGGCTGTAATGTATGTTTCACATAATAGTATGCGAATAGGCTGTTTTTATGACCTTAATGGTATGAAGTAAATAGTCAATACAGATGCAGAATGCATGTTACTGGGAACTGATAACATAATTGTCTGGTTGTGGTAATTTTAAGGGAATAAATTTGCATTTTCTCTGTAATCTGTATGTTGATATTGGACAGGGAAGGTAGAAGGTACTTGAGCTTGGTGAACAATTTCTGATTCCAGTAACAGCAATCGCAGAATACAGATCTTCATGCTTTGCATTCCTCTACATCCAGGGTTTTTATACTACTTTGGGGATTTTGTGGAAGGAGTGTTATTTAGGTAACTCTGAATGCACATCCTGCGACGTGGGAAGTTCTCAGACTGGCCTCTCTGACCACAGCTAGACATTCTCGGATGACTGATTAAGGATTTAGCCCATTCCTTTGCTGACCACATCTGAGGTTCACCGAGACTGACTGTAAGGAGGTTACGGATGAGCCGAGAGACTTGTTTATAGGAAGAGGGCAATATCACGATGTATATTCTGGACGAGATGGTCGGTCTGTCCCTCCCATGAGTCTCTGAGACAGCGACCCAGAGAATGCTGTGCATTTCCTGTCCCCCGCATTGCCTGACGTCATCCCAGCTCGGATCATTCACAGACACAAATATCGCTTTGGATGGAAAGTGGGGAGCATAGGAACATTTTACAATTCATGTAATAACGTGAGGAGCGCTGATGGTCGATTTCCTAATGACCTGTTCCTTATGTGTCCGGCTGCTTCCCCCATCAAAGCAAAGTTGCTTTATTATCACCTGAACTCTGTAATGCGTCTGTCACACGCTGCGAAAATATGTTGTACCGCCGGCAAGATGGCTTCAGTAAGTGTTTTGCTCGTTGTTAATACTCGTGTTCCCGACCGTGTTTGCCCATGTCTCGAGCGTGTATAGATGACCCGCTGTGTGCGTACCTCGCTGTCCGGCGTCTGACCTCTCTGTGTTTTCGCAGTATGGTGGGACCCGGTGTTCGTCCAGTGTCCATAAGGGGCGTGTTCTCCCCTTTAAAAGAGCCTCCTCATCATTCGTGTCACAATGCCTCAGTCTGCCTGGTGCAACAGTGTCAAATAAAGCAATAAATGGAATATACTGTAAATATGTAAGACATAAATACTGGACATTTTAAGACAAAACATGGACATTAGGATAAGAATAGTGTTGGTGGGTGAGAGAGATTATGTAAATGGGTACACAGGACCAATCAAAGGAACAGGAAACAGGCGATAACGTGGAAATGAAAGAGCAGATCAGAAGAGTGTGCAGTAAATAAATAGGATATGTATTTGAGTTTGTTTACGTGCGTATGCCCTACACGCGAGCTACACGCCGCTCACACCCTCGTGCGATAGATGTGGTGTCCACCATACTCACTAAGACAGCCTGCAAAACTGGCTCTCTCTTGCATTGTGCGCTCAGCGTCTGCTGTTAGGATCTCTTTGTAGGCAGTTAGCCGCTGGGACAATCTGCTTCTGGCGGCTGCTTGTGTGTCTCCTTTCATGGGGTCAGACAAAGAGGGTGTCAGACAGCGCCGATCTGTTTAACGCGGCCAGGCCAGAGGCCACGCCCCATTTTGCCACTCGTCCAGGGTGAGGACCGAGTGTTTCCCGGCAAACCAGGGCTACTGTTCTCAGAGAGGTCGTGGTCAGCGGTGGGGGAGAAGTGGCCCCCTCCCCCGGCTCTGCTACCCCTCTCGCCCCTCCTGCTGAGACCTGGAAGGGTTCCATGTGTATCGGAGCTCATCGGCTCATCGGCGTGGGCGGGGACCAGCTGTAGTTAATCGGAGAATCCCCATCAGGCGGTGCGGCCACGGGTCATGTGAAAGTGAGGACCTGGCTTTCGTCTCCGTTCTCCCCACAATGACTCCGTCTTTTCATTCTGTATGCGGCTCAGAACACAGAGACACC
>JAODKF010000050.1:6692561-6704892 GCA_026779585.1 Mormyrus proboscirostris | reverse complement strand
AGGGAGATGGTGGTGGTCTGGTAGTTAGGGATCTGGCTGGGCTCCCATTAGGAACACAGGAAGATTGTGAGTTCACTCCCGGGGGGGGGGCACCGTTGTGACCCCAAGCAAGGCCCTTGACCCCAACTTGCTCCAGGGGGACTGTCCCTGTAGATATAGTACATAAGAACATAAGAAATTTACAAACAAGAGGAGGCAAATCGGCCCATCAAGCTCGTTTGGGGAGAAAAACTAATAGCTCAGAGTTCTTAAAATCTTACCTAGTTTTGATTTAAAGGAACCCAGGGTTTTAGCTTCCGCTACTCTAGCAAGAAGACTATTCCATACTCTAACTACACGCTGTTTAAAGAAGTGCTTCCTCAAATTTGTTTTAAAATGTTCTCCCACTAATTTCCACTTATGGCCATGAGTTTTAGTATTTAAACTAATATTGAAATAGCCATTTGGCTGAACAGCATCCAGACCTCTTAGAATTTTATATACCCGTATCATGTCCCCCCTTAGTCTCCTCTGCTTGAGGCTAAACAGATTCAGCTCAGCTAACCTCTCCTCATAAGACATTCCTCTATGACCAGGAATCATTCTCGTAGCCCTCTGTTGCACCTTTTCCAAGGCAGCAATGTCCTTCTTGAGGTATGGTGACCAAACCTGCACATAATATTCTAGGTGGGGTCTTACAAGGAATTATATAAATAAGTAATTCACTGTCATTTTGCAAAAAAGTGCCTGCTAAATGAATAAATGTAAATGTTTTACTGTAATATATGTGTTGCCATACCCACAGTTTTTGCACAGAATACATTGTGTTGCGATGCAAAAAGGAGACGGACACTCCATGGCCTCATTTGTATAGATGGTAACAAAGCAGCAAACAAAAACAAAATTACGAAATTTCTGCTAAAAGCACAATTATTTGTGTTAGTGCATGTGCATAGTGTACTTTGTCTGTCAAAATGCAGCATATTTCAATTTACAGTGCTCTAAATTTCATTAGGTTTTGACCTTAACTGTCTCGAACAGATTATCTAAACGTCTGAAAAATCAGCTGTAGTTGTACAAAGTTTTGCTGGTGGCGAACATTGACTGAAAGAAGTATTCAAATGTGGGGGAAGTGGTGATTGAATGCATATTATGTCAAAGCAATGCAAAGGTATAGATAGTTTAGGTCACATAGTCCAATGGTTTGGTGCATGTGTTACAGGAAGTGTTTTGAAAAAGTGGACATGGTATTGAGACGCGTTAAAATGTTTGGAAAAAAACTGTAAAGCCCTTGTTTTCACAAGTTTATAAACAAATTAGTACACTGAGGTACAAATTCTTTTATTAAATTATTATTAACACAGAAAAATTACATGATAGTTAATTGATGGGTTTCTTGCTTGTTCTTTTCTCAACTCTTGCTTGTAGTTCGGAGTGACAACAGCTAAATGCCACCTTGTGGCCAAATTCTGGAATTGCTTTAATGAGTGACCTTTTCTTTTCGTAACCTAAATGATGCTATCATCCATCACGAGATTACAAAAAGACACATTGAGCAGCGTGAAAACTGAAATTCGCCCAGCCTTGATATGGTTTTATATATTAGCATGTACATATATATTTATATATTGGTTCACTTTTCTGCATGATACTTGCACTGTGATACATGTGCTTGTGACATTTGAGATGAGATATAAGTTGATGATGACTGTAGACTCTTTTCTTTATGCCACTGTTTTTGGACGGGAGGGAGGGGGGCACCTGCCTCTTTTGCCTTTTGAAAGCGCCCTCCGTCCAGAATTTCTAAATGCTGCTTTTTCACTGACCACCGTTTATGCAAAATATACTGTGGGGGATCCCAGAATTTATGAGAAGGTCTTTGTGCGACATACCAGTTGTTGTGAGTGTCTCTGTCATTCTGTTATCACTCAGAACAGTGGACATCAACTCGATGGGGCATCACCACCAAAAACTGTCATGCTTTGCTGCAGGCTGAGAGGCTGACACAGATGACAACTTCACCTTTCAGTCAGTCTCGGGGCCTGAGAACGCATGATTAGGTCAACTGGCAACTGTCCATGGCAAATTATTATGCATGTCAGTGTCCACCAAGGGACTGGCATCTCATCTAAGGTGTCCCCCTGCCCTGCGCCCTGTGCCAGTTTTTTTACTTCTTATAATTCACAGAAAATCCCCATCACATCGCGTGTTTATGACCTGCTAACCGTGTGATCACCTACTGCGATAAGAGAACCATGAACTCGGTGTCTCATTTTGACTATTAGTGTCTCACCTCACACATTACATGCTTCTTATAATCTTTTAATGTTGAGCACAGTTTAAACAACAGTTTAAATGACAAAAACTCTATCATTACCATTCGTGTTCGTTTGCTGGTGGTACCTGGCAGTACCTTTGGATAAAAGAGCAGATCTGAACCTTCTGAAAGAGTCATAGGCAGAAAAGTCAAGTTTGGAATACCATCTGCCTTTCATTTTTCAGAGATTGGCATCATTGTGAAATTTCTAAAACAGAGCAATCAAAATGTCACGGTGCAGAAAAAAAAGTCTCTCTTTATGCTGTCTGTATAAAAAAACAGTTTTTTATGACACAATTTCATGAAATTTTAAATATTGTATGAAATGCGAAGGCTGTTTTAACTCCCTTTCATTGAGAGTGGCCGTTTTTTTGTCATATCTTTTTGTGTATTATTCTGCTTTCATTGTCCCTGGTCGTACCTCCAGCGCTGGTTAGTTTGTATGTCCTGCCAGTGTTGTACAGGTTTCCTGTCACGGTCCAAAACCATGTTGTTAGGTGAGCTAACATCCGTAAATCGCTCGTGTTGTGCGTGTGCATCCCATCCAGGGTGTTTCCTGGGATAAGCTCCAGGCTCTCGGCATCCCAGCACTGGATAAGCAGCTGAAGCTGATCATTTAGACACCGGGGCATAAAATAATAATAATAAGGCATGTGACATTTCTCACTTTTATAGCGCTGTGCTTTTGTCGCTTTTAGAGAGAGCCGTGATGATTTTAAGGCTCTGAACATCTGTCCCATGGAGAGGGCTATTTGGTGAGGTCTTTATACAGCCTTATCAAATTCCATTATTCACACTGCAGGAGCCCATCACCTTCATGAGCAGTGGTGGATGGTTCCGGTCCAGAATGTACAAGTTCAGACCAAGATTGTTTCAACCAATCAGTTAAGTACTCTGTGATTGGCTTGGACCTGAAGTATCCACCTATGACCATGAGAAAATGTTCAGAGAAACAAAGGAGACTGAAACCAATGCCGGTCAACCCGTCAGGTGACTTTGTTGGACACCTCGGGCACCATCTTCTGAGGGGCCAGTGAAGCTCATCTTGGATCCAACAAGACTTCCGCTGGCCCTGACTATCTGAGAGATGTCATTAGGAGGTCAGGAAAGACTGACAGTAGGGCTGCTTTTTTCTGCTGTGAAGTTTTAATCCCATGGGGCAATTGGGGTGGGAAAATAACTTTATATGGAGTCATATTCAGATGTTTTCCTTTTGCTACAGAATATCATACACCCATCTTGCTTGGCACTTACTATAAAATGATCATCTCTGGCCTGACAAGATCAGCATGCATTTCAACAAGAAAGTTCCGCTGGTCCAAATCTGACTCACCGTTTATTAGGATCACAAGGAGAGCAGTACATGCCGGCAATGCCGATTAATGTCTCCTTCGCTGGAGGTACGTGACTGGCCGCATGGCTCAGCCTTGCTCTGGCATTAGGGATCGAGAGCCACGTCTGCTGTTGCTTCATGGTATGGATTGCGTGCCAGGGCAAAAGCCCACCGCCCACCCTGGTTCTTGGGTGGCCGTGAGGATGGGCTGAGGTAGAAGGGAGGGCATTCGAGCTGGAAACTCACATGTGGAAGGACATGAATGGAACTTGTGATCGCAATGAACTCCAGACCTGCAGATCTGAAACTTTGCCAGGATGTCCCTGTTACAGATGTAGACCTTTGGCCATATATTAATCCTGCAGAGCAACTTTACACCAATTAATGGAATAATTTCTTCTTTGTGTCAGTTTCTTGGAAGCTTTTCATAGAGGTGCAGCAGTAGCTCAAAAGGTCACAGCTCACACATTTCCGTCTCGTTTTCCTCGGACTAACTAGTGTACTCGTGACAAGCACCAATACGTTCACGCTGCCAGGTCCTGAAATGCTTGCTGTGCTGTAACTCCCCCAACTCCCCCACCCTCGAGGGCTTCTGTCTTCTGGGATTCAGTCCCAGACCTCATTATCTCTTTGGAAATCAGCATAGACACCATTGCTGCCAGTAAGTGTGAGGAACCCTTGCTAATTCTTCCTGGAACCACACTTTCCTGTTATTCCTATTAATTCTTTGCTAAATCCAACCCCTGATTGTTGAGCTCCTGTGTTCATGTTTAAGAATGACAGCAGTGTCTGAGCTCTTCCTAGGTGGGCTTCTCTCCTTATGGTTCTCCCATGCATATTAGAGTCTGACCTCTATTCACCAGAACCTACTGTAATAGAGACATTTTTTTTCGAACCCACGTCAGCCCGGCATACCGTGCCGCTGTCCTTTTTCATGCCTGCTGGCTCGCTCTGCTCTCTGCCTGAGGAACCCCTTGGTCCTTGGTTATATCCTGTGAAACTCAGGAAGGGTGTGGATGTTTTCGTGAATGGATGCGATCTGGGCAAAAACTCCTCTTTATGTATATTTTGCTCAAAAATGTATACATACCTATAACCAACTGTAGTTAGTATGAAGTTTGTTGACTGTTAGAGAGGAGGACAGGCTTGGAGAAATGGCCCAGCCCATGTGAATTTATAGGCTTTTACCCGTTAAAGTTATAGAGCGAAACCATTCTTTTGCACGCTGCTCGAATTGCCTGATCCCACTCACCCCATTCCACCCTCCAATCACGCTGTTTTCCATCTGCAGTATTTTACAGCTGGTGCCAAAACCTGAGAATACACGCGCTGTTGCAGAAGCCAGGCGGGTGTCATTTGCATTTTGGGAGGAGGGAGTGTGGGTTTACTCACATGTATGTGCACTTTGACTATTGTTTTACGGTTGCTACACAGTTTATCTTCCGTTAAGGGACAATCATTTCCCTGCAAGATTGCACGTAAAGTGGGATACCCGTATCTTCGGTTTTTTGAAAAAAAAATTGGAAAAGTCCAGAAATAAACAGTTCATAAGTTTCAAACTGCATGCCAAGAGAGAACAGGCTGTAACACACTGAAATCCGCCAGCCTAGTCACACCTAGCGCATAACTCATCTCCCTTTGTCCCCCTACCCACACTTCACAGCAGAACTCTCATCCAGTCTCCTCTAGCGTTCTCCTTGATCGCGATCGTTGCCGCACTATCTCAGTGTCTGTTACAAAAATGTATAAAAAGCATGATTTTCATTGCTTTGTCATCATTTGATATATATATTTATCAATTCATTGCATTGTTGTGTCTTGAGAATTACATTAAAACATCAGAATTTCTGTGTCCACACTTATGGTGTGATAACGCTTCTCTTCATGGCAATCTATGTGAGGATGCAATGAGTGTAACAAGCCTGGGTGTATGCAATTAGAGTTATAACTATCAAGTACCTAGTCATATAAAAAGTGCCACACACTCTGTGGTCAAGCGTCTGGTCATGGAGTGGATGCCTCAGGGTTGAATCATGGGTATGTGGACTGTAGTGGTGGTCAGACCAGGAGAAACATCAGCCAGCATTCATGCTGCTGTCAGCTACGATGGCTGCCTATGGGACACCACTTGACCACGACCCGTACATGTTTCCTTAACTAATAACTTTCTTGAGCTAAAACACCAAGGACAGGAAACCATATCGCCTCTGTTCTTAGGAAATATCCTGTTATTATTCTGCTGCTTTTGAATATATAGGAAATATCCATCAATGCTTTTGAAAGCTGAAACAAAACCGATGTGGAATTATTGGCCAGTAGCAAATACACTTAAAAATACTGCTAACTATTGTATACCTGGTGGGGAAAATCCTGCGTTCTCATTGGTTTTCGGCAGCCTGGTGGCTAGTGGCTTCCTGTTCTGCGTCATTTATTTGGCCTACGGCTTGCGATAATGGTTGTTGTAGTTTGTGTGTGTGGGGGGGACTCAGCGCCGTCTGGCCAACCCACAGCTGTTTCCTGCCCTGGGGCTTTTCTAGACACACACGGATGCAGTCATGGCCACCGTGCGCCATTCCCCCTTCTCCCAAAACTGCGTTTTCAGAGAGCATGACTACCAATTCTCATAACTTGTTTCCGTGGTTGACTAGTAAAGGGGCCACAACATTGTGTCTTGTATATATATTAACTTCTCAACCCTTAGAGAGCCTTGGAAGCAGGAAGATTCTGATAGATGGTAGAATACTCATAACTCGTTTTGACCTGCAAGAAAGTCTCAAAAACAGATTTCTGTTGTATCTTACTGGAATATATTTTATCTGCTGATGTTTATCACAGTTTAAAGTGTTATGTAATGTTCTCTCGCGGAGTATCAGGGTCAAGCTTGGTGTCGGTGTTGTTTTTTCCTTGCTTGATGGCTAGATTGCAGCTTATTTTCCTACAAGTAGGGTGTGGTGCGTCTCTAAGGCCATATTCATGTCTGCTGTGTCACCAAATGTGACGAGTGGCTCTTTTGGTGGCATCTTGCTATTATACACCGTATCGGCCAAATGACCGCCCCCCCCCCCACCCCCAACCCCACCCTCCATGGTCAACTACTGCTCAAGAGCTTTGAGACAATGACACGCTGAATGGCATCCTGGTTGGTTACATACCGCCTTGAAGGTCTTGGGTTAGTGATGAAACACTCAGTTTTGAACGCTCAGAAACAGAAAGGATTCTGTTTTATAATAAGCAACCCGGTGACAGTTGCTGTTAGGTATATCATTAATTGTGGTCTAGATATTGGACATTTCACAGATGGCTTCTCAAAGTCTTAAGCCCCATCCTTCAGCACAGCCAAACTGAGCAATCTTATATCCTGTTTAAACAGCAAAACCACAAATCATGCAACATAATAGCTAGCTGTTTGACAAAGCATTTCCTAATCCCTTTTGTTTTTATCTCCAAGGGGGAAGCAGTTAAATATTTCTTGGACAACTTGGATCGCATTGGGCAACTGGTGAGTCATTGTAGCTTTTCCAAAATTCCTTTCTTTTCTGAATTTGGTGTACATTGTTTATCCTGTACATCTGTCATTACTCATAATGCTAGTCACACCGGAGCCATGAAGCAGAAAGAAAAAGTAACGCTGTTCAGTTAGCATTTGCCTTTTGGAGAAACATAATCCATAAATTGTATTCATCTAAAAAATATTGTGTGAAGCCACAGTACCCAAATACAACATCATGTGATTCAGATATTCAGCAGGTAGAATAGTTCAAGGGGATGCTCTTCTGATAGACTCTGTGAAGTGATTAACTATACAGATGGGTAGTGTAAAATTGTCATTTAAGCAAGTCTAGGTCTCTAAGCAAAGTTTTTAAAATTAGGTTAAATCTGCAAAAAAAAGAAAACCACATCACCTTTCTTTGTTTTACCTGCATAAGGTGTCACTCTCAGCTGAAGATCACTCACTATTCACATTCTAAATAGGCTGGATTTGATCTGGCAACCGTATGATTACAGGCACACAGGCTTAGCTCACTGAGCCATGAACACAGACAGGAGAAGCACTGCTGAAAGTGGCAGCGCTGGCGCAAAGCTTCAGCGGCAGAGATGTATGCGTCTGCCATATTGTAGCCGATCAGTGTAAACACTACCGACATGTGCTCTTGTTTATCTCAGTCACAATGGGCGTTAACAATTGTTCTCATCACATGCACCTATCATTGCATACATGTGCGCTGCATTCCCATATAAAAAAGAGACATTGTGTTCCCGGATCAGAGCCAGGCTGGATTCTTGTAATGTGCTGATTCTGTGGTTATTAGCAATCAGGCTCGGGAAACTCAAATCCTCCTAGTCTGAACTTGTGTTGTCCCTGGTACAGTAGAGGAGCTCTCTGCCCTTCTTCCTCCAGAGCCTGGGCAGAGAGTTCAGAAACTATTAACTGGAATTATGAAGACCTGGTCTTCAAGATGGTTGACTATGTCTTACTCACAACAAAATTGGGTTTCTCAAACTGTCACCAGCTGTTCAAGGCTTTCTTGGCCTGTATTTCAAAATATACTTTAGTCTTTATTCTTTGTTTTGTGCGTAATGATGGTTTGTCTTCGTAATAGCAGAAGATCGCTTCAGATGGAAAGTTTTTTATTGTGTGATATGTTAGTTTAGTTTCTAGTTTGGTTAATGTGACTGAAAGCAGAGAGTGACACTGGCAATATCCCAAGTGGCAAGAAGATATTACAGCAATGGTATCCGTTCCAACGAAGCCTTGCAAAAACTTGTAAGTCAACAAGGTCTGGTGAAGAATTCGGACCCAGTCTGCGCTGTGTTGGAAACTGTTTGGAGAAGCAGTGTATCTCCTTTCTGCTAGCTTTACAATATATATTTTGACCATCTTTATAGCAAAAACTCCTGCTGTGTCAGTTTGATCATTCTGATCGCTTGCATGATACCTATTTTTGCATGACTGCAAAAACTTTGCCAAAGACTTTGCTAAGAGGAAATTCCTTTCATCTTTGCCTTACAGAGCTATCTCCCAAGCAGACAGGACATCCTTCTTGCGCGGAAAGCCACCAAGGGGATCGTACAGCATGACTTTGTCATGAAGAATATCCCCTTCATGATGGTGGATGTGGGGGGACAGAGATCCCAGCGCCAAAAGTGGTTCCAGTGTTTCGATGGAATCACCTCCATCCTCTTCATGGTGTCCTCCAGCGAGTATGATCAGGTCCTGATGGAGGACCGCCACACCAACCGGCTGGTGGAATCCATGAACATCTTTGAGACGATTGTCAACAACAAGCTCTTCTCCAGTGTCTCTATCATCCTATTCTTGAACAAGATGGACCTTCTGGTGGAGAAGGTGCAGACGGTAAACATCAGCAAGTACTTCCCCGATTTTAGGGGTGACCCACGGTGCCTGAAGCACGTGCAGGATTATCTAGTACAGAGCTTCAACCGACGGAGGCGGAACCGCAGCCGGCCTCTCTTCCATCACTTCACCACTGCCATTGACACGGAGAACATTCGATTTGTGTTCCATGCGGTCAAGGACACCATCCTGCAGGAGAATCTTAAGGACATCATGCTACAGTAAAAGACTGCTGGGGCAGGAATCTGGCACCAACACCTGGTAACAGAACCAAGGATACCATGGGATCAGACAGTGAACTTTCTGCTTTGAAATCTGTACTTCCATGACGTTTCAAGCTTACAGAAACTTTCATGGAGTATGCCCTAATTGTATAGCGGGAATTAAGATAATAGAGAAAGTTACAAAATAATTTACAGTAGTGAAATAGTCTGAAATGGGCCAACATGGCGATATTCTTTCAGATGCACCTCCCACTGAAGAGGTCCTAGCTGGCCGCAAGCTTGGAACGCACTTTGATTTTGACTTCCTTTCAGCTGCATCCCTTGCAAAAAATAAAAGAAAAATCAATGGTACTTTTTAAAAACACTGTAAAGGAGGGGCAGTTTTGTCTTTTGGTATACACCCTCTGAAATCAGCTGGAGACTTTGTAAGGTATTTGCTCAGAAAGTATCTCAGTTGGTTGAATTACCACGTGCACTAATTAGTCACAGGCTGGAACTTAGATAAACTATATAAATATAGTCAAGGGCCCTGTTCATTGTGTAAAGAATATCACGCCACCCTCGGTCCTAGTGTGCGTGTGTGTGCATGTGAGTGAAGTAGGTTTATATTGTATTGTGGGGACCAAACATCCCCCACAATGTGATAAAACCTGTTACTTTGGTGTTGTGGGGACCATTTTTCAGGTCCCCACAAAGATCTGTGAATGCAATAAAAAAAACTAAAAATGCCAAAAGGCTTAGTTTGGTTACTTATGGTTAAGGTTAGGGCTGGTTAGAGGTTAAGGCCGTCAAGTTGGGATTAGAGATTTCCTAATAGAAGTTAATGAAGAGTCCACACAAAAATATAATTACAAACCTCTGTGTGTGTGTGTGTGTGTGTGTGTGTGTGTGTGTGTTGTGCTGTGTATTGTGTATTGATTAAACAAATCATTCTGTGCTAAATGTGTTAAGAAGACGGCAGTGGACTTAGTCATAGTACAGATGATGAGTTCACTGCAGTGCTTTGTCACCTAAATCTCATATTAATGGAAAGACCAGTGAGTCTCATTTAGGTTTTAAGCACTCGATTTTCTTTTAGAGACAATTAAATTGGGGGGTTGCATATCTTATTGGCAATTTACAGCCAGGACATAAGAGACTTTGCTATTTCCCGATTTGTTTTCTCAGTAGGAACCATTTAATAGCAGTAAGCTATTTCATCTTTCCTCTGCAATACAGCATGAGTTTATTACATTTATCAGATTTCTGGGAGTTACACTCAGTAGAATATGGTTAAGAGGCCATTGTAACGCTGGGCTGCAGAACATTACTGTTCCCATGGCTGTGCCAACTCCCGTTGAGTTAATAGGCAGCCACACATTTCTCTTGCACTAGGTGTGGAATTACACATTTCTTCAGGAAAACATAGATCGTTTTTGTTTCTTAGTTTTTCCTCGTTATCTGGTTTATATGCAGTTAGAATATATTTTACCCCACATCAGTACAAGCACTGTTTTTGCCATTGCATTCTGTCTGCTTGATCTCAGGAAGTCCAATTCAGGTTCTTGTGTTATCCTGGTAGTTTGGTGAATTGTAAATCTATTAAAAACTGCCTTGAAAAGCTGACTCCCATCCATTTAACAGGTCATTTTACAGTTTGGCTACCAGTGGTATTTTCACTGTCTGGTAGCAGCCTATTCCATTGACTGTGGAAATTAGCTTATTAAGATTCAACGGGGATTTCAGCCATGTAGCAGATTGCATCTGAACTTCTGCTAAATGCTGTGAAATGCATTGGGCCGCGTTTACTTGCTTGAGGTTGCCTGAGGGGATGAGGTCTCTGCACAAGCATACTGCTTGTTGATTGAGCTCCGCCCCCTTCCCAGAGTCCCACGGCCTTTCACCCAATCAGCCTCTAACTAGCCTGCCTCAGTGTGGTGCTTCGCAGGGCCATCTCTGTGACTTCCTGTGTAAGCAGAATGTATGTGATCACTTGTCGGATGGTACATGCTTTGTAGGATGAACATCAGGGTGGGTCTTTTAAACAGAAAATCAAGCCGTGCTTTCAGCTCCGAAAGTCATTTATTTTTAAGCGTCACCTGGGTTTATTGGTTCCCTGGAAAACTCTGTGTCAGAGAGGCAGAAAGATAAATATATTGGTGTATACGAAGGAAGAAGCTATTTTCTTTTCCCTCAATCTGAACAATTCATAAAATCAGACTATCACAAAACCTGCATCAGGACCAGGGTGAAGAAATAGTTATTTTTTTCCCATAAACTGGGGCCTCTACTTTCACTCTATGCCAGTGATTCTGAAGGGTCATTCATACCCCCCATTCCTGAGATGTGCACACATTGTAATGAATCCAACTGACCATTAGGGGGTGCTCTTCAATCTCCCTTCCTCATCCTATTTAGTATTCATGAGCCACTCTCCTGAGGATCCTTATTCAGATCATAAGTTTGAAACTGTGTGGCCTTTAGAATGCAGTGAAAATAAAATCTAATTACCTATTGAATTATTTATTCTGAGCATGAAATATAAAGAGACTAAACACAATTTCCAGACGAAACATGGCCCTGTTAATAATTTTCTGAAATGGCATCGCTCTGGATTTAATGGAGTTTCTAATCTCTTGTTTCCACCTTGAAATAATGAAGTGTTTGTCTTTGAAGAACATTAACGTAGCATGTCTATGCACAAGTGCAGAATTCCTAATTATCATCTGCAGCAGCAATAGTGTATTTTAATGAGAGGACATCAACATTCTTACAAGCTGCTACCACCAACCAGAGTTGAAATACAGACCCAAGACATCGTAGCGATTATTATACCATCAAAGGATAATGTGGTTGTTTCATTATTTGACAGCTATCTGGGTGACAATAGAGCAAAGTCTTGCTTGATAGCATTTAAACATTCTAAACAGTTTATTTGGTAGATTAAAGAGTCATAAAACTCCTAAAATATAGCCTGCAGAAGGTTATGCTCTGTCTATGAAACACTGCCTGTTTATTTATTACGTCCCATGTATTCACATGCCTTCAAAGCCTCTTACACATTCTCCATGCGGGGGGGGGGGGGGGGGGGGGGGGGGGGGGGGGGGGGGGGGGGGGGGGGGGGGGGGGGGGGGGGGGGGGGG
>JAODKF010000050.1:6671200-6688601 GCA_026779585.1 Mormyrus proboscirostris | reverse complement strand
CCCTTGGTTTGTATGGTCATCTATCTAAGTAGCAAGAAGCAAGAAGTACACACTTTTGCCTTCATGATTGTCTTTAGGGTAGATAAGTTGCACATTCAGTGTAGCCTTTCTGCTCACTCTGGATTCCAGACTCAAGACTCGGGCGTTGTTTATTGTCAACACAGCTATGTACAAGCGCACAGTACACTGAAATATCCCCGGGTGCTGAACATAAACACAAACACACAAAAGATAAGTAGTATAATTAAGGAATGTGCAAATGCAATAAAAAAAAGACTGACTGCCTGGGGAAAAACTGTTGCAGGGTCTGATCTATGCTCCGGAACCTTCTGCCAGGTAGCGGGAGGGTGAGAGGGGTCTGTCACCATGCTGTTTGTACAGTGGATGGCATGTTTCCTGTACAGTACAGTGACGGGCGGGAGGGGAGAGGAGCCCCCGTGATCCTGATTATGTGGTACAGGGTCATACGGCCAGTGACGCTGCAGTTCCCGAACCAGACGCTGATGCAGCAGCAGAGGGTGTTCTCGATGGTCCCTCGGATGGGAGGAGCAGTCAGATGGTGGAGTGATTGGTCATTGTCGATACACCACGGCACACAGTGCACGGCGACGACGCGTGTCCTCGGCATTTAAACCCGTATGTGATATGGCAGCGGGGAGCGGTACCTTGCTCAGTGTAACTCAGTGGCACCCTGCTGGTTGGAGATTCAATCCAGCACTCTTAACAACAAGTGCCTTTCCCTAACCATTAGGCTACCACTGCCCCACTGGTTAAGATGCTGGGTTTTCTTGGTGAGGGAGGTGGTGTTCAGAGTCCTGGAGAGCTTGTCCGCCGTGTTCCCTCCCAGGGGCTTTACCGCTGCTAACTGTCTTGACGATGGAGCCCTTAATGTTCAAGGGAGAGCGAGCGGCAGGTTCTTCCTGAAGTCAACTGCTTCAGCACTCTTTGTGTACTAAGCTATTTTTACACGTCTGGCCTTCCTGTTAGCTTTAATGAGTCCAGCTCCTTGCCTAAGGGGTGGGCGGTACCCCGATGTCAAAGGCCTTATCGCTGTGATCGTGCACCACGATATGGATTTTCACTACACTGTGAAGGAACAGTCTATTTATATGTAAAAAACATTTTATTTTCTTCAAAGCTTCGGCTGCAATCTGAATACGTGACCTTATATAGTACATGCAACCAGTTCATCCGTGTCGCGTAAATTTTCTATATCAAACACACTCTGACCCCGTGTCCTGATAGCGTATTAACAAACTTATGTCAGATGTCACTTATGTCAGATAAGGAGCTGGATGCGATTCATCTGGAGAAATTCATCAGATCAGATTTTGCGTAATTATACTAATTAAACAAAAATAATCTGTTTATATTTATAGTAGCAAAATGGCACAAGTTCCCACTTAACACTAGAACTGCCCGTTTCCCGCACCAATTAACGTCAAACTCCTTTAACCACCAAGCAAGACGTACTTTGCATATGCAGCCATTTTGTTTACTCTAATATGCGATTAAAATAACAACAGCGAATCACACACCCTCTACCAAAAAGTTTATCGGTGATTTCATACTTAATCTTCGTCAAAGTTCACGTCATTTAACAACTGTATAAAGTAATGTTATATTTTATACAACGTTACCATCCAGTTTGACTTCCAATCACAGGCAGAGTGCCCTAACCTGCTATAGAAACAGCGAGGGTTCTTTATCCAGAGCAGGGGTGCACACCGAATCCGGACCAAAATACCATTTATTCATATTCATGAACCCACTGGAACGCACCCTTAGTCTCCCCCCCCCCCCCCTGGAGGGTTAACAGATGGCTTCTCAGCAGGTTTGTTCATGTGATGGAACCCAAAGGGGGGGTCTTCCATGCTTCCTCTGCCTGCTCACTGCTGCCCTCTGCTGGGCTGAGCTGCTGAGAGGAGAAAATAGAATATCTTTGTCATAGTACATATACGATGAAACGGTATGCTTTCCCACCAATCTCCACTCAAGCAGTTATATATTAACATTGTTTAAAGTATATAATGAAAATATATCATTTATTTACCATTTGTATCAATAACAAGGATGTTTTTTTTTCTCCATGACAACCTGGAATTCACATTTTATATAGACTAAACTTAGTGATGCAGTAAAAACGTGACAAAGGTTTTCCATGACCATCTTTTGTGTGACGAACAGCTAAGAGCCAGAATTTTACAGAATTTTCCGACTCTGTGCCCGTGAGTGGAAGGCCGCTGGTTCAGATCTCCTGGCCGGGAGAGTGATGTCTTTGCTGGGTCCTTGAGCAAGGCCCTTAATGCCAGTCCCTTCAGGGACACTGGATGGTGGCCGACCCTGCACTGGTGTCTCACGGAGAGCAAAATCGAATAGGTGACAAGACAATTTCCCCATAGGGATGAATGAAGTATCATCATTCATAAATAGTTTTTTTAAATTAATAATTTGAAAGCTTATCTGAAAGGATTGGTAGTCCTACGATTGGGGTATTAGTGATAGCAATACAGAAAAAAAAAGGATTTCACTCGTGGGATTCAAGTGTCATTTGAAAAGCAGAAGCTCATCTGGACATGGATTAAATTAGAGATTCACCGATTGTGTCGGCGAACTATTGATATTGGCCGATACAGCAACAATCAGTCATCAGCCATTGGTTAAAAATGGGGACCCTTATTGCTCTTTATTTTCACGTACGCTGTCTCCCTTCCCGTATATTGCCGAGTAATAGAGAAGGAAATTTTAATTGGTAATTTTTCATAATCGAGTTTAATCGAGTAAATGTGACAGCGGAACAAATCTGAGTTCTCACCTTAAGGGGAAATTGTCATGAGCTGAACGACACGGACCAGGGAAACAGGCGAAGGAGATCAGGACTGGGGTAAAATAAAAGGGTTTAATAGATAAGGAAGGGCCATAACACTACAGAACTAGGGAAACAAACGCTGACGTGGACTTAAATACACCGAGCGAATAAAGACAACTCGAAACAGCTGGTAAACACCAGGAATCCACATGAGGGTAACGAGGGGGGCGTGGCACAGGAGGATCGGCATGATCAGGGCAAGAGGGTCTCGCTGCAGACGCCCGTAGAGTGGAGATCCACCAGAAATACGTCACCTCCACAGGAAACACGTGATCTTTAAGGGCGTAAGGTGAACCTCCGGTTAGGGTTAAGGTCAGTGTTAGGGTTTGGCCCAATCCCAAACCGGTCCCTACACACTTATCCAGTGCAACACGACGACGTAGCCGTCATCTTTTCGCATTAGATAAACCTTGTGCTGTTTTAAGTAACTGATATGTCATTAAAGAAAATACAATACAGCTTCTTCATTTTGTCAAATCACTACGTAACGTCTTTCCGGTAAAGAAGATTGCAAAAAGGCGCTGCGAAGGTCAAGTCTGTCTCAAATCTTTATTGTGACAATTTCTTTCAGTTTTAGTACATAGGGCGTGTTGTGAGGGTGACTCAGCTGGAGTGTGACTCGATATGAAGGCGGAGTCTCGAGGGTGTAGTTTGGGATTGGGCCTTTATTCACTGTAACACAGAGTTGAGATCACGTGTTTCCTCTGGAGGTGACGTATTTCCGGTGGATCTCAACTCTACAGGCGTCTGCAGCTGGACCCTTCTCGATCAGGATGTGACAGAAACAAAACCCCTGCTGTTTTTTTCTTCAATTATTATTTATTTATTTTACAACACTAATGCCACGTGGAGACACATTCTGTGTCACAGTTTTTATAATAATAACAATGCATACAAATATAATCATGCATGTGTCACTAATGCTAATGTGAAACAGTTGGACGAGTCTTTCAGTCAAAGAAACAAACCAGTCAAAGCACAAGAAGACCTGAACTATTTAGCCAAACACAGGAGCCTTTCAGTTTGAAAGTAGTTTGTAAAACCCGGAGTAGCTCAAAGTGTCCTCCCTGACATGGATTATCTGGTAACCCTAGTTTATATATATTCCGTTGTGTCGGATTTAATTTGATTTGTTTTGGATTTTAAGCTGCCGAATCGAAAAGAAATGTTTTCAAAGTATGTCTTCTTGCGCTATGTCTGTATTGCCTGTTTTCTACTTTTGTCTCTGTAAACTGTCTGTGTGTAAGTGAGTTTACTCTCGCTCACTGTTTTACCCCTGTCCTTTTCAGCATCACGCAATAGAAGAGTCTGAACATGATCTTAGTCACTGGAGCGCCACAATATTTTATTTATTAGACCTGCGGCATGGTTTAAATTTAAAATGCATATAGTCATTCCGCCAATAAACTGGCTAGCTGTTTTACTGCTGCCACCTTATATTATAAATGCTACTTGATGAACCGTTGAATAAAAGCAATAACATAGGAGAAGGAGTGCGGTTATAGTTGAGTATATAACGGGTGATTCGGTCGTAGGCGAGTACAGAAATATATTGTTGGAAAAGAATTATATTGTTCTGTTGCCTAATAAAACATTTTTACATGAATTCTTTGCTCTTGTCTTTAGTTGATATTTATGTAATCCAAAAGTAACTAAAAGTAATCAGTTACATTGCGTTTATTTTGAAAAATTTACATTACGTTACGGATTACATTTTTTCAACAGGTAACTAGTAACTGTACAGGGTTTCTTGAGTAGTTTAGCCAGCCCTGGTTATAAATATATGATGTATGCAGTTATAAAATGTAGCCTCTAGGACTGTTGTTGTATGGCAGAATTGTTGTTTTCTTACCAAAATGAAATACTTTTTAAATTTGTTTGGGTGGAATGTCTCTTTAAGCTTACTTAAGCAGAACCTCACAAACAGTTGGTGTTGGTGTCAGTTTTCCAAATAATCAGTACCAGCCAGAACGTCCCTTATCGGTGCATCGCTAGTTCAAATCCCACATCATACACATATCCAGGGCAGGAACTGAACCCGGAACCCTAGATGGTCGGTTGTAGTGCTAATCACTGAGCCACAGCGCTGCTCAGAGTTTTTTAAAAATACTTATGCGCATTATACAGTCTCAGGGTAACTGGCCCTTTAATGTATTTTAAATTAAATGTAATTCCATTAAAAAGCAGTTTGAGGTGAGTAGAGAGTGTATGTCTGACACTGCTACAGATACTTTTGCCTGTATGTGAAAAACACGCAAAAATAAATATATGGATACAGCAGCACTATTTCCTTCTGCTTCTTCTATAGTGTGGACCACAGTGGACAGTGTAGGACCAGTACAGGTGTATATTGGGAATAAAATGTGTGCATTGGAGCAAGTTATGCGCTAGTGAGTGTGTGAGGTGTGACAGTGTTAATGGTGAAGATTCTGGTGTGTGTGATGATATTATTGGCGCTTCCTCTTGCCTGTAGACCTCTGACACTGGACCCAAACACCTGCATATGTCAGAGGAGAACAAAGAAGGCGACATGGGGGGAAGATCATCCAATTTCAATTCAATTTTGACTCCCTCAGCTATGTTCTGTGCGGACAGTCTGACAGGTCACTGTTACTGGGAGGCTGAGTGGGCTGGAGCTAGAGCCGTAATAGGAGTGAATTATAAAGGAATCCGGAGGAAAGGATCGAGTGCTGACTGTCGGCTTGGAGAAAATGACAAGTCATTATATCTGTCCTGTCATCCTGATAGTTACTGAGGCCATAAAACTCCTACAGGTAGGTACCTGCAGAATAAGAGCGGATCTGGACTGGGAAGCTGCTACTCTGTCCTTCTACAGAGTTGCCTTGAGGGACTGATGCCTCTGCACACGGCCGCCTTCTCATTCACTGAGCCCGTCTATCCAGTGTTTGGGGTTTTAACACATCCCTCAGTGTAGTTCTGCATGCGAGAATAGCTCACTGTGTGTGTCACGATCGGCGGTAGGGCGAGCGATCAAGCAGGCGGAGGGAGCCAGATGGAAAACGGGGTTTTATTAAGGGGAAAACAGGGCAGCCACGAACGAACATTGACAATCTAATGACAGATCTGACATACGGGGGAAAGACGCGGACTAAATACACAGGCTGGTCAGGGATTAGCAGGACACAGGTGATCACAATCGGGGCAGGAACACAAGGTAACGAGGTGGGCGTGGAACACGGGAGGATCGAACGGAGCGGATCATGACAGTGTGCTGGAAGAATCATTTTTACTGTATCACAGTGTGACGTGTTGCTGGTTCTCCATGGTAAATCCCTGGTATTAACCTGTGTAATTTTTTTTACCCTGAAATGTGTTTGATAAAAGTAGATGATGGGGATTGATGAGCTAAACAAACATGCAAAATAAGTTTTTCTCTCCGATTAAAATGTGAAGAGATGTAACTCTGGTGGCCTTTCCCCCTCCCCTGTATATGTATGTTTTATGCATTTGTATCTATATATTTTATTTCCTACCTATACACTGACAAAGTCTTTCTATTCCATCCTATTAATATTCTGGTTCAGAGGTGCCCAAAGCATAACTGAGTAACATAAACAGCACTCTGGGGAATTCAACTGATTCACTTTACTACTACAACATAACTAGCACATATACAGACGTCCGAACCCTTTCAGAGGTTCCGAGAGTCTCCCGCAAAGATTCCTGTGAGTGCAAATGATGCGCAATGTCCCGAAAATCTGTCGTCCTGAAGATCAGCGATGGTAAAATTAGTCGGCAAAACGTTTTACCGCTGTGACCTCGCTATCTATCCTGCCCACTCAACCACACCCTAGTCTGCAATATATATATATATATACGATACGAGCCAAAGCATTGGACAGCACCGCTGCCCTCCTGGATGCCCCTCATATGCCTCCCTAAAAAAAAAAAAAAAAAATATATATATGTGTGTGTGTGTGTGTAAATGTATGCATGTGTATGTATATATATTTGCGTATGAATGTCTCTGTGTGTGTATATATAAAAAGAAAGGAAGAAAGAAAGAGAAAGATTAAGACTGACACCTTGTTTATTTTCATATAAATAATACATGTGCCCTCTTTTAAATCAACCCAAAACCACACGCTGGGTGCATTTATATAGCCTGCTCCGGATTTAAAAAAAAAAACGCCGCTTAATTAAATCTATGGTAGAATACTGCAGACCAGTAGCTACAGCATTTTATAAGTACAAAAATCATGATATATTCAAAGCAAGCCTTAAAAAAAAGAAAAAAATTACAATGGTAGGCGTCCATTTTTGGAACGTACCAAATGTACCAATGCATCGAGGGAGAACAGCGTGAGCTTCGCTGACTTCTAAACTATTCGTTATGACAGTTTTATGTTCTGCACTATTTTATTATTATAAATAAATGCTGAAAATACTTTTAATAACATACACGAGTTTCTAAATATGTTGCATGAAATAGATTTTTAAAAATCGTTTACCTAATTTTCTGAGTAGGTACGGTCCTTTTCCACCGGGGAGTGGGGTTCGTGCCGGTTGTAGTGCACATGGTGTGCTGAGGAAAAAATCCTTTATTGTGGTTGTAAAATCAATCGTCAGTAATTTTTTTTACATCTGAAACGGCGAGGCACGCCTTAAATGCGGGATACTGGCAGGATGGAGGACGAGGTTGAGTTTGAAGAAGGCGAAGAGCCTTCCTTTAGCGACCCGGAGGACTTTGAAGACGACATCAGTGATCAGGGTGAGAAAGCTACCCAGATCAGCCAGCTGGAGAGCTGGATCTGCGGCCTGCCGCTTAATCTACTGAAATGCAACTAACCAGTTAGTTTAAACAGCGCAGCAGTTTAATCTCGTCGTAATCTCCCATGTTTTGTTACTCGGTGCGAATCGCTGGGTAGTAGATTGCAAGCACAAGTACGCATGTATATGCACATATATGCCGACGCTGACACATGAAATGTCAATGTCAAAAAACTGATTTGGCTACAGAGTTGTATATCGATGGTGCATATCAGTGCATTAGTAGCGTATATTACCTCGCAATTGATATTTATGATTTTTAAGACTTGGCTGCAGTTGTGATAAGGTTAGATGGCTTGTTACTTGTCCAAAAATAACGATTTTACAATAACGATTCTGCATGTATAAGATCGTCTGTGCACCAGATATCCATTCATTGATGAATATGCCTTTGATATTCTGCTATTTTCTCTGCGTTGTTTAATGCTAACGGCATTCTAAAATGACGCCAGATTTCAGACAGAAATAAAGAGGACGTGACTGTGTTGATTGTATATGACAGCAGTGGCTCAGGGCAGTTTGTGTTCTCCAGAGCTCCTGGAGGACGTCCTCCGAGAGAGACCTCAGGAGGCAGATGGCATCGACTCTGTCATTGTGGTGGACAACGTTCCACAGGTTGGACCAGAGCGTTTGGAGAAGCTGAAAAATGTCATCCATAAGATCTTCTCTAAGTTTGGCAAGATCACCAACGAGTTTTACCCTGAGGCTGATGGCAAGACCAAGGGGTCAGTGTGGCCGTGTATCGTACCAGAGAGTCTTGCTGAGCTGGCTGTACCTGTGGGTTGATGTGCAGATGTTGTTGATGTTTATAAGCGACGCCCCTCGTTCTGCCTTCAGGTACATCTTCCTGGAGTATACCTCCCCTGGCCAAGCCGCAGAAGCCGTGAAGAATGCTGACGGGTACAAGCTGGACAAACAGCACACCTTCCGGGTCAACATTTTCACAGACTTTGACAAGTAAGATTCCATTACGTTTTTAGCCAAAAAACCTGTGCGTAATTTTCCATCGTGGTCTCTTATGCCTCAAGTGAGTTTCTCTGTCATGGGCTGATGTGTGTGCAAAGCAGATTGTCCGTCTGCAGGAGACCACAGTGAGAAAAATGCATAGTTAGATGGGACAAATCATCTGCTGAATGAGAGAAATATGATGTCAGGGCGATGCAATGGCAAGACTCCCAGAACACCTGCTGTCTTGTGTTTTTATCGGGGAAGACTTGGGGTTTCATTCTATTAGAACTCAACTCACACTGCCATATCTCAGGCATGGCAGTGTCTGTTTCTAGATCTGTTCAAGCTAGGGTAAGTGTCTTGTCACCTCTCAGTACTGGGGGAGGGGAACATGTCCTACTGTAAGTGTTATGGGTCTACAGGTATTCTTATAGCCTTTCTGTAACCGTCTACCATTGTTTTCCCTCCTTCCAGGTACATGAACATCTGCGATGAATGGGAGACACCCGAAAAACAGCCATTCAGAGACTTTGTGAGTACCGTCCTACCGTCGCGCCTCGTGGTGTTCTCAGCTGGTATGGTTCTCAGCATCCAGGTACGGTTGACACGTACGGGTTTGTGTGTGACATTCACCCAAGGGGAACTTGCGGCACTGGCTGGAGGATCCTGACTGTCGTGATCAGTACAGCGTGATCTTTGAATCTGGCGAAAGGACAGGAATATTCTCCAATGATGTCAAAGAGCCAATCTTGGTCGAGGAACGACCGGTGAGTGATTTCACTGGGCTACCTTTCTCTGGTTGGCCCTGTTGCTCCTGCTTTGGTGGGTTTAATCTGGCTTAACCCAGTGTTTCTCTAACCAGTCCCTGGTGCCCCCAGAAAATGTGGGCCATCTGGGGTCCCTGAGGACTGGTTTGAGAAACACTACCCTAACCCTATTTATCTCTGTGTCCCCCCAGCGCTGGACAGAGACCTACGTCCGCTGGTCTCCCAAAGGAACATACTTGGCCACGTTCCACCAGAGGGGTATCGCACTGTGGGGGGGAGAGAAGTTCAAGCAGATCCAGAGGTTCAGCCACCAGGGCGTCCAGCTGATTGACTTCTCACCCTGTGAAAGGTGCTCCTTCTTGTTATCACACATGCTTTCCGTGTTATGATGAGTAACATTAGCAGGCTGTGTTTATTGTAATGTGTTTCAGAAGTGGATGACGGTAATGGGTCTACAGTAGTGCAGTAAAATGGTGTTTAATTACTTCTTTAATGTTTTGAATCTAATGATGTAAATCTAATTTAACTGTCAGTTTTACAGCCTACATTATCGGTTATTTTCAAAAAATAGGTGGACTTAAACAGTGTCGCTATTTACTTAATTTTATTGACGATTTCAAAATACAGTACACTTGTTTTAAACACTTATCAAATGACAGTACTCTACAAATTAAATTACTGAACTGTGTGTAATTCAACTACGCTAACATTCAGTACTGGACATAATTAAATTCAATTTTATTTATGCAGCGCATTTTCACAGTGTTACATTGTCTCAAAGCGCTTATTGTAGTTTGGCTGCTGCATCCCAGTGGCTCATTATTGGTGATTTATCATAACCTTTGATGTGTCTATATTTGTCATTGAGAGAAAAATACGTTCTTTTTTCTGGCATGTTTTCTGTATGCGCTGCATTAACCTCAGGTAGCTGCCAAAAGCAGATGGGTACCTGCAAGGCTAAGTAAGTTACTTAAACAGGAATGATTGTCCCAAGTTTTTTGATCCATAAAAATGGCTGATCACTATAACCGTGATCACTATAAGCAGTTTCCACTGTATTTAAATTTAAAAATTACAGGATAAATGATAATATTGAGTTGTCCAAACCCCCCCCCCACATACATTTACAACCACCATTTTTTTGTCTCTGTGGAAAATGATTGTTCTTTGAGCAAGATTTCATTTTTATTGAACAACTTGTTGCCGACTGTCTAAAACCATCTGTTCTAAGCAGTGGTTCACACACTTGTGATAAGCTGTAGCTGCATACCACCCGTATTAGTGAAATTTACATACACTGACACTTTTGTGTTTCCCTTTAGCTACATCAGAAACATAGACTAGAAGGCTGTCCTGAAGGGCAAATATTATAATCACATTGTATCATTAATATTTTATCTTGCTTTGTGTGTATCTTAAGCCTACTTCCTTGAAAAAGGAGATAATCGCTTGTCAGTCATTGTCACGTAATGATGCTGGATTACTTGTTTGATATTGTCCATTACTGATACTATCGTCATATCACACAGCCCTAGGATACTTATGAGCTGGCTAATTAAAATGTTATATGCTGCATGTTACGTTGAGCGGGGTCGAGCAGTCGGGCGGTAGCCCAAAAAGCAGGCAGGCAGGTAGGGGAACGGGCAATGAGGGTTTATTATGCAGACAAGGGGCAGACTGCGACGAACATAACATTACAATGACGGATCTGACGGGACTGAACTCAGATGCGGACTAAAAACATTGGACAAGCTGGCAGTAATAAGCAACAGGTGAGAACAATCGGGGCGTCTCAGCGCCAAAGCGAGCGAAGGCGAGCAAGGGGGCAGGGCGGGTGGGCGGGAACCAGGCCCGACGCTTGTGGCCCCGTCCCTTATGGGACACTGACAGGCGGGGTCCCAAAAAGCGTCGGTTCAGGAAGGGCCAGGGCGTGAGGGAGGAGGAGCAGTCAGGCTGTCTGGGACCTCCTCAGGGACTGGGTTCTGGGCGGGGGGAACTGGAGTCTGTGTCTCCGGTGAGGCCGCGGGCATGCTGGGCTGGACGGGCTGGACTGGAGAGCAGGGCTGGACGGGCTGAATAGGCGAGTCGGGCAGGACAGGCGTGTAGCCAGCAGGGGGCGCCTCGGCGGACGTGCGGCCAGCAGGGGGCGCTTCGGCGGACGTGCGGCCAGCAGGGGGCACCTCGGCGGACGTGGCGGCGTCCTCGGGCGAGCGGCCAGCAGGGGACACCGCAGCAAGTGCCTCGGGCGAGCGGCTAGCAGCGGGTGCCTCAGACATGCGGCCAGCAGGGGGCACCGCAGATGTGGCGGCGTCAGCTGCCGCAGGCGGTGTAGCCGCAAGCGTGGCAGCGTCATCGGCCACTGGCGGGACAGCCGCGAGCGGAACCGGGCTGGCAGAGGAAGCGGGCGTGGCGGGTGAAGCGGCTTCCCAGGCTGGGACCAGAGAGCAAGCTCTCACGACCAGGGTTGGGGCGCTCTCCCCTTTTCCCCTGCGTTTCTTCTTGCGCCAGCCGTGTCTGGTAGGTGGAGGCGGGGTTGCCTCTGAGCAGGCGAGCGGCTGGAGCCGCTTCTCCTTTACCTGGCTGAGGAGCTGCCACATGTTCATACACACCTCCTCCAGAGCGAGCGCTTCTGTGCGTGGAGTGACCTCTTGGAGGAGATCCCAGCTCCTCTCCACCAGGGCGCATAAGCCGGGATCCTCTCGGATCTCCGGCCGCTCTCGACAGAAGCTTACCTCCTGCAACAGGACGAGCCATAAGTCCTCCTCCTGCTGCGGTGAGTCATTTCGGAGATCCGTCATTCTGTTACGTTGAGTGGGGTCGAGCAGGCGGGCGGTAGCCCAAAAACTAGGCAGGCAGGCAGGCGAACGGGCAACGAGGGTTTATTATGCAGACAAGGGGCAGACTGCGACAAACATAACATTACAATGACGGATCTGACGGGACTGAACTCAGACGCGGACTAAATACACAGGACAAGCTGGCAGTAACAAGCAACAAGTGAGAACAATCGGAGAATCACACGAGGTAACGAGGTGGGCGTGGCACACACGAGGATCGGACGGAGCTGAGCGTGACACTGCATAGCTATAAAATGCATAGTGATGACCAATTATTTTTATTTATTTTTTTTTTAGATATGTGATAACCTTTAGCCCACTGATGGACACGAAGGAAGACCCGCAGGCTATTATAATCTGGGACATCCTGACTGGACAGAAGAAGAGAGGATTCCACTGCGAGAGCTCAACACACTGGCCTATCTTTAAGTAAGTCTGGCCAGCTCAGGGTCCCTCTGAAGGGGTATCTTCAGCACGATTGAGGCTGGGCAGGTTTAGGTGAGGGACCAAGAATGATGAGTTGTATCGAGGAAGGATGGCTTTGCTAAAGGCTTTGAACCTTTAGTGTGGTGAGTGATGTCACCAGGCTTGCAGACCATCTCTTCTCCTTATTTTTCTTCAGCTTGTACTGGCAAATTATTATGACATCGCCTTGTTTTTCCAGGTGGAGTCATGATGGAAAATTCTTTGCCAGAATGACCCAGGACACTCTCAGCATCTATGAAACACCAGTGAGTGTTACCTGCTGGTTCTTCATCAGCCCCTGCGAAATGGTCCTTCTCATGACACCTTTGGGTTTAACTCATGGGTATTAGAGTAAAGGAGTGGATGGTTGTATAAGGGTTTTGGAAACTGTGGCAGGTGGAGTAACTACATTGCTCATCACTAATGGGTCCACATCCTGGTCCACATCCTGTTGGTTACTTTATTGGCTCTAGTCAAGTTACATTAAACTGATTGCATTCAGAGCCAAACCTCTCACATGGTTTCTGGTTTTTTGCTGTACTAGTTACCATCCTCTGCTTCCAAGGTCTGTTTTCGCCAAATATACCCCTGGGATCCATAAGGTAGTGTTTCATAAATCAGTCTTTGGGGACTGTGGACTGTCTTGGAGGGAACAGAAACATGCACTGAATCGGGGTCTTTGAGGAGTGGGTTGAGAAACACTGCTTTGAAATACACACCCGGACAAAACAAATGTGCCGAATCCAAATTATACAACACTAATCTTCGGCCCATTGTTTGGCCTGGAGTGTATATCTCGTGTTTGTTTTATTCTTTCGCATTAAACTTGTATTCTGCTTTTCCCACAGTCAATGGGGCTTCTAGACAAGAAGAGTCTGAAGATCAGTGGAATAAAGTGAGAACCATGTTACATTTGTAATCTAATGATGAATATCATTTTAATAGCTCTTCTTGCTTTATTTTCCTATATACGGCTAGATATGTAGTTATCAGCTTTATCAAACCCATGAACACTTCAAACGACAGAAGACTTAAGTGCATGTGGTTCTGTTTTTATTTTTAGGGACTTCTCTTGGTCTCCAGGAGACAACATCATTGCCTTTTGGGTACCTGAGGACAAAGACATTCCAGCGCGGGTCACTCTGATGCAGTTGCCATCCAGGCAAGAGATCAGAGTCCGCAATCTCTTCAACGTGGTGGATTGCAAACTACACTGGCAGAAGAACGGTGATTACCTCTGCGTGAAGGTGGACCGGACCCCTAAGGGCACACAGGTACTCTTTCCAGCTCATTCATGGAAGGGATGCTCTTCTCTCGATTGTTGAGTGGTGCCCTTTCTGAAAGCGAATATAATAGTGATTAGGTGACAAAGTGGTTAGCTGTGCAGGCTTGTAATCTGAACTTCGGAAAGTGCCGTTTGCTAAAATGTATTAAAATATCGGAGTGTCTATTTGTACCCCAGTGAAAATAGTGGCATGGCATCTATTCGGCTATTTACGCCCCACCTTCTCACTCCTTGCCCCCTGGCTTCACAAAAAGACGTAAACACTGTGTCGCATGCATGGTTGTACCTTATTTCAACAGCTGAAGGCGCCAAGTGGGATGCAGATGCAAAAGCTCTGGTACATTAAACACAAAATGTACCCTTGATTTAGTAGTTAACGAGCTGAAGGCGCACAGTAATTTTGCTAACTATCATCAGCACACAGTACAGGGCTGGGAATTTATTTCTCACAATGGGTGAGAATTCCCCTCTTACATGTAGCATGTTGGGTGGAATTTTAGATTTTTTTTTTTTTTTTTTTGGGGGGGGGGCTTGCAAGACACAAGGAACCTGTGAAGGGAGTCCAAGCCCTTCTGGTTGCCCTGTTACACCATCCCTCGCCCCAGTTTAGTCTCTCACTTCTCCATCTGCCAGGGTGTCGTCACCAATTTTGAGATCTTCCGGATGAGGGAGAAGCAGGTCCCCGTGGACGTGGTGGAGATGAAGGGTGAGCTTGGGCTCCTTACAGTGACATTGGCGAATACACGCTCTTGGTTATTGAGACCGGCCCCCGCCTCACTGCCCCCCTTTAGAGAGCATCATCGCCTTCGCTTGGGAGCCCAACGGCAGCAAGTTCGCCGTCCTTCATGGCGAGTCGCCCCGCATCAACGTGTCCTTCTACCACGTGAAGAATAACGGCAAAATCGAACCGATCAGTAAGTGTTCATTCACATCTTGACCCTTCCATCAGTCTGAAATGTGTTCCAGGATGTTCTCTTCCAGCTTCCTGAAAACAAATTCTAACGCAAGCTGTTTTTTTTTTTTTTTTCTTCAGAAATGTTTGATAAACAGCAAGCGAACAGCATCTTCTGGAGTCCTCAAGGCCAGTTTCTGGTGTTGGCTGGGCTAAGGAGGTGGGTAGTCTGTGTAGCGTGTGTGTGTATGTGTGTGTGTGTGGCTCGCTCTTTCCATAAATACACCTCTTCCTTTCTATTTTCCATTCCTGGAAAGCATGAACGGCGCCCTGGCTTTCGTGGACACCTCGGACTGTACGATCATGAACATCGCCGAGCACTACATGGCTTCCGACGTTGAGTGGGATCCCACTGGCCGATACGTGGTGACCTCTGTCTCCTGGTGGAGCCATAAGGTATGAGATGGGCGGAGACACCCTGAAGCCTAAGTGATGCATTATTGTGCCCAAGAGAGATTACAGTCCACCTTCTTTATCTCCATTCCCCAGGTGGACAATGCGTTTTGGGTCTGGACATTTCAAGGACGGCTCCTGCAGAAGAACATCAAGGATCGGTTCTGCCAGCTGCTCTGGAGGCCACGGCCACCTACCCTTCTCAGTCAGGAGCAGATCAAGGTGAGGGTCACACAAGGGTATGGGGCATCTCTGAAAAATCTGACCTTTGGGGTATCGGCAATTCATTTCGACTGCCTCCCATCATTCAGACCATCAAGAAAGATCTGAAGAAGTACTCGAAGATCTTTGAACAGAAGGACCGGCTGAGTCAGTCCAAGGCCTCTAAGGTGAGAGTTCTCACTTTCAGAAGGGGGTGCTTTGTCTGCATGCTCACAATGGTTGCCATCATAAACCAGTCCAGACAGCCTACACAGTGTGAGATGAGCTGATATTTTTGATCTCCAGAGGGATATTAAGAAACCGTGTATGCCATTGAAAATGGTCAATGTTGAAGCAGATTCACCCAGAAGACGACCAGTCCCAGTCCCAGTCGATGGCTTCCCGTGATTCTTGCTCCCAATAACATAATTCTATTTTTTTTTAGTTTGAGTTCTAGTCTTTCAGTTTCATTTTAATTAAACCACAGGATCTCAAGCACATTTCCCTGTCAGTCTGATTGCTCATCCCCTGTCGCATCAACACTGAGTCATGCTGTCCATATTTCCGTTTGCTTGTTTAACCACGCGACTCCCCGTCCGCGTCTGCAGGAGCTGGTGGACAAGCGGCGCACCATGCAGGAGGAATACCGGAAGCACCGCGAGGACGCAATGAAGATGTACCAGGAGCAGCGCCCCCTGCGCCTGCAGCTCCGGGGAGGTACGTAAGTGCATGTGACTCATGCAGGTCGTCCCATCCCCACTCGGCAACCCAAAGACAGGCGGCTGGATAAACTGGCTCCAAATTGCCCGTATTGTGTGACTTGTGAGTCGCATGATGGAATGGCGTCCCACCCAGGGTGTTCCCCAGCTACACTTTATACCTCCTTCAATATGCTCAGCAACCCGCCTCCCCCCCCCCTCTACTTAGGTAGGTAGAACATGGATGGAGGATTGCAATGCTGGTCCAATTTAGAGAAATTGTGTGCACATGTACACAGGCAGTTTTCGACTGTAATCCTAACGCGACTCAGATTTTACTCAAATCAAATTCACACCCCCATACCATTCAAGACATCTTTTAGCAAAAAACATGTGAGCCTAAAACAGGGATACACCACCCCATAGCATGTAATAACACGTCAGCGATATTATTAACGAACAAAATAAATGGCACAAAAAAGCTGGCATTCAAGCTTAATGAAAAGAAACACAAGGAACTTTAGTACAAACCAACCTGACTTGTTCCTCCCCTGCAAGCTCTCTTGAATATAAAAAGAAATGACTGGAAGGTGATTCCAGTTCAGTAATCAGTGTGCTTCAAGCTCTGATTTAGATTTCTTCTCTGCTAGTAAGGTAGGACTGTCTTTGATTACCTTCTGTCTTGGACTCAGTTGAAACTGTGTGCTAGTTTCTGTTAATCAGTTTCAGGTAGTTAATTAAGTGTAGTTTCGGTCACCCTGAAGGTGTGAATTAGGGGTGGGGCTGACTCAGGTATAATTGAAGGTGATTCCGTCACAAACACACGTGTGTTTGTGACGGTTAGAGAAAACGTAATCAATCTGCTTCTACTTGCTCTGTCCTTCTGTTGTTCTCTATCCTAGCCTAAATTTCACAAAACTCACACTTTCAGTGCAGACATGTGCCTCAGACCTATCCCAGTCCTCTTATCTCTTAGATCTAGACGGTCCCATCCGACATCCAGGCGCCGCACACTCAGTAATCTCATCTACCCTCCCCTGTCATCCCAGTCCCAACGTAGTGTGTTGGGTGGCCTCTGGAATTGCCAGTCTGCTGTAAAGAAGGCTGACTTCATTTCTGCCCTTGCTTCCCACCATTCTTTTGACTTTCTGGCTCTAACTGAGACCTGGATATCCCCAGAGAACTCGGCTACACC
>JAODKF010000050.1:6579488-6597175 GCA_026779585.1 Mormyrus proboscirostris | reverse complement strand
AGAATGTCCTCAGGCCTCCTCAGGCCCATAACATAGGCATACTCCAGAATGTCCTCAGGCCTCCTCAGGCCCATAACGTACAAAGTAATTAATCCCAGCTTCTCATCTCACTCCTCCTTTCGCTTCCATATCCTCCGCCAGTGAGGGCCGACATAAAGTCCGAACTGGTCCAGTTCTGCGCAACTGGAAGGCAGCGAGTACAGTGTGTGCAGGGCATCTGGCAGCAAACGCTCCACTTCACTGTAGAACATATCAGAATGCTTGTGGATAAAAGTCCATTCAGAGGAACTTGGAAATAGTGTAATGAAGGGCAACGGAAACTCCAAGAAATGTCAAGTACAGTTCACAAACAAGGAGGAGAAAAACTGAAATACTCTCAAAAAGAAAATCCTTCATACACAATGAATCATTGGGCAGCAGAAATTGAATTAATTCAGTAGTATAATTATGTAAATGTATTGCTGATTTTCATAAAGTAAAATGAGCACTGCATTGTGCATTTAACCAGTAGCTGTGGGTAAGTTTACAAGACAGCCTCATTTATGAGAGTGAATCTGGACGTCATATCTACTTCCGGAATGACCGGGATAGTGAGAGTCATATGCTGGATGGCACTCGGAGCTGATTTTGGACCAGGACGAAGGATCAGAGGGGACTGACCTTTCTGCCCTATTGGGGAACAGAAGCAAGTCAGCTGGGTGTCCAGGGAATGGGGTTTGGGGGAGATCTGTGTCACAAAGGGGAATGTGTGCAAATCAAAGCACAGCTGCCCGGTGCCCCAGCCCCCCCTCCCCAAAGCAGCGCGTCACGGACCATGTGCCCCCGGGGAGCGGGAAGCCAGCGTTCGTATCAGAATGTCGCTCCTGATCCCTTTTTGGTGCCAGCCCCCTCCTAAGATACACTCGGACATGTTCAGTTACTCCCTGGCGACTCTACAGGAAGGGGAATCACTCAGCAGGATTATCTAGCATGCATGTTCCATCCGTATTGTTTTATTTTAATGGGCCTGTTCCCCTTAAGAATTGAAGCAATTCAAGGCGTCATTAAATATTCTGAAAAACCGGGAGTTCCACTTAAATACAGTCCCACTTACTTCCTTATTTTTTGTTATTTTCCAGTCCAGGGTCATTCTGAGCCTGGAATCTTACTTTTTCCTTGCATAGATGCAAATTGAGGTAGTAAGCGCTGTAGATTAAAAGTAGGTACCACTGAGAAGAGACGCCTTAAAATCATAACTTAATTTCATTTGTACTGTATTAGTTTATTATGGAGATCCTGGCAACATTTTAAAATAAACATACTTATCACTCCACTGTACACTATTGTTTCAGTTGCACGGCAGGATTCAAAGTGACTTCGCAGCTGGAAATTAACTGGAGCGACTTGTTTAAATACTTGGAGATCGGCTGCAGATCTGCCGTTGAGGCTTAAATATCTTTTAGTTCCGCTATAAGGCAGAGATTTGACGGGGATAATCTGTGAAGTACACTGCCTGTATATCTGGTCACATTAAACAGAGTTAAAACAATTTTGTGAAGAGAAAATCACAACGTAACTGGCATCAAAAAACAGGATGGTGGACTACAAAGGGATTCAAAAAATTAAGTCAGTCAACCATGCCAACACCAGCACTGCAGTTCTACACAATTCATTAGCATCATGAGTAACTTTTACAAACATGGACACGAGCTGGGATGATTCAGTTTAAATAAGCTCTTCATAATGAAAAAATTAGGATTCTTTGTACTGCCAGGGAACATAAACCAGTTTGTGTGTGTAGTTTGAGGGAATGCAACCCTTCGGGCAAGAGTAAATTGGCTCATTCTGACAGGACATAAGAACATAAGAAATTTACAAATGAGAGGAGGCCATTCAGCCCATCAAGCTCGTTTGGGGTGAACTTAACTAATAGCTCAGAATTGTTAAAGTCTTATCTAGCTCTGATTTAAAGGAACCCAGGGTTTTAGCTTGTGCTGCGCTAGCAGGAAGACTATTCCATACTCTAACTACATGCTGTGTAAAGAAGTGTTTTCTCAAATTCAGTTTAAAATGTTTTCTTGCTAATTTCCATCTATGGCCACAATTTCTAGTATCTAAACTAATATTGAAATAGCCATTTGGCTGAACAGCATCCATACCTGTTTGAATCTTATATACTTGGATCATGTGCCCCCCTTAGTCTCCTTTGCTCAAGGCTAAACAGATTCAGCTCAGCTAACCTCTCCTCATAAGACATTCCTCTAAGACCAGGAATCATTCTTGTAGCCCTACGTTGCACCTTTTCTAAGACAGCACTGTCCTTCTTAAGGTACAGTGACCAAACCTGCACACAATATTCTAGGTGGGGTCTCATCAAGGAATTATATAATTGTAGCATCACCTAGATTTAACCCCCCCCTACTGGCCTTTTTTATTGCTTCCCCACACTGGCGAGAGTTGGACATGGAAGCATCAACATAGACACTGAGATCTTTCTCATAATCAGCTACCTGTATTTCAGTGGAACCCATAAAATATCTGTGCTTTATATTTCTGCTCCTTGCATGGATTACCTTACATTTATCCGTGTTAAGTTTCATCTGCCAAGTATCAGCCCAGTCACTAATTAAATCCAGATCCTGTTGTAGCCTCTCCGCTGCTAGATCAGTATCTGCTACACCACCCACCTTGGTGTCGTCTGCAAATTTAACCAGTTTCCTGTATGTATTGGTGTCAATGTCATTAATGTAAATTAGGAACAATAGTGACCCTAAAATTTAACCCTGCGGTACCCCACTATGAACACAGGCCCACTCTGACATTGTGCCTCTAATAACTATTCGCTGCTTCCCGTCTGTTAACCAGTTTTCAGACACATTACTGTACATGGAAACATCAAAACCATTCTTTCAAAATACATCATTTCTTGTTACTTTGATGAGGTCTGTTATCACAGGAAGTCATACAAAAAATTTGATAGACCTCCTCTTTGTGTTGAGACCTTTCTATGGAATTGACTTTTTTCTGTAATCTTTATTATTATTTTATGCTTTATAATTTTTCTTTTTTAAAGAAATCTAAATAGATTGCTGATGGGTGATTTGTTAATTGTTTATTTAATTACTTTCCTCTCAGATTTACTAGGATGATTTTTTTCCCCATTTGAATATTGTATATTTTCTCCCTTTTTGAATGCTCTTTATCATCCAGTACAGAGCACACTAAGGACAAAATTTCCATGAACACCCACTGAGTCTATGACATTTATGAGCCTAATGACACTATTGTCTTTGACCATCTGACATTAAACACAACAGACAGACTCTCTGAGTCTGCTTCATGCAGGTGATTATGCTCTCCTGACATCCCAGATGTTTGCACAGTATGAGAGAAGTGTTAAAAGTTCCGCTTTGCGTGATGGGTATTTTGCACGGCGAGTCGATGTGCGGGAGGGGGCTAGGGAAGGTGCCGGAAGCTCCAGAGCTGTGCTCCCTCCCCATGTGAAACACAGCACGTGTCGGGAAGTCCTCTGCTCGCCGCCTAGGCGATTCCCTCAGCCGTCGCTATATCAAGTGTCGACTGACAGTTGCTGTGGCCTCTAAAAAACTTCTGCTCTGTTTCTTCAGGCCAAAGGGCCTTGGGCTGGGGGGAGAGGTCCGGCAAAAAAGAAAACCTGAGCCTTGTGGTGGCAATGAAGGGGATTTGTGCCCCACCCCCACAAAGGCCCCTCACTGGACGTACCCCTCGCACCCATGGGAAATGTCAGCTAACAGAAACTGTTTTCCAGCAGTAAAAAGGGCTTTAATGGTGAGCCCAGATGTAATGCCCCCCCCCACCCGTTGAAAACACAGGTCATGCTCTGTGGAACCTGTGAATACAGAACCTCACTTTTACGTCCTGTGAATTGGTAGAGACAGCCCAACAAATGCAGTTCACTACCAATCTATCTGAATCGACTGGCACTGGCTGATACCTGGTACCAGATCAGCAGAAATCTGGCGAGTGAATTCAAAACGTTCTGGGGCTTTTAAGATGGGATGGAGTGCTGATAACTATCAAATGTCGCTGCAATTGTTTTATTTATATAACCATCAGGAATTGAATGATGGGGCTGAAAAGAATTCATCTAATTTGGAACGTTTGAATCTCAGTGGTACCGGTACTGCGCCCTGTACCCCCTGTAGGCCAGAAAGGTATTTGCTCGTGGCTCGTGACCTTCAGGAACAGGCTTCCGGATCGGCAAATGTGCTAAACGACTCGTAAAAAGGCATCATCAACGAGTGCCTCTAGTGTGCCTTTTTTTACTGAAATCATTCTGATGAGATAAACATCACAAAGGTATCTATAAACTGTAAATGCAGTCTGGTCACCTGACCTGTGCGCCTGCCTTGAAGATAGAGAAGGCGGGGGGGGGGTGATCTGGACAAAGGTGAATATTCAGATATTTATTTTTCTCTTTTTCCTGAGGTTTCAATTCTCTCATCCAGGGTAAATATGGCCTAACTTCAGCCTGACCCAGAATTTCTCTGACCAAAGCTTGGCTTATGCATATCTAACCCCCTCCTCACTCCTGCTGAACTGGCTGTTTTTTTCCATTCCTTGGTACCAGTTCTGTTAAACCCATCTCCACATCATAGACTCTGTCCCTGACGCTGCTATGAATGGAAAGCACTTCCCCCTTCTGCTTAGCCAGTGGAAAAGTGCATTTGTTGATGATCTTACTTTAGTGTTTATTTTTTATAACTGGATCCATATTTCCAGTGGTTCTGTGCATCCACCCGCAGAACTGGTACAGACACCGATTTTAAAACCAGAAGATCTGTTTTTCATCAGCAATGGTTCTTGAGATGTCATGTTAATATATCAAAAGATCTGCTGATATGCCAGCAACATTTGTTCCCTGTTGGCGATGTGAGTCATATTTTTATTATATGTGCAAAGTTACCCTCCATAGAACCTTCCATACTTCACTATTTTGGGCTCCTGGATGGATATTGTGTGTCCGAAATTCCAGCAAATTCCACACAGTTACTGACCTATCTTTTTTAGATTGTGCATATCCAGTAGAGGGTCACGGTAAGTCTGGGACCAATCACAGGAAGCACAGGCCGCAAAGGGATGCCATTCCGTGCGGTTTTCAGGTCTTAATGCACGGCAAACTCCTTGTTTGCCCATAAAGTGGTGGGGAGCGATATGGGTCGATACTTAACATCTGGACAAGCAATCGGTTCTTCAAACAGGCAGAACTACATGCATAAGACATAAGGTAAATCAGAGACTCTGGTTGAGAGGATAGTGTTGCAGATCATTGTCTGTATAATAGAGAAGAAACAGCTATACTTCCAGTGTTTTACAAATCAAATGCAAAACGGTAAATTCTATAGTCGCTATGGGGTGCCAGTCAGCTATTGAAATCCTGTCAGAGGTCAAGGGTCAGAGGTCTACTTCAAAGAAACGTAACACATGTAAACGCACAGTGGCAGCTATCCCTTTTATAGAGTGCTTTTTATGAGAAACCTAAGTACACATTGTTCCACTGCTGTGTGTGGGTGGGGAACCTTTGTCACTGTTACACAGGTGATTTCACAATAGTCGCAGGATTCTGTTTGATGGTCTTGACTTTGTAGCGGTGCATCAGACATAATTTTTCATAACTGACCTAATCACAATCCACTTGTTTTGGCTCCATCACAGTTTGTTTAAAGTATCTTTCTTTGGATTAAAAGGTTTTCTGTGACCTTCTACTGACCTTGAAGCAATTTCTACCTTCATAGGACAGTTTGATTCTCACATCTGCTGAAATGAAAAGCATCTATGAAACACCTGAGCTGCGACCTGTCAACTGGCCCTTTCACCGACCTGACTTGCGCTTTCGGTTCTGTAGCGATTAGACGAAGCTCTACCTGCACAAAACTAAGAGCACAGACCAAGTCAATTAAGTCAATAAAAAACTAGCCCGTAACACAATAAATGGCAAATAATGTGACGTTTGATAGTCCCATCATCTCGCTAATACCCCTAAGGATGCAGACTTATATGAAGAAATGAGTCTAGTGAGAATGCACAAACTAGCAGCAGAGAGCAGTATTATGTTCAGAGGTCCTCTCAGACACCCAGATGATAAAATCCAACCCATTATCTTAAAATATTATATGCCTGCAAAAAAAAGAAAGAAAAAAAAAAAAAAAAAACACTCCCAAAAGTGGGCGGGACCACCAGGCGTCAGACATGTGCTGCCATTGGTTACATGCATTTCTCGAGTTTTACAAAATGGCGGCATGAGTGACTTGGGAGCATAGGTGTAAATTATGGGTTATATCCAGCCAATACAACCCCCCCCCTGCAAATAATAATATTGTCAACTACCCCAATGTTTTATTCCAAAGCTACTCTCTTGCCTAGGAGTCTGGGCAGTGGCTCTCGTGGGGGGGGGGGGGGGGGGGGGGGGGGGGGGGGGGGGCTGGTTTGCAGTAGTGATTAGTCCGACACAAGAAGAAAGGAAGTAGATGTGTTATGGATCTGGGTCAGCTGGGAGTAACATCATCACCGTCGGGCTCTTGACCGAGGCCTTTGACTCCAGCAGCTTCAGAGGCGCTGACCCACCCTGCCCCATGACCCCCACCTCTAACCCCCCCCCCCAGCCCCATATTCTTTTTACTTCCTGAACAAAGGAGTTTGCTAAATAAATAAATGCAAATGTAAATGGTGAAACCTATTACACATTATACAAAAGCAGAGGATGGGCGCATTACACAGAAACTATTCATCCCTTTAATATCCTCACAGCTACATAAAAGAATAAGAAGCATTTGCTGTATTCACTTGAAGGATCCAGGCATATTTATTATACTGAAAGCATTTGACCACACAGACACTGCCAGAGTTGTGTATTTTCTTAAAAATGAAGTTCACTTTAGGGTCATGTTCTTCCCAAAGTTTTCCCAAATAAGGTTCAGGCTGCTTACTTCAAAAACAAGCCCACTCTACTCAGAATGGCCCATATTAAATATCAATACCCGGCATGACAGATTCGCACTCGTAAAGCAATTTTCCTGTCCCAGGTGCCCAGTGAAAGCAGATATGTGTGACGGCCCCTCGACGGGGCTCGTGAGAAGATGAGCTGCAGGTCGGCCCCCGTGCCCCCGAAACGCCACTCCTGGCCTTCCAAACTCAGCCACGGGTCCTAATTTAATATTCCAATAGTGGGTGCTGCCCCCCCCTCCAGAAACCAGCTGGGGCTGGCAGTCAGCCTGATGCACCAGAACCAATTTAACTCCCTGTGCCTGGATCAACGGCCAACACCATGATCCATCTCCAGGTGCTGTGTGCCGCCATGATAAATCAAAACATCTGAATGGCCAAGTCATCCAGATGACGTGCGTATTTCCAACCTTGCGAAGGGTGTGCTATCTTAAAGCTGCCTCTTATACTTGTTCATGTGATCAGAAGCTCCTGATGCAAAAACAGCTTGCGTTTCTCGCTCGTAATACTGTCCTGCTGCTCGGGTTGGGACGTTTCAGCCTCAGCTGTAAAACCCCCACTGGAGACCAGCTACTGGATGTCTGGCACACTTCAGACCACAAGAGATTTGCAGTCTGGCATTGTGTGGGGGCGGTCAGGAGCCTTTGAACTCAACAAAAGCAGACCTGGATTGCAGCTAGGGAGAATAGACCGTCCTTTCTCACTGACAGCAAAGACACTAAAGTCTGACCCAGTGTTGGCGTGAGCTGTTTCCCTCCAATAACCTGAGATCACTCATTAAAGGCTGAAAATGCGCTAACGTGTTGCCCCTGGCTACAGTGGTCAACACCTCTTCCAATTGTTTTCAAATAGCCTGTTTTGAGAACAAAGAAACCCTTTGAAACTGTGGCACCTTCTCTGATAATTTGGGAGGGGGGGGGGGGGCTATGAAAGGCAGAGAGAGCATGGAGGGAGTGTGGCCTGGCGTAGCTCGCCTTTATAGCTACTTGCTATATAGCCCATTTGCAGGAAACAGGACACTGCACTGAGGTGAGAGAATGACTCTGAGTGCGAAGCTAATTGGGGCCAGCTGTTTTTTTTTCTCTGAAGGGTTTCTCTGCACGAAGACACATTCCCCGCACATCCAGAACTTCATAAATAAAGGGTCCTGATTCCGTTTGACCCATAGCTCAGGTTCAGAGGAACCTACAGGATGCTTGTGGTGCCTGATCGCTCACCTGCTCAGGTACCAGTTGTGTGCGCGGTGCCTTTGTAGTGTTTAGCGCTGCCCATGACGGCTAGCTGTTAGCTATCACCTTATGAGCTAACAGGAACAGCTCATTGCAGAGAATAAAACGACTTAGAGACACGTACCCAGGAAATTACCATCTAGAGATCTCCCAAGAAATCGTCAGAACCCAGAGTTCATCCAGAATGCAGTGCAGTTTCCTCCTGCTTCATCACAGGAGGCGGGGCGTCTGGGAGGAGTCTCTGCATGGGAGAAAATGACCCTGGCAGATGGCTAAAGGGAGTCCTGGGGCTTGCGGCAACATGACACCCTGAGACCCAGACACCTGACCGCACATCACCCAGCTTTTCCTAGCATTGTAACCACGGACAATCTTATCTCATCTCCCCAATCAATTATTCCGCTCAGTAATGAGTGACTGCAGTGCCACAGATTGTGGAGGTCAGATCTCTGTAGGGAGGTATAAAAGAGTGTTATGTCAATAAAAAAAGCCTGCAACTTGATATTAGCCAATCACACTGCAGCATACAGAGGCTGTTTTCTGAAAGTAAACCCATATAGATCAATGACAGTCTGTTCCAATAAAAGAAACAAATTTTCAGTTTAAAATTTGTCCTTGTAACTTTTTGGATTAAGCAATTATACAATTAGATACAATAGCAGCATATATTTGATTATTAATGTTACTTTTTAAGAAACCTGCGGTTAAAATATTTGATCCAAGTATTATTATAAAAGCAATGAATTCCTAGTCTGACCTGTTAATATTCATTATTATCCCTTTTGCTAGTTTCAGATGCCAGATGAATTAATGTCGCTGAAGTAATACAAGAAAACTACGCAGGCAATGTGCACAAACTCCTCATTCCTCATTTATATGCTGTTCCATCATTTTATGCTTAAAGTGTAAAATCCCCATTTTCCACAGCAGAATTGAGCTCAGTGTCACTGAAAGGTTTCAAAATGTCTCTCTTAAATTGTCAGTTTTTAAAAGTACACAGAGTTATTTTATTTCGAATAGAGTACGACTGCTTTTCAGTGTGACTGAAATTAAAAACCAGTTTCTGTAGCCCTTTGCCAAATGACAATTCTGCAGTGTCTGGACCCAGGAAAAAGGGAAACATGATTCTTTGAATTCTTATCTCCAGGACAAAACCAAGATCACAGTGATGCAAACAAAGGACTTTCTGGTTGTACACATTTCATAGCTTCTCCTCCTACTCACAGAAAATCACTGAAAATCTTGCAGGTGGTTTCATCTTATCTTAATAGCCGCTCCAGGACATGCTGACCTTATCTGCTTCATCCTGACCTCTCACTGTATTGTCTTTGGCTACAATCTTGATTTCTCATATGACTAACATATAACATATATAAATAGTTCTATAAATACATAAAACTAATCATATGCTAATTTATGCATCCCCCATTACCAGTTTTAAGAGATGTCGACCAAATACAGCAAGATTTTGAGAAAAAGTGGACGACCAACACCCAGATCATTACAGCAGAATATATCTTTATCACATCCTGCTGAAGAAACTTGGCATCTTGAAGCAATACCAAAATTTGGTCAGGACTGTATTTTTCCAACGTCTGTCAAGAATAATGACTACTTTTTCCACCCCAGACATTTGTTTTACATACTGATAATTTTGGAATAAGGTATGAAAATAAAACATTTTATAATATTACAAAACAGTTATTTTCCAAAGAAGAGGTTGGAGCTGGCTGAGATTTTGAGCTGAGTGCTGATTTTCCAGCACATTGACTGTCCAACATTCAGGACAAACAGGGCCAACGTAAGTGACACCCTAGACTAAAAGATGTTATTTATGAAGATTATACACTATATTGTATTGGGACACCTGAGACCCCTGCCTTTACACATACATGAACTTAATGACATCCCATTCTTAACACATAGGCTTTAATATGGAGTTGGCCCACCCTTTGCAGCTATAACAGCTTCAGCAGCTTCAGCTCTTCTGGGAAGGCTGTCCACAAGGTTTAGGAGTGCGTTTATGGGAATTTTTGACCATTCTTCCAGGAGAGCAGGTCAGGCACTGATGTTAGATCAGAAGGCCTGGCTCACAGTCTCCACTCTCATTCATCCCAAAGGTGTTCTGTCGGGTTGAGGTCAGAGCTCCGTGCAGGCCAGTCAAGTTCCTCCACACCAGATTCGCTCATCCATGTCCTTATAGACCTTGCTTTGTGCACTGGTGCGTAGTCATGTTGGAACAGGAAGGGGCCGTCACCAAACCACAAAGCTGGGAGCATGAAATTGTCCAAAATGGCTTTGAATGCTGCAGCATTAAGAGTTCCATTCACTGGAACTAAGGGGTCAAACCCAGAAAAACAACCCCACACCATAATCCCCCCTCCACCAAACTTTACACTTGGCACAATGCAGTCTTTTCAAGTACTGTTCTCCTGGCAATCGGCAAACCCAGACTTGTCCATCAGATTGCCAGACAGAGAACCGTGATTTTTCACTCCAGAGAACACGTCTCCAGTGGCCTGTACTATGAAGTGGGGTTACTTGTTGGATTTATGGTAGTCTGGGCAAAATGTAAGTGAACACTTAAACTGTGGTACCTTAAATCCGACAAGTTACCCCGATAAGCCAGTAACCCCGCTTCGTAGTACAGGCCCCAGGCCTCTAGAGTCCAGTGGCTTTACACCAGTGCATCCAATGCTTTGCATTACACTTGGTGATATAAGGCTTGGATGCAGCTGCTTGGCCAGTGTTCTCTGCACACTGTTCTTGAGCTAATCTGAAGGCCACACAAAGTTTGGAGGTCTGTAGCTATTGACTCTGCAGACAGTTGGTGACTGCTGCACACCGAGCGCCTCAGCATGCGTTGTCCCCGCTCTGTGATTTTACATGACCTACCACTTCATGGCTGAGTTGTTCCCAATTGCTTCCACTTTGTTATAATACCACTAACAGTTGACCATGGAATATTTAGCAGTGAGGAAATGTCACGAATGGACTTACTGCAAAGGTGGCATCAAATCATTTGTACTCATTCCTGTAAGATTTGGAACATTTGGATGTTTGTAGAACACAACCTTAATTAGTTAATATTTACATTTATTTAGCAAACATTTTTATCTAAAACAATAAAAGTAGTCTGTCAGTCCCTGCAGGCACTTGGGATAGGGGCCCTGCTCAAGGGCTCAGTGGTGAAATCATCCTGTCAAACAATGAATTTGCACGGTGGCCAATCAGTGTCAGCGCACTACAAATTCGTAAAACACTTTAATCATATAACACATGATCCGCACTCACAAATAGTGCTGCAAATTAAATAGATACATTGCAAATTCAGAAAACACTTTAGTCAAAATGTCGGTACCCACATCACTTTTTCCGAATGCTGTAAACTGGCAGACGAGATACAAATCCTGGAAAAACACGCAAACACCAAAAAAACACCAAGCATCCTAACCTGCGAGGTCACACATCCCCACCTCCTTCAGCACAGAGAAGCTTTACGTCAGAGAAACGAAACGGCATTTTCACTTCCCACAAATGTCTGTCAAAAACAAAAAAAAACTGCAATAATAAAGTATTATTTATACACTCAAATAAATACAGAATACCACACCCATAGTAATTCCAGTTATTACCCTATAAACTAGGGGTAGTCAATCCTACCTTCAAAGGGCCGGTGTGTATGCAGGTTTGTGGGATAACCTTTAGGTCAGCTGTTCAAACCCAGGTGTGAGGACTCAGCCAATCAGTCCTTTAATTAGTAATCTAATCAGGAATTGGAAATTAAATTAAATTAAATTAAAATGGAATTGCAGCGAAAACCAATACACACAGCGGCCATTTTTGGGTGAGACTGCCCACCCCCTGCTATAAACGGTGCTCTTTCTGTTTATACCCGTGAGTTTTTCTGTATCACATTTCCAGCTCTTCTGTTCACAATGATTAATATTTACACCTCCACCTCGCATTCAGTGGTGCATGGGGCCGTCTCAGGTCAAATGTGAGTGTGACACTTCTTTGGGAAAGCAAATGTAATGTAGCACATTATAGAAAACGCATTGTAACCTCTTGATATGAGCAGTGTGTTGATATCATGCCAATTCTTGCTGACGGCTGAGAGATTGGAGGCTGATTAAGAGAGAACGGTGCACATTTTATCTTGATGGTTATCTGTTCACACAGATGAGTGGGGCTCATTTTTTTTTTACATTTAATGGTATGGAGATTGACAACAGCTTAACTGATCTATAATAACATCCTCAGTCAGCTCCTTCCTTGATGTTTGGGGAGACTTAGAACTACAAGTAAACGTGTCTACAGAGGTCCGTTCATGATATAACGCTGAAAATCCTACATGGTATTATATGTACCTTTTGCTAATTCGCTCCCACAATGCATTTAAAAATAAGAGTAATCTTTATTGTTATTGTTAGTGCAATATGTCATTTTAGCATCATGTTATGAGCAGACATATCAGTCATATCGGCCAGAACATATTTTGCAAAATCATACTTGAGGATCTCTCCATAAGAGGCATGGCCAGTGGTAATGAGAAGGTATTGTAAGTGACTCTAGGTTGTGAAACATAAATGCACATTGATACCAGAGTGGAGAACCACTGACTGGGTTCCTCAAGCTCTCCTCATACGGAATGTCAGCCCTAGGAGGCTGTGTATGTCTGTAAAAGCTGCTCCTATAATCTCATTCATACCTGTGGCACCCACGTTACCCTTTGTTCCCCCATAGGCTTCTGTCCTACTCCTATTTCCCACAAGCATATAATATGCACCAAAGTCTGCCAGCAAAGCAAAGCAGACCCCCAGGTCAAAGCAGGGCTGGTTCCCTTACATTCCCCCCCAACACAATTTATGTTATTTATAAATGCCATTTCCGGGCTAAGCGTGTCTGTTCTCCTGTGTTCCGTGCTGCGTTTGCAGGGACGGGGTATGTAAGACGTACAGGCTTTAATATCAAGGGCTGCTAAAACTGTGTTTCTTCACAAGACCTCTCTTGTGTGTCTTTCTTCACTTAAATCCAGGGCTTCGTTTTCTATGTTACCCTGGCAATTCTTAGCGGGATGCTTTGGGATCTTACAGAAAACCACTTCAGGAAATTTAAATAGGCTTCTGCCAATTTCTGAAACTGAACAGTGAATCTGATGGGATATAAGAATGATTTCCAATTCCCCATGTCTCACCCATGACATTTCTATCCATCCATCCATCCATTGACCAACCACTGATCTCAAACAGCACTAGGCTGCTTAGTGCTCTCTTAACGATATCCCAGGAGAACGTGCTAATCCATGAGAAGGTGTTCTAATGGTGTGTTCCATGTGAATTCAGGAGTCGGAATTTCCGAATTCCTAGGCTGAAATTTCCACTGGAATGCCCCCTGAACTTAGAAAGTCTAAGGAACCTCTACAACCCCAACCACAGCGGGCAGTGGTGGGCTAATGATCAGGGAGGAGAACTTGTGGTCAAAAGATTTCTGGTTTGAAGCCCTGACCAGCAAAGTACCACTGAGGTACTGTGAGCAAGGTACCGCCCCCCAGCACTGCTCCCCAGTATTAGCAAGTGGCTTTTGGACTTGTACTGGAATGCGGTCAAATTGGGCGTGATGTCATTCCCAACTCCAACTAGGTAATAGGAATGCAGCATAAGCCCCGATGCTAAAGGTGTGAGGTAACAGTGTCACCCGTTACGCCACCATCCACCTACACATAGCGGTTGATATTTAATTTTAAATGGATTTACTACAGGATGCAGAAGTTGCCTGGGGCAGACTCACCATCCATCTTATGGTAGAAGATCGAAGAGTCTTTTTTTTCTCTTTATATTCAGTAATTTTGAACAGGAGCACCGTGCTCCTGTTCAACATATGCAGTGATTCTGTTAGTATTTAGAGCTTTGATAAAGGTTTGAAACAACATGAGCAGGAACTGCCACCCAAGCGGCAAACAGCCATATAAGGAAGATCCCAGTTACGGTATGTTAATGTTCAGCGTATCTGACAGGAAATCAGCCCTTGCATATGTGCATCCTGTCATGACAGCGCCACTGCTATTAACCTAAGGCCCAAGCTACTACTCCGCACATGCAATAAAGTAAATTATCTGGAAAAACAGCTGCCAGATGCTAATAAAATTTCACCGCTTTCTCCTTACAGTATGCCTGGGCCGATTATCAGTCGAGACACTCAGATGGAAAGTGATATGCAGAGGATCAACGGACCGTGGCCTCTGTAGACCAAAGCGTCTGGCAGAAGTGTACCGTGTAGGGGGGGTAAATTAGAGCTACAGGATTTTCTTCATTACTTGGAAGATGTTCCTTTGAACTTGGTTGGGAATATGGGTATGTCCAATTATTCCATTTTCCCTGCTTTTTGTCTTAAATAAAGCCCTGCCTCCCCCCCCCCCCCCACAAATGAAATGTAACATGCGGTCGATCTGTAAGAGCAGGAGATCCCTAACATATCCTTGATTTTTTTTTTTTTTTTTTAATTTTTACAGACAGTAGCGTTACTTCAATTAATTATGTGAAGTAGTTGATTGGTTTAATCAGATTACATCATAAGAAGAAATGGCGTAAACCTGGGAGCCGACCAGTCGACTGGGAATCATTGGCTTAGAATTAACTCCGTGATATGACTTTCATTGATATATTTTGTTCTTTGCAGATGATACCTGAAGTATTACACAGCTGGTAAAGAGGATCCCGAAGATCCATGCATCTACTGAAGGAAAGCACTAGCAGACATTTAAACTTGTATAACCTCAGAACAGACTGGGGTCCTCTGGACCGGCTGCCTTTTGTGGGAGGAGTCATGTTTTCATGGCCTGGTGCCTGAGGACACCAGCGCTTCCCCATGGAGACTAATGCCATGTGAGAATCAGGGGAATCTCAGCATGACCATGCGTCATTTTTAATCCCGGACACAAAAGGAGCTTAAATTTACCCTAACAAACATGGACCGCGTGACAATTATGTCAATGTGTATGTAACTGTTGGCTGGAGAATGCATTCGTGATTGACGGATTGTTGGTTCGAATCCTCAACCAGCAGGATACCACCTCCAGGACTGCACCCCGGGTGGTGAATTAGCTTCCCACTGGAATGTCGCATATAGATTAAATGCAGAGGACGCATTTCGTTGTGGTGTGCTGTGGTGTGTCGCTATTCAATGTAGGGATAAAGAGCTTTGGAAGCTATGTATTTAGTCCACAGTTTGCAATCATGTTTTTGTTGTAATTGCCAGGGCTGTTAGAGAAACTTTTTTGAGCCTCAGGGCGCCCATAGCAACAGTAATGACTGCAACCAAACCGTAACTGAAACAAACATGAGTAGCACAAACCATAAAATCTGAGTCACAGAAACTCCGGCCTCTGTCCTCTTAGCGATCGATAAGGAGCGTCCTGTTTAAATTATGGCTCAAAAGGTACAAAACTACTGCATGAAGAGTACAGCATAAAGATATCAGTCACAGAGGTCAACTTAGCATGACTCCTCCAACCGACCGCAATCACTCCTACCTTTACATCCTTTCCCCTTCTGCCCAGAAAGAGACTGGAGGCCTAGAAACACTCTGTAAGATTCAGCCCTAAGACCTGATCCCTTTTTGGCATAATCCCCCACTGCGTTGCTTATTTGCCCCATATCCCCCATCACTTTTCAAACTGAGTATCACATGGGTTTGTTTCACGAGCCTAATGACAGAAATCCTTATGATGACCTGGGGAGAATCAGTTTGTCTCTGTTTTAGGCAAATACAGTTACAAACAGCCACAGTTATTCAGTTCATTGTCGATCTGAGTCCTCTTCGGTCCATGCTGTTCGTAACACATGGAGCTCTCCGAGGTATAAGAGCCGGAAGATGAGACAATCGAACCCTGACCCACCTAAGCTATTCCTGTCAGGCAGACATGCAGTATGCAGCTGAAAGCCGCCGCAAAACAAATCAACAGCTGTTTCAAATATTAATTTGCAGCTTCATGTGATGCAATGCACATCAAAATGCTAAACTATTGATGTTTCTGACGAACACATTCGATTTCCATAAAGAAACAACTCTGTAATGTAGGCGCTGACTGTTAAATTACACTTGGGTGAGCGCTGAGACACAAGAGATGTCAGCCATTTGTGAGAAACTTTGAACGAGTGGTTTTTGTTAAGGGGGAGCAACGCTTCATCTACTGAGATAACCAACAATGGGCAGGTACTGAGGGAAAGTCCTGTTCAAAACAAAAGCTGTCTCTGCGTTTAACTGCAGTTTGCTGGGAGGATGCAGCCTGGCGCCTCTTTCAGGCTAAATGGCGTTAGGACCAGCGGGGTTAAACACCCCTCGCCCCCATGCTGCCGGAGAAGCACGCTTGGACTCTGACCTGTTGACAGCCCCTCCTAAAAATAACAACCCCCCAGAGAGGAAAACAAGAGCCAGGGATTATATATTGATGGAGGAATTTGCCGCTCTGGCCAGGACAGTGCCTCACAGATAAATCTTTCTCCTTTTTACCTTTGCTTTGGCCCTGGCCATACAATAGTGAGAACAATACAAAGGAAAAAAAAGATTCTCAAAAACACGGGGACTATTGTTGTTAAGTCACTGTTCAGGGATGCCCTTTTTGGCTTCTCTGTAGGAATGGAACCTAAATCACTGGAAAACACAAAATGTACTTAGACACATATTTACAATGAATTTAAAATGTAAAACATCTTTCTTAAAATTGTATCTGTATATTAGTTTAAATATTGGTTTGAGTTCCTTATTAATACCTATAAATTGTCTCAATGCTTAAATTAAGAGATTTCAGAATACTTTCCTCCTGCTTTTTTTAATAGAAAGATGTACAAAATATGCTTCTTACCAAAGTAAGAAAAGAAATCGTAATTCCAGTGCACCAAATTCACTAGACCAATCTATCCATTTTCCATAAACCCTGGATAGCTTGCCTGCACACTCACACATTATGGGCGATTTAGAGGTATGAGTTGACCTGTGTTTTTGGACTGTGGGAGGAACCTAGATGATCCAAAGAAACAGTCAAACATTTGCAAATACATATATAGTGAGTTTCCACTGCACCAGGCACCGTACTTTTGATACTGCAAAAAAAGTACCAAAAGTACCATATTTGCTGCATTGGTTTTTCCATTGGCGTAAAAACTGGTACCGACATGAATGGCATCATCACAAGGCAGGGTTGGGTATTTTTTACTGAATTTGTACACTTGAATAGGTATAGTATACAGGGCTGGGTGATATGCGATATGAATACCAACATCCCATGTTATGCACAGGCAGTTTTCACATTGCAAGGGCCGCAAGAGTCAGCTGGGTTGAGATCAGGCCTCTTCATACTCTCTGGAGAAGTAACGTCAATGACCGGATCGTGGCTGACAAGACAAACGGGTACTTAAACACAAAGGGTGTACTCACACTAGGCAATGTGAACCGTGCCCGAGTGCGTTTGACCACCAAAGCGCGGTTCGTTTAACTAGT
>JAODKF010000050.1:6553383-6568142 GCA_026779585.1 Mormyrus proboscirostris | reverse complement strand
CATCAGAAGCCAGGTAGGATAGAAAACCTACTGGACAGTAGCTCTCCAGGACCGGAGTTGGAGACCCCTGGTCTAATCAGTATGAAAAGCTCAGTGTTCGCTTATTGCTGATGAATTCACGCCAGTAGCATGTAGCTCACAAGCTACTCTCCTGAAAAGCACCAAAAACGTAGACATGGCAATACCAGCAAAGAGAGGCTAAAGCAAAAAGCCCATTTTGTTGGATGAACTGTTGTTGATATTAAACACTTCAGGTGTCGGGGGAAAGAAGCTGGACAGCACATCTATTCATCCTAGCTATGGTGCGTGCCTGATATTTTTAATACATGAAACAAAGTTCCAGGTACAACAATGGCATCCCTCCATTCCATTGCGAGAGAAGCGATTTGTAAATCTATCCTCAGTAGGAAAAGAAAGCAAAAAACCAAATCCAGTACAATCATGAAAAACAGAAATCTGTTAGCCACAATGTGTGGGAAACGTTTTTTTTTCCATTGTGTTACAGTCATCCTAAAATTAACGACTTTCTCTTTAAATTAGTAGGTCTTGTTAGCCTAAAGAGAGGTGGCAAGCAGTAGATGTATTGCTTCTTTATTGCATTAGCTATTATCAGAGGAGTATCATACGTTTCCACACAGTGTTCTCTTTGTGGCATATGGTTGCGCAAACTGAAATTCAACACCCATGCAGTGAAGATTGTACATACGTCACCGACCCTTCTGACGCTTCTGAAAAATTCATCAGAAAACCGTGAATGTTCTATTCAATTCCTTATATAATCAAAACTAATAGAAACTGAAGCGGTTTCTTCCTGGAATGGAGATAACGATAAATTATCTGGATCTGTTACACAGCGAAATCAAAGTCTGATTCAACAGCAATCCAGACATTTAATCCCCTTTATATTTAATCTACTGTTTGTAACATCATCTATTGTTCACAGTCAACAGGACATGGAAAAATGTAGTGATTTGGTTGTCAATGTATAGGAGGGAAGTACATAACTTAAGGCAGTGTTTCCCGATCCGGTCGTCAGGGACCCACAGACAGTCCATCTTTTAGATCCCTTCCAGCAAAAATGTGCACTGACTGGCAGGGAGCTGGGGGGAGCAAAAGAATGGGCCTTCTGCAGGTCCCTGACGAGCGAATGGGGAAACACTGCTTTAAGGATTCAGCAGTCCTCTTCACCATCAGTTATATCACATTTTTAATGAGTGAGGAGATCACCAATGGCCAAGTGGTAGACATGTGTATTTTTTAATATATGCCACCAACAGGCCTTACACAAAGGAGTAAGACAGCGTGCAAGACAAGTAAGATTGTGGTCCGAATCATCTTGCAACACAATTTCAGTCGTTCAGAAGGATTTACGGGACAACATTAGCAGCATCTTTCATGCGTCTCAGAGTCAGGAAGAAATACAGCTACTGAAAGCTCACATTTGCCAAACTAAAAACATTCACTCAGCTGTGAACGAATGTCTTCAAGAAATAAATATTAAAGCCAGCAGGGCTGCGTGAGAGCGTGTTGGGAGAGCGCCACAGAGAGCTAGCGGCACCCGCCGGAGATCTCACCGACACCAAAACGGGCCTGCCCATTACCATGGGCTTTCTGTCTGGGGGGGCGGGGGGCACCTGCTGCCAACCCAAACCCTCCCACAGCGGGGCTTTAACCCAAAAAGAGTATTCAACAACCCAAGCTCTCTGCCTTCAGAATAGGGTGGCTTGCAAGATGCCTGAACCGTAACAAACACACAGATCCTAAGGCAGCCTTGCTGATACCTGTGTACGATCAGACACAGGTTATGGAATAGTGTTTTTAGAGAAAATAAAGGTCAGTTCTGAGCAGCAAGAGGACTTTGCTTTCACATAATGACTGGCTAGCTGTTATGGGTACTGGACTCCATCTTAAATAGGTAATACCATCTACCCTCCGTGCTCATTAAGCGGCTCCCAGCACAGTGCACCAGGTGTTATGACTGAAAAGAACAGGGTGGGGGGGGGGCGAAAATGAACCTGCTTTTCTTTGAGCCTTCCCGTGGGTAATCAAACTGCCGTGAAACTCACGCTGATGCATTTTCCCACAGCCGCGGGGAGCCAAACGTTTCCTCTCACCTGAAAATCAACCCGCGGTTACCCCAGCGCTACGGTTTTGATCATCCTTGCCCTGGTACTTCTCAAGGAAATAATAAAAATCGGTTCAAAAAGGGTCTTTAATAGACAACAAAAGCTGTCTGAGAGTATAAGATTTTCTCCATCCATGATGTCGTCGTGATAAAACTTCTGAACAGCTCGACTGTCAGCTTCTAAAAACAGTTGATGGTGTCTGTTTAGAACCAAAGCAAAAGGGTTTCAGGTTAAACAAGTCGCTGGATCATGCTTGGCTACCTTCTGTTCTTTATAAGAGATTTTTTTTTGGGGGGGCGGCGTTTAAAGCTGTTGCAGGGCTTCAGTGCAGCATCACCCATTGCTCAGAGCCAACAAGGCTGGTGCGTGGAGCAGGCTTTGCATTTTTAACAGGGCCGGGGCCCACGTGTGTAGGGGGGAGACGGGGGGGTCAGACGAGGGCTGGCGGTGTGTAGGGTGGTGGGTTAGGGCCGTGTTACATGATGGGTAAATGGAGCGGAAGACTCCGTCCTGCCTGACCCCTACACCCAGTCTGCTGGGCTTGGGGGCGTCTCCGAAGGAGGGGGCCCTGCCATCAGATGCTAGTAGCCAGACGGCCCCGTCACTAAGGAACAGGTGGCCACCCCCCCAGCCCCACCCCCTCCGCTTCTGTCAACCATGCCTCTGCATCCCAATCGAGCATACAGGTAATCCTCTGCCATTCAGCTGCAGATAGGAGTTTAATCTGCTGCTCACTTAAATATATAAGTAAAGAATATCATGAAAGAAAAATGGATGTTTAATATGACTCCCCAGTGAATTACATTTTATAATCTTATAAGCTTAAATTGCTACCCAGAATCATTTAATTGATTCATTTCAATTCATTTTTACTACTTCATATGACAAGACGATCATAAATAAGCATGTGGTTATACACATAAATCGAATTTCGCTTTTCTTCTCATTGCTAATAGAAGTCAGATGCAACACTACAGATATTTACTGACGGATTTGAGGTACAATTTCTCAGATTCTATGACAGCAGGTTTTTGCTTTGCTATTTCTGTAGTAAAATGACCAAATCACCAAAAAAGATTAATTTGCCATTTCATGGAAAACCAGAGTTCTCCAAAAATCTGTTTTCATTTTAAATTGAAATCTAGATTTATATGATTTTCAAAACATAGCAGTATTAATACAAAGAACTACACTGAAATGAAAGAGATGGGGTGGAGGACACTGATCCGGTATCAGTCTATTAGTTAAAGTAGTTCTATTGTTGATATATTGTTAGTTCCTAGTCACTTCCCAGTGATTCTCATTCAGCGTTTTGCGCCGCTCTGATGTCACTCCTCCCGAGATCCTCAGATTCGATCTGCAAACATTTGCATAAAACACATAATAAAACTTACCAACGGCAAACCATTTTGCATGCTTTTACAGAAAAAAAACACAAACAATGGGTTTACCTTAAGGTCGTTTTACTAATAAGAACATGATGTGGTGCTTATTAGAAAAGCAGCCTTCCTGCAGTAAAACAGCACTTCTGTTTTATATGTGTAACCTAATTTTTGGAGTATAAACCGGTAAAATAATGTAGAACTCCTGAACCAGAACCTGTTGCGTAAGTTACATAAAAATCAGCAGGTGTCTGGTGCAGTGACAGCTTGGGCATGCTGATCCCAACTGATGTGGTCACTATTGACCTTGGAGGCATCTGATAGGCAGGGAGGCCATGGAGGCTTCTGATAGGCAGGGAGGCCATGGAGGCTTCTGATAGGCAGGTAGGCCATGGAGGCTTCTGATAGGCAGGGAGGCCATGGAGGCTTCTGATAGGCAGGTAGGCCATGGAGGATGAATGGAAGGCACTTATTGTCTCTGTGTTATAAACGGATGCCAGCTGAGAGCTGTGATGACAGGTCAGAGGCTCACTGGACGTGGATTGTGCTTTGCAGAGGCATCACAGTCTGTCGGGCCGTAGAGGTGGAGGGTGGGATAGTGGTGGTGGGGGCAGGTGGGCAGGCTGGCGGGCAGGTGTGTGGGCAGCAGTCAAGGCCGCATTGTAACACTCAGGCTGGCGTTTGTGTTGGCTTTTGCTCGGCAGGGTAACGTCTCACGATGAAGCATAATGGAGACGGGCCTGTGCAGCTGTGGCTGGGTGGGGGAGGGGGGGAGGGGGGTGGGGGGACGCATGTGCACTCCGCAGGGAATAGGAGCGCCAGAAGCATCCATTCCACGACAAAAGCACAGCGGCGATAAGCCTGAATGGAGGAACGCTGATCTAAAGCCCCCGGGACACAAAATGCTTCCACAGCAAAGCATGACAGAATGCAAGGGAGACATTTCATTGTTGCGGCAGCCATACGCAGCATGTTCACAATGGGAGCGACTTCCATACGGATAGCGGCCAAGTCAGAATGCCGAATGCTGTGGGTCCCTGAATGCTGCGCTATTACAGAGACCTTCAGCCAACTATCCCTGCTGAATGGCCATTTATGTCCAAACATTGTATTGACGTAAGTCCCAAGATGGTTCTTCTACTGCAGTCTTAGTCATTATAATTTATTAAACACTTTCATGCTGTCTAATACTGCTACATTCTACTGACTGGATGGTGCCAGATAAGATTTCCTAGGCACTGATGTACAAAGAAGCCAATAAAAAATCTTGGGTCTGGTTGTACCTTCAAAATTCCTAAATTGCATTCCTGAACTGTTGCCGTAAAAAAATCTCAGTTTGTGAACCAGATAAATTGTAAGTCTTTAAATGGAAGTATTAACTAAGTAAAAGCATGACTAGTAGTAAAACTTCTATAAGTAATGATCCATACATTTACTTTCATACTGACGTACTGAGTATCATTGTCTAATATCACTATTAATAATACTAGTCACAACAACAAGATAAAGCTACAGACAAACTTTAGAGCCCAGGTTACTTGACTCTTTGTCCATTCCTCTTCAGCTGGCATCACAAATCCCTGATGATGAGATTTACATCACCCACCCAGTGCATGGACTGAAGGCGAATGAGGAAGGCGAATGAGGAAAAGCAAAACACGATCGACCTTAAGGCCTCACATAACTCCATGTGGAAAAAACACATTCCATTTCAATCAATTGTGTTTCCGGCACCTTTGATTAATACTGTACCATCCAAATGGAAGCTGTTCCTACGGCTTGGCCCCGTCTCTCTGCCTCAGAAGCCTCTCTACCCATTTAGATTAAGAGAAATATCCTCCCCAATGTATGTTGTGAACACTAAAAGAAACAGCCTTTCACTGGTGCCTCTGAGGGTCAATATGAGGACGCGGTGAAGAGAGACCAGACAGCGCAGAAAACTTTAAGTGAAAGTGAGGGCCCAACTGCTTGGGCAGAGGAATAGAAAGCCAGTTATAAAGGAAGGCAGGCCGTGTATTCCTGTGACCGCTAGCATTTCGACTTGTTTTTCGAGCTTTCAGGCAAAGTTAGAGGGCTGCCTGTTTTATATTTACAACAGCAAGCAGTAAAATCATACCTTACTTTCTGCATACATATATTGTTTCATTTTTCATGTACATACCACTTTTTTATTCAGAAATGAAAGTGGATGCTGACTGACAGAATTCAGTTAATATTTATTTATCAGAGGGTGCAACAAAACTCCAGGATGTCAGCTGATGTCTTTCAGGAGCCCAGTTTCTGTTGTCGGAGGTTCTCCCGGTACCATTCAGCAGCACCATCTCATTTATGGTCAGGATGCCCTATTCAAAAGAAAGCTGGAAGCCTAATTTACGACATTTACAGTAGTGACTCTTTCAAAGAAGTGTCATCGTTCACACTGAACGTCTGTGTGGCCCTGGTCACACCACAGCCGTTTTTATTGGGCTGCTCTTCCACACTTCTCAGCTCAGAAGCTGTCATGATTTGTCACCCTGCTCCACATCACAAGAAATTAACGTGACATGTTGTCTTTCATACACGATGCTCATTCTATACGATTCAGCCCATTTCAACCAAATCTAGTCTTCAAACGTTTTATTTAATATACTGCTTAATTTTATCAGATTACAAGCAATTGTGTGGTAATATTTTCCGTGCCCTGATTGGGTGTTGCCATTCTCAGTGCATCAAAGGAAAAAAGTATGGTATGCAAAACCAGATATCTGTGTGCTGAGATATGGATCCAGGTCTTCCTGTGCTAATGAAATCGGTCCCAACCCACCACAGCAAACAGATTACAAATCCCTCCCTGAAACATCTACTCACCCTAACAAAGAGAATTGTGGAGAATACGTCTTTGTTAGTCAGAAAGCTTCAGAACCAACCCCCCCCAGCCCCCCCAACCCCAGTACGACTGAAAGTATCTGCTCTCTCCACCCTCATGGGAGACCAAGCCCTCCTACGACATGTGTTTGCTTTTTACTCTAAATGTAAAGAGGCCATTTCATGTGGTATTGAAAAAGATGGTAAACATCCTTTTAAATCAACACTAAAATATGCCTGGATCTCATACAAACATTTAGGGAAATCAGTTTGTGTAAAGGAGTCTGAATCTGGTGGCTGAAATAATGTCTTGTAGTGCATGATCATTCAAACAAGAAGAAACTGTCATATTCATGCATGAATGTTCAATACAAATCAACTCTGACCTTCAGTATTTTTCTCTAGAAGTGTAGAGGCAAAAACAAAAAATGTGTGGGACTTGCAAGCTGATACCAAAGACAGTAATTGGCTGCAGATTTCAACAGATGAGTCACTTTCTGTTTTTATAACCAGTTGAACTGAAAGATTTGTTGATGGGTTTGATTCAGATCTTGCTACTTTGCTTGAACCATTAGTCCAAGGAGAGTACATCACCAGAGAGTAAGTTTAAACAGTCATTAATTGATTAAATATGAGCAGACATCAGCTATAGTCACTCAACAATGACCCACAACTTCACCCAGGCTTTCTGTGCAGAACACGGAGTAAGTATGCACCTAATACGGTCATGGGAGATCTCACAGAGTTTTACAGACATAAGTCTAAGTTAATGAGCAAGTACCTGGAAAACCCAACTGGGCCTTTATACAAGGATATTTTCAGATATGCAACAGCAATTTAACAAGGCATGTGCATCATAAATAATGAGTCTGAAAACGAGCAGGTACATCTATACGGCCAAAACGCATAACCACATACTCATAATGGAGTGAAAGATCACTCCATTCACTCTGCTCACCAAGTCTGTCTATGAATCTTCACACTAACAGACCTATCTATCCCCTTTCATCTGCCTTCTACTCTATAGCCGTAAAAGCTGCTTCTCAATCATCTGTCAGGATCCTGGTAGATCTTCCTGCAGCTTTTCACACAGATTACCATCAGATCCTTCTGGGTACCCTCTCTCAACCAGGCATCATGGGGATTGCTCTGAGATGGTTTAACGCTTACCTATCAGGCACATCATTTAAAGTGACTCGAGGTGCAGTTGTGCCCATGATATACAATAACAATGTCCCCCAGGGCTCAGTCTTTGGTCTCATCCTCTTATTTCTATACAATCCAATCATATGGCTTCTCTTACCACTACTAGACTGGTGATGTCTTGCTGTACATTGCCATTCCAATGATCATGGTCTCTGCTGGGATCTCCAAATGCCATGCCAATAGCCTGGATAAGGAATCATCACCTCCAGCAGAATCTCTCCAAGACTTGACTTCTTGTCTATGACCTTCCATGACATAGCTGTATAACAGGGTTTCCCAATTCCAGTCCTGGGGGGGGGCAGTCTGCAGCACAGTTTGCAGATTTCCCTGCTCAAACACACTTATTAACCTAGTAACTAGCTGATTAAGATGTGATTAAGTTGGATTCCAGCCCTCCAGAATCGGAATTAGGTCATCGACATTATCTTTGTCAAAGTCTGCCAGATACCCATGGGTAATGATTGATGACCAGTTTTCCTTTACTGGTCTTTACCAGTCTTGTAAATTTACCCTTTTGTAAAAAGATCAGGCCTTATTTGTCTGAGTATATAGCTCAGCTTTTAGTCCAGACAGTTCTCATCTCATGACTAGACTAAAGCTACTTCTCACTGACAGGACCAGCTGTCACTGCTGCAGATAATTAACAAGGCAGCAGCGTCAATTAGCTAAAATGTTACACCCTTCCTTCTCTTACGTCATTAGCTCCCTATACTGTCACACAAAGGCAAAACTCTGTAACTGAAAATTTTATCAGAATTGAATATGAGCAAAATCCGGTCTTTTTGGCTTCTGTTTTAACTGCTGACAAATTATCATAGTTCAAGGACACACAGCACTGAATATGCTCCATATCATTTACCAACCTACAGGGTGAACAGTCAAAAAAAAAAATCCCCCTTTACCAGTCTCAGTGTCAACATAATTCCTGTGAATAAAAACTGATTAACCGCGATAAACAAGGGCCCACTGTGTATACGTGTTAAACTGCAAAATGGAGGAATCTAAAAGGGCTCAGAAGGTCAAGCTACACAAATTAGCTATCAAATTCATCACTGAACTTCCTATAGCAATAAATATGTTAAGTTTACAACAGGCTCTCTGACTAATCCGATAACCTGAACTGAGTTACCTAACACCGTATTATCATACAGTAATCAGGGACAATGCTAATATGGTAAACCATTGAATAAGTCTCGTGTGATTTCTTCAGATGTGGGAATTCAGAGGACAGGCACTGTATATGTTTTTGAAATAAATGTTTCTGGCTCAATTACATGTAACTGCATCCCATCTCCTGAGACAAGTTTGATTTACGGCACTTTCTTCACACTGCCATCCATTTTCCATAATTGTAAGCACATACGGCAAATGTATAAGTAGTACTTCAGGTAGAAAAATAGACTGTGGTATGTGAAGTCAAAGTTGACAGAATCCGGTGTGCTGGGACGTCTGTTTTTACTCTGCTGGTCCTGCACAAACTAGTACCAAGAGAGTCTACCACCGTTACTCAAGAGTTCCTTGCTGTCAACACAGCCATGTACAAGTACACAGTACATTGAAATTCCATTCTGCCAGGGCCCCTATTGGGCTGCACAAAAATACAATGCAACTTAAATGCAGTAGAAAACTATGCTTGATTTTGTGCATGTCTACAGTGCACAGCCCCATCAATAAAACCTTTCTGGGACATTAATGTGTAGATTAGTACAAACAAAGAAAGTGCACATGTTATTAAAAGAGACAACAAATAGTAACATCAGTGGAGGGTAGCTGGGGTGGGGGGGGGAGGTGAAGAAGGTAGTGGCATTCTTTAAGGTGGGGGTAACAAGTGGAGTCCATGTCAGACCTTAGAAGACAGCAGGGTATTGAGGAACCTGGCAGCCTTGGGGAAGAAGCTGTTGCAGTGTTTAGCAGTGAGGGTTCAGATGCCCCAGAACCTTCTGCCAGATGGCAGGAGGGTGAGCAGTTTGTGGGATAGGTGAGAGGGGTCTGTCACCATGCTGTTTGTACAGTGGATGGCATGTTTCCTGTACAGTACAGTGACGGGCGGGAGAGGAGAGGAGCCCCCGTGATCCTCATTATGTGGTACAGGGTCATACGGCCAGTGACGCTGCAGTTCCCGAACCAGATGCTGATGCAGCAGCAGAGGGCGTTCTCGATGGTCCCTCAGTAGACCGTGGTGAGGATGGCAGTGGAGAAGCAAGCCTTTTTCAGTAGAGTGGACATGGGGCTGGGCTTTCGTGGCGATGGGGTTGTTGTGCAGGGTCCTGGAGAGCTAGTCAGCGATGAGCACTCCCAGGAACGGAAGTATGGAATGTGGAACTAACTTGTTCAATATCTCAATATCTCGTATATCACGGCAAAGGGCACAGACCGTATGCTAATTCAAATGCTTATACTTTCAACAACAACATAATAAAAGGAAAAATAACAATGCTGAAGATATACATGCCTTAAGAGAATGTTGATATACGCTATCCTGGGTGTAGGAGAGTGAGGTATATGCTTGTCTCTACGGCGATGGGTCCATAAAAAAGGGAGACAGGATCAACAGACCCAGAGTGTGGACAGGATTGGAGGTCATACTGGAAGCGGAAGCCCAGGGACTTTGAAGGCCCTCAGAGAGCATAATCTTATTCAGGAGCTGGGAAGATTTCTCTGGGAGTGGAGGGATTAGCGCCGTCATGTTGGGTTCATGTTCTGTTCAAGCAACAAACCGACATGGTTTGGAAGAGCCTGTGAAGAGCTTTGCTGTTGATTGTGGTTCAAGAGGAACTGAATCGCAGCATCGCAGAAGGACATACAGACAGAGGGAATGTTAAGCGGGGGCCGTCCTTGAGGACAGACGGTCCTCTCTGACTATGCAATATAATCGTAATAAACTGGTGAAAGTGGATCGTGTGCCCAAACGTCGCCAGATTCCTTCCAGACTCTGCATTTATGTTATCCTCTGAATAAACACAGCACCTTCAATAAAAGGCAACCGCAAAAGCCTTTCTGGAACAGCACTGTTCCATTCAACGGTAAAAAACACTGGTTAAAATTGGTTAAAATTATTTGGCACAGGGACTCGATACAATGCGTACAGTTTTTCTGGCGTGTTCTAAAGTGTTTACTCACTCCACTCATAAACAAACCAAATTTAATCGTTAACATTACGAGAGCTTACAGGAAGCCGAAAAACTTGCGAGTGATTACGTGACAGATGCCGAATTGCTAAATTATACAGCATAAATGAGGCCAAAGCGGTTCCATCGTAAATCACAGGGTTGTTGTTCTGCTGATGTGCGTTTTGGGTTGTGATCGACTGAGGACATGATTGTATTTGTACGTGTGTGATGTCAAGTTTGGATTCATTTTTATCGGATGTAAATTAAAGCAGTGAGCACTGCATCTCATAAAGAATTAACTGCAACCCAATGTTTTACAGGCAAACAAAGAAAACAACAAGTTATCAAAAATAATAAAAGTTACCACAATGTATATCCTGTATAAAATTTACCCATAACCTATTATTCAGCGCGGAACCTGAATGTAATTCACTCTAAAATCTGATTTAAGAATCTAATAAATACGTTTTCTCAGCAAAAGTATCATAAAATGATAAATATATTTTTGACAGTCATATTACAGCCTGAAACATGTGATTGTAATGCTTGACAATTAAAACACGAAAAAAACAACTCGCAGGGATGCCTCTGTGCTCGGGCAGTGTGAGTATTTGCATAGGTAGGGCCAAAGGACTGACAGTTTCCTCACTGGAGGCAGAAGTGGCAGAACTCAACGCGACACCTGAGGCATCAGGCATTCAGCCGGGCCATTAAAAAGCAGCTTTGTCACGAATTATGCTGTCGCTGGGGCAAAGGAAAAAAAAATAAGGCAGTCAGATCGCCAGAAATGTTGACGACGTCTGGAAGAAGCAAAGTGTTGCTGGGATGTATGAGGAATGCACGTCTAGATTCTTGTGGGCTAAGCCCGCTTCATTACAGCATTCAGTGGTCACTAAGAACCCAGCGGGGAATTAAAATTAAAACATGTGGGACTGTGGTGTTCCTCTTGTGAGCTGGATGATTCAGGCGCAGGCGATGGAAGAGGTGGGGAACGACAGAAGGTACGGGCGCTACGCGCGTCTCACGAGGTCGTTTGTGTGACGGCTAGTGGTGTGTAAGCTGTGAGGGGAAACAATTCCGCGTGGTTTGAAGTGCCCTGCGAGAACATTTGTGGAAAAAACCTCAAAAAAAGAGCCCTATTGCTCGGAGGTAATTCCACTAACGGATCAGCCTCCTCAGCCTGTTTCTCACAAAATGGTTTTCTTGGGTGGATCTCCTCTTGTTCCCCTGGCTCAGCTGGGCAGTCCCAAAATATGCTTCCATTTTTTTATACTTGGAAAATTATTTTCCTGTTTGAAGACAGAGAACACTAACGCCACTCAGTCTTATTGAGCGACTGCCTTTAAAGTCTCACAAAAGACAGGATATGTAACATGCTTGTTTTTTGTTTTAAATTGTCATGACACAAAAAGAAAAAAAAAAAACATTTGTATTGATTAATCTTCTTACTCTTATAATGTATAATATACTGATAAATGTTGACTGTGACAGGAATGAAACACCAGCATTCCTAAACGTGAACATACAGATGGTAAGAAATTGGAATACACTTCTTATGTTAATATTGACCTTGCAACTACTGACCAGGCTTTGATGGATTCATTGACTGCACTGGGCTGCATGTGCATATGTGTGTGGGGGGGGGGGCTGGAGGCTACCAGCTGTGTGGCTGTCTGCAGGCCAAGAGGAATGCTGGCATAGGCGGCCAGGGTCATGCCCCCCTCCCCCCCCTCCATATTGGTGGGTCTTCTCCGTAGAGGAGCAGGAATTTCAATAACAAAGGCCCTTGGGGGGGTAAAGGCTGGGTTTTCTTTTAAATGCTACTGTCGCTGACAAACACACAAGGTCAACAGCATATTCATCATGGGTCAGGGCAAATCTCAATTTAAAACCAGCTATGAAATTATGGATTCTGCTTTCCCTTGAGGAATGTGAATATTAAATAAAGATATTTAACGGTTACCAAGGCATGTGCACAGGTATCGAGGGTAATACGAATACAGTGCATAAATAATAAAATGAAAACCAGGAAATCAGTTAGTGCAGACTGCTCGGTCTTTTTCGAGAAGTCTCAAAGAGAGCACCTGCTCTTAAAAAAAGGGAAAACGAGAAACAAACAACAAAACGGCCAGACATTAGCGCCAGTCGTAAATCTGCGGGACACCCGGCAGACGTTCTTTCGTTCGTTGTTACCCAACGGTCGGTTGCAGTCTGAATATTTTAGCTGCGCTATCTGCTCCTCCACCTGCTTCACTGTTTTCCTGGAGCAAAGTCACATCTCTTATCGGATGCCATCTTCACCACCTGTTTGGAACTGTTGGGTAACAAGCCCGAGATATTTCATCAACAAATAGTAAATGCCTTTTAGAAGTAGCTGACAGCCAGGTTTTGAGACAACCTGTAACAGATGTCCAAGAAAATCCGGCAATAATAATTAACGGTACTGGGATCGTGCTTTTGGTATTATTATTATTAATAATAATAATATTAATAATAGTAACAGTGATATGATAATACTAAATATGATATTATTATTATTATTATTAATAATAATAATAATAATGAGTCAGTGATAACATCAACAACCGTTACAATCGACTGTTACTTTATACACTATCACATTTTCACAGACTGTTTTAGCTTAAACATTATAGGCATGTTATGATTATGGTTATGCAATTATTAAATTGCCAAAACTGAACGTCACTTCGCAAGTTTTTAACATTAACCGAAGTGTTGTCTAATATAGCATAAATCGGACACATCCAAAGGTACACGACTATCGTAGTGAAGTTTAAGTAAAGAATTTTTAAAAAATATACATATAATTGAAAAAACACACGTGCATTGAAACAATGACAACCACGGACTAATGATAACCCTTGTGGGCGTGGTTAACCAACAACCAACCACGCCCACCTACAGGCAGTTCTCGTATCTTTCACACGTATATCCTTATAGCTCCGCCCAGTTGGCGTGGCTTCGCCGCTGGGAAATTTATAGACATCGTTCTCCATCTGTATATACTACATAGTGTAGTTAGGCAGCCGTTTCAGGTAGAATAGCCATCACTATAGCTTCGAAGTAGGCTATTAATTTGTAAAGAAAAAATATATATATATTTAATCTGCCGTTTCATCTATTTTTCATTCGTCGATCATTTATGCTTTTTGATAAAAAGTGTGAAAATGTTAAAAAATTCCGGGAAGAAATTCGTCATTCCCATCGTGGGAACTACTGCAACCTGTCTCTTAGTGCTGTTAGTCGCCGTAGGGCATCGAGGCATCAGGGTGGATGGGATGCAAAGCGAAAGAGATTTGGGAATGCAATCGCTGCAGAGTTTGGAGAGCTCGGTGCAGACACAGTCCCGGGACAGTCCTCAGTCGGGACGTACGAATGGTTTCTCTGCCTATTTTTCCAAGTTAACTCGGGAAAGGAGAGAAGTGGAGAAACCCGAACCGCAGATGAATCCGGTAACCGAGACAGCACCGGCGGAACACATAACCCCGAATGATATCTTCATAGCAGTCAAGACCACTAAGAAGTTTCATCAGTCTAGACTGGATCTCCTGCTTGACACCTGGATTTCCAGAAACATGCAACAGGTAAGGAGAGAGGGAGCTGGATTCTATATCGAAAGTAATGTATTACAGCCTGAAGTTGCGTACGCAAGCTACCCATGACTATTACAAGAAAGCAAGACATAACACTGTGTACTAATAAACAAGTCACCCATATGTACAAATTTAGGGAAGCAGTTTATTAACATATTAAAAAGCGCTGAGCTACATATTTGCCAATACAGTAAGTGCAGGACAAGTTTTGGTTTCATTGGATGCAGAACACGCCATCGGGCTCGTATTAACCTTTGAATATTTATTATGAAATATGGAGAGAGGAAAGAAAAAAAATGTCGCTCTTCTCGTATTGTTTGATTTTCTGAAATTATTTATGCCTGGGGCTTCCATATGGTATCGTAAAAAAATCAGGTAGGCATATTAAGGCTTTTTTTTCTCATTGCATTGAAAAGACAGACTGTGTGACAGAATCCCCCCCCCCCCAACACACAAAACCAGACCCTCTGCTACCTC
>JAODKF010000050.1:6526281-6539357 GCA_026779585.1 Mormyrus proboscirostris | reverse complement strand
AGCCACCAGGCCTTGCTGTTTTAACTTCTCTAAATGTGGAGCTACTTTTCCATTCCTCTTCAGAAGAGCAGGCCTTCCTGCGTTATTTGCATGCAAAACCACAAAACTCTTCAATCCACCCCGATTTCGGTCAGCGGCATCGACTGAATACAAACAGTCTCTTACGCCGATGAGAGCTTTTCACTGCGCCATCCAAAAGGTAGGCATCAGGTCTCAAATCAGAGTAATAATTGGCATATTAATATTTCCTTCTATTTACACACAAACACGCTCCCTCTGTGCAGTATGTAATAACAATCACTCGAAACACAAAATCGTACTTCCCAAGCTATTCTGAAACCCTTTCGGTTTATTCTGCTTCATGCCTTATGAAACCGTCTGCCTTGAGGGAATCGATTGCCTGAAATATAGTCTGCTCCTGACTCTCCACAGAAAAGCAGATAAACACTGGGCATACCTGACAAGCCACGCCGCTCAAAACCCAGCATTTCTTAGCGCCTGCGCACAATCATTGCTGAATAATATGGATTTGGCTTTAACACTCAAATATATGAATTAGACAAACTTCCAGCCGCAGTATTGCTCCCCTTTTCTTGAGCTACTAGGATTCTAAATATTTTTTTACTGAAAGCTATTAGGAAACGTAAAGGTCCAATGATAATCTGATGTACTCCTGAATGGCAGACATACATTAAAGCACAAAAAAAATGAAAATAAAAAAAAAATATCAAAATGCTAAGCTAACGCTACAGCGATATGACTCAGGGTTAAAGCTCCAGAGAGGATTTGGAAAGCAGCGATTAAGGTGACCTATCAGGCTGCACTAAAGAAGCTGATAAAAGGGAATCATTGACAGAAGCATACATGCCTGCTTATGACTCATCTGATTATTATATATTTCTAAGAAAAAAAGATGAACTACAGATTAAACGTGCCCCCTGGCTCTTCCTGATCCCGAGTGAACTCAAAGTGTGCTTCATCATCACCGAGTACCTCAGTGTTTTAAGAAAGCAAAAATACAGCCGTGGAGAATTGACCCAAAGTAGGGTGAGCATATTCTGCAAAGCAGAGCGTGCAGGGGGCAGGATGCAAGGAAAGGTGTCGAAGGAACGCACATACTAAGGCAGAAAGCATTCTGACAGTAGAAAGCGAACGTCGGCATGAAACAAAGTGAAGGCATTTTCAGGCCTCAAAAAAAGAGGACGGAGTGACACTACTGAAAATGCGACTGGAGAACTTCCTGTCTGCAAAGAGACACCGTCCTTGAGCAGGTATCGACTTCGGTGTCTGTATATGGAACAAAGTGCAAACCAGCCGCTGTCAAGACAGGCTTGGAATGACGTTGTCAAGATGCACGTTGGAGCAGAAGTGCAGCTGAAAGGAGCCGCCACAGGGAGCGGCGCAGGGCGATTGGCCATGAAGCTCATCATCAAAGTCAACGGAGACGGCGCTCAGGCTTCAGCTCTTCACTAAAACTCAGCCAGTTTCTCCGGAAGGTGTCTTTAGTAGGAAATTTCTAATAACCAGTTCCAAGTCTATTCTTCACCACTGCTACAGTGCTGGACAGGATACCCTATAAGCAAGGTCTTGGATAACCCGGGTCCAACAGAACGGTGACCCTGGGAGCAAAACTAAGACGAGGTCTTCATACTGTATATGTACTCTATATGTTGACCTCACCTGCTGTTTACTGGTACTACAGCCATGCACACAACACAATAATGACCAGGCTATGAAGGAAGTGTCTGGGTATTTGCAATAATTTCATCTACATTGTGGCAGCATCAATAATCCCCGGTGATTGTCTTTCCAGTCTCAGGACTGCAGAAGGGGGGAGTCTGAACTTCACTGGGAAAAACTTGTCTGCTGTACATTCCTGACCGACCCACCCAGTTTCCCTCGGTTAGTTTGCCGGTTCTCGTTGACGCGATTCGAGCATGACCAGCCATGAAATTCAGGGTCTCACTTCTCACACCACAGCGACGCCCACGTCAGGCTGGGGGTTGGGTGAGCTGTGTGCACGAGGTTATGGTCCACGGCTGGGAGCAACAGCTGCTTGTCCCTCCTCACAGGACAAGACGCGAAGACTGACATCTCAGGGACCCGTGCTCCTAGAGCCGGGTCTCCGGGGTCTTAAGAGACTTCAAAGAACGAGCTTCAGGGGATCCCTGTGGGGAAACAGAGCATCAGCGAAGGCAGGAACCTGCTTTGACGAGCTGCAGCGGTTTAGTCACGATGTCCGTGCGAATTGAACTTCCTGACAGCCGGGTACGGGATAACGCCCACAAGGAAAAGGGCTTCCGTATCGGAGTAGAAGGCTCTTTGTATGCATACCCCAGTGAAGAGTCAACAACTGAACAGCCCCGAATTCCTCCTCACACTCTCTGTGACGGAGTACAGAAGCTTGGTCGCAGTTACGCTTTTGTTTCGCTATTCCCAAGAAACATACTCTGCTGCTGATTAAAATATCTACACAAATATAACTCTGTGCATAGAAGGGGGGAGACGAAAGCCCACAATAAAACGCGCTCCAGAAACAACATGAAATAAAACCAAGCAAATCGGAAATTTAATTGCAACCAAAACTAATTTAGATGAGCCTGCGATGTAAACAGCATTTCTGAGGTCCATCTGGTTCTGGGACACAGAAGGATTACCCGCATTAAAGCCCGATGTCTATTTTTGTTCATTTTAAGCCCAGTACACCAAAGTCCATTTTAACGACAGAAATTTCCCAGATGACTCGCCGTTACATTAATATGATGCAAGATGTGTGGGGTCTTGTACTCATTTCTAAATACTACTTTTAGACTGTCTTTGCTGCTTTAAGACTTGTTTGTGAACGGCGTTTGATGCACCCTGATTCTAAATCTATTAAACGGGCAACTGGATTTGTGTCTATCTAGTTTTAATGATCTTGACTTTCGATATTACTGAAGATTCATATATATACATAGCAGCTCATATACATAAATAGGAAGCATGATTGTTTATCACAATCATGTCTTGTATTCATAAATATTTCTGCACTAAACGTTTCTGGCTTTCCTTTGAATTAAAAAAAATAGTTTGAGTACAAAATGCAGGCAATTAAATACATTTATTTTTAACAAAGGAAAATAAATATTTATTTTCATCTAGAAAGCTGTGCAAGATGCTTATCTTTATCTTATCCTTACAGTGAATCCCAGGGCTGGAGTAACAGCTGCCTGTGCTCTGGTTTTGTGTGGAACCTTTGCCTGGATGTTCTGGTATTTCTGCACCTTCTGAATGGGAAACCACACATAAGGGAATGTGGGAAAATGGGAAATACTTCAAGGAGCAAAACATAATGCACAGAATATACCCAAAAGGACAAGTCACTGCACAAAAGAATTGTGGGAGGCCTTTCAGTGGGACCAGGAGATCTGCCGGCCAAGACGGATGCTCTGAAACGTCGCTTAAAAAGGACCCTGTTCCCGTTTTTAAGCCCTGTGCAATTTTTGGGAATATCAAATGACAAATATCAGGCTGACTGGTGAACACAGACCATGACACATGACTCACAAATGATTTCAAGAACCAAGAAAAAAAAAAAAATACAAAAATCAAGTAGTCAATGTCACATTTTCGGGAGATGCAAAGCAGATGCAAAATCAAACCATCGGTGCCTGAACTGGTTGTTCTGGAGGATGGCACACTGGGATGGGCCATCGAGGTCACCGTGTTGGGTGGGCTGCGAGGTACCTCACCTTTCAGAGGCCACACATCATCAGCTCTTCCATGTTAATCACGCTTCGATAGCCTTTAGTTTAACGGTAGCATTCGTCAGTCTGAGGCGGCGCTTGTTGAGTTTGGTGGGACTTTAAGTGGCAGCTTACAGAGTTATACAGCTCTGTACTTTAACCAGCTAACATATAATAATGGGTGTGGTTATCTAAGGGACAGCACCGAGCTAACATGCCAAGCATGCTTGCCCAGGCTCAGCACTGACTATTATTCCTACCATCTCACATACGTCCTTCTGGGCCCTTTGGTACGTGGCCAGAGTGGCCGTCCTGAATCCTGGAGGCAGATCCGTGTGACCCTGACAGCTGGCTCCCATGTTGCCGGTTATATTCTTCCAGTCTTTCATGCTGACATGTTTTCACAGGCCTGGTTCACCAGCCTGGGCAGGACCCGATTGGGTTAGTGCCTGGTGATGCCAATGCCAGGGAGGAGACATCAACATCTATTCATCGAGTCCAGCCAGAAAAATCTCACCTGGAATTGTCTGCACCCTCATCGACTGCTTCTCCAGGTCGGTTCTTCTTGGCACATACATTGATTGAAGTCCGAGCGACAGCTTTCAGGCATAGGTCTGCGCGAACGTCTTTATGCGTTATCCTCATCCATCTAGGTGGCGTATGAACCCAGGAGAAGATTATCCAACTCTAACTGAACGTCAGACTATAGACATGACACTTCACAGGGCTTACGGAGAGGCTGTAAGCAATTCACCTCCAGCTCTGGGACCCCGCGCTTGGAATTTCACCAAGTAATCTTTCTGCAACCCCCCCACTTACTGCTGTCTGCGGCCTCCAGAATTGAGAATGGGTCCCCAGGTACGGTCCAAGAGGAGGAGGGGGCCGTGGAAACACAGGGTCACATGATATGCTTAGCGTACGGTTTTGGCGCATCGACCACCCATTGTTTGAATTAAGGGGGTGAGCGTGTTTCTAACCTCTTCGTATCTGACCAAGATACTATCTGACCATTCTGAAGAGGCTACATCCCTTAGCCTGGAAGGACCGATGTGGATTAGTTTGCCAGCAAAAGAAAGGTATTGTTTGCAGTCATCAGGATGTGAGTTTCATCCATCCATCCATCCATCCATCCATCCATCCATCCATCTTGGGGGCAGCAACCTAAACAGGGATGCCCTGACCTCCCTCTCACCAGCCAGCCTTTCCAGCTCTTCCGGGGAAATCCCACGGCCTTCCCAGGCCTGCCGAGACAAAACCTCTCCGGTGTGTCCTGGGTCTGTCTCGGGGGGGGGTCTCATGTCGGGGGACATGCCCGAAAAACCTCCCCGGGGGGGCGTCCCACAAAGATGCCCGAACCACCTCAACTCGACGTTAGTTAGTTCAAAGTCTGTCCAACCACATACGGACTCCAAAATAACAGCGGTGAGGTGCAGTTAGGAATCATGTAACCGACACTGAAACGAGGCAACTGCGAGGTAAACAAAGGCTGGCAGGACCATAAGTCATGTGAGGTTTGCTCTGGAGTCTTTGCTTGATGTGGGATGAGGAAGAGGCAGCATGGAGGGAAAAACGGCCCGAATGACCAGGCTCTGTCATTTACAGGCCGTTCTGTCCGTTGTGGGAAGCAGCCTGGTGGTAAACGCTTTTTACAGTTGTTGTTCTGCCTGCTCATGGAAACCAGCCACTCTCAATGGCCAGACTACATGGGAAAGCGGTTTCTCTGATCAGGAATCCTCTGTTGACTTTCTTTAGCAAGGGTAAAAAATTTAAAAAATACAAAGCTAACCATGAATATACATTGTCGGGAAGAAGCACCAGTGCCCAATGCTTCGTAAGACGTCCTTCACAAAGACACAAGGCAATGACTTCTGACTCTTTCTCTTTCTGGAGCCCAAAACTGGAGGAGCCAGCTTCTGATACTGAGTACATGCTGTACATGCTGTGGATCGCCCCCCCGCCCCCACTGAGGCCAAGGTTTGAAGAAGTGGATCTGTCTAAGGGATCTTTCAAAGCCAAAGTCCTTCACGGTAACTACCTTAGTGGCCTGGATTCCGCGGTGCAGCTCAAAACGGACATCAAGGTGCCGCCTGTCTCCTGGCACCCGTCAAGCTCGCTCTCTCGAAGCTCCTCAGGCGCTGCCCATCTGGCAGATGTTTCTTCCTGAGCTACGGGAACAAAGACAGCCGACAAATTTAAAGCCCACAAGCTCCTGCGGGGCTGGACACCCGGGCAGATACGTGGTCTGCAAAAGGAACCGTTAGCCATATGATTCCCAATTAGAAAACGACATGCATTCACCTAGGGCTAGCATACTGGCTCAGTGGGTTGTGCTGTTGGCTCCCATCTATAGGGCTGAGGATTTGAATCACACTATTGCATCGCATGTAGTTAACTAAGCTTCTATATATAGCCTATGGGGTTCGATTAAGCGTTTCTGTACTCTGGGGAGTGCAGTGTGGTCTAGGTTGTGTGCCAACATTGTACCCAAGGTTGCCATAAGGTCTAGGTTACCCTGACCAGCATAAGTAGTTAATAGATTGTTGGTACATTAAAACTTTTACACAGGTCGGTACAAGACTTACAACAAAGTCAGCTGAAGTCCTAAAAGAATTTCCGCCAGTTATTTCAGCATCAACAGTGAAAGGGAAAAAAAAATCCCCCCCCCGACATAATGCATGCGGTTACGATACCAAGGGAGGGGCTGCTCAGAGACACAGCGGTGTTGAGACCGGACCGCCCTAAGTGTCGAACGTAGCTTCCAAGTCATCAAACGCTACAGCACAGCACCATTCTCATAAAGCTTTACAGAAACCAAGCAGTTGTTGCACATTTAATTTTTTTTCTTTTATAACGAACTAGCAAGCAAGGCTTGTGGCACTTATTTTTTTTTTTTTAAGGTACAAACTGCTTAGTGATCTTAGGCCTCTGCAGACCTCAGGACACCCCTGTCATAAGGAGTCTGGTCATGGCCTCACTCCACCCAGCCCACCCTGCCACCCAATGCGATGCACGAACGAACCCGTCGTCTCACACCTAGGGCCGAATCAAAACGTGGACTGTCTGGGGGGGGTCCCTGAGGACCAGGCCAAGAAACACTGTCCTAAGGAACAGCGGAAAAGTGAGAAGCACAAGCAATAGTAGCAGTAATAATAATAATAATAATAATAATAATAATAAATAATAATAATGCAGCCTCACTGCAATTACTATATGTCTAATCTTGTTTCAGGAATCATCACTTCATCTTAAAACGGGGATACTGCATACGAAATACGCGGTAATATCGCCATCTAGTGGTAATTTAGCAACGAGACAATTTTTGCCACGGATGTGTTTCACAAACGCGTCTAAACGTAACATTTCTGTAGGATTTAATTACGTCAGTCAGCTGCTTTGGATTTCTGATGTGTTAAGCGGACGGAAAAAAAACTTTTATTACTCTATTAAAAGCAATATTTACCAAAAAAAAAAGCACACTGTAAATTTGCCTTATGATTATTGTCACTTTACCCGAGGGAGCACGAGTATAGTATTACGCTATTATTTTTGTATTAATTATCTACAATTACATACTGATCTCATGTCCGTTCCTCATTAATGACTCCTCTAATCTCAAGCATTTACTATTTGTTACTATATTTGTTAATTCAGATTTATCCTTCGTAAGCCACTCAGTTCGTGCCCCCCAGGTAGTGTTACCTTAATCTCAGTATTTAAATAAGATTAAATTTTAATTTATTTTGCTCAAAAGTTTTGCATTTAAAAGTAATAGCAGATTATGTTGTTCATACGTGAAATTAAACACTGGAATTTGCATTTTAAAACTTCATGACATTTTACCACTGAAAATCCATATATGTAAAATGAATACAATATAGAATGAAGAATAAAATGTATAAACCTAGACTAGGTTTTTTTTTTGTTTGTTTTTTTTTTTACCGCAAATAGAAAGAAAATCATTAATAAAGCCATTTAGAAGCTGAAACTCAAGAACAGAAACAGCAAAGTATGTATAACACACTAAGGGGCCGGGATATTCATCTATGAAGGGTAACTTTAATTTCATTTTAAAACATTGAATTCAAGCTCAATGAACCACAGGTTTAACATGTACAATATTTTAGTAATTACATAGGAATAACAGGAAAAAAAAAATCTACAGCAATATATATATATTGTTTATCAAAACAGTGATGCAAGACCAGAACGTATTTATTCACAATTAAGAAACAAAAAAGTTGATCGCCTAAAACTAAACAGGCAATGGGGTACATGAGGTTTGGGGGGGGGGGGGGAAAGATTAAAAAAAGGAAAAGGAACCTGTTTAAAAACAATTTTACAAAGGCTTTTTGATTTTTTTAAAATGGAATTCATTACTTTGTCGTGCAGACATTACACTGTAGATACTCTGTAGATATGAGTGGAAAAAATTAAAAAAATGTTAGTACTGCAAAACTAGGTTCTTATCACTCTAAGGAGAAATTGTTCTTCCACACAGAAAATAACACACTGCGTTTAGAACGGGCCGAGAGACTGCGGGGGCCTGTTTTGGTTATGTACATATACAAAAGAAAGGCATAAGACACTGCAAGGGCAATGAAGGTCGTCATTTTTGGTGATTGGCACAGTTTTTAGGATTCTCTCCCTTGCTTGCGGGCAAACAAACCCAAACGGTCCTCCAGTACTCAAACCCTGCTTCTCTGATCACGACCATTCAGCTTTTGAGAGTTTGTAGAGTGAAAATTTCTGCTTAAAAATTACCAAAAAAAAAAAAACTGTCCATCAGGAAGGGCAGTTAAATGAGTGCCGCCCCTACCTGCTGGTTTGTCCAATCACCTGCACCCTAGTAGGAGCGTGACCAATCAGCACAGCACAGCTGGCATCTTGCCTCCCTCCATTTGCTGTAATGCTTAGACCCATCGAAGGTCACCTGAACCGGGGCCGTGTGTCGGGACACTTATTCGAAACTGTGGGGCCAAAACACGGGGGTGTGGCATAATGGGATCCAATCGGATTGGAGATGCTGGGGTGGGGGGGAGGGCGGAGGGTTATGGGTGAGGTTGCTAGGGATTCTAGGAAGTGAAAAGTTAAATTCAAGGTAAATGTGAGCAGTAATTTTAAAAGTAAACTACAAGACGGTCTTCGGTCACGTGATAGACTTGTGTGTGCTTGTGTGTGGTGGTGCGGGGTGCAGAAATTGATGTGGAGAGACTGCATGGGCCAGGATACTCTCCCATCCATCTCCTCTGTGCTGCCACGGCCAGGTCACGTCAATCAACAGAGAACCTGTGCTTTCGACACACACAAACACGATAAATAAAAACAGACAAATTAAAATCTAAAAGCAACAAATAAAAAATAAATGTTTTGTTACATTTCATGTATAAAGCACCAGATTGAACTTCATGGGGGGTAATGGGGGGGGAGTTCATGTTAAAAGAAAGAAAGGTGATTCCATTTCTCTCCTTGTACTTAAGGGTGCAACAATGGAAAAAAGCCAAGGATTCGCCCAAGTGCAGTTCACACTCCCTGCACCTCAAGCGGAGTCAGAGGACACTGAAACCCACCAAAACACAAGGCTGCAGTTACAATCCCTTGTGGTGGACTTGTGTATCAGTGGACAGGATAGAGCAGGCCAGTGACCAGCGATCCGGGAAACGCCACTGTGGCAGCGTGTGCTTCTCAAGGATGGATGTGTGGGCTGGTGCGTAGGAGGAGACGCCAAAAAGTCAACCTGGAGTCCCATTTACAACAAAGGGATAGTGCATCATTCTCTTCCAGCTCCCAGTCTTCTGACGTTACCACTTCTTGTTGCGTTGGAGAGTTCATGAAGAATGACCCCAGAAAACCACCCCCATAATCGTACCCTTCAGAAAGCCCACGGTGGCTCAGCAGGCTGTGGCTAATCAGCTTCCAATACGCCCCTCCCCCACCCATCCTGAGGTCTTATCAGCCCTACAGCTCCCCACCTGTCTGTCGACGGCTGAAACTTCACATTGAACGGAACCCATTTGGCAGCATAAACATGATACGGATCAGCTGGAAAGAATAAGCCAGAGATACAAAAAACCCAAGAGACAGAACGGCACCGCCTGCAGGAATCGTAAAATTGGACTAAATTGTCCCTTAAGTTGTTTAAAAACGTGAACGGTGCCCAGCTGGGAGCTTCAGATTCATGCTAATATCTAAAAATTTAACCCACATAAAGCTAGGAGGCTGGCTGCTTGGAGCGAGCTACAATACGACCAAATGGGAGGCTGCGACCCCCCCCCCCCCCGAATTAAGATATTCAGAAAAAACTGTCTTCGGGTTTATAGACAGAAAGTTGCTGAATCTGGGAAATAGTGTGCGGCGATAGTGCTGAAACAGTCAGTAGACACAACAAAATGGAAAAAAAAAGAAAAAATCTCCTAGAACTTTCTTGCACGATGGGTGAAAGAAACAGGGAGCAAAACATGAGGGGAAAAAGGTTTACATGGTGAAAAAAAGGCCAGCTAGCTTAGCACCATACTCAGGCACGTCTGAGACACACACTGCAGACTCAGAGGTGACCTGTGAGCCCCCCCGCACCGGGATTCACTAAAAAAAAAAAAAAATAAAATAAAATAAAAACATGAGGAAAGCGCTGTAAGGGTGGGGATGGCTGGGGTCTGTCCCTGAAGGGAGACGTCACGATGAGGTTACGACTACATTATCGCTTCAGGAGCATTATTTACACGACACATTTCACTCGGTTTGTTATTTCAAGCTCACATCCAAGATGGAAAACGGCTCGGCGTTTAAAAACGGCTGATGGATTTCAGGTCGAAAAACTTAAAGAAAAAAAGCAGAGAGAGTAGCGCAAAGCTGTACTGCATCGACGGCGGATGGCAGCGATGGGGGGGGGGGGGGCACGCGTGCCTATGCGTTCGGAGGAGCGGCTGGGATGGAGAAGCCCGGGGGGCGGCGACCTGGAGCAGGCCGCTCTAGTGGGAGGCGGAGCTGGCGGTGTGCTCTGGCCGGCTGGTCGCCAGGTATTTCGCCCTCATGCTTGATGTGTACTGGGGAGAGAGAGAGAGAAACGGCGACAGCAGGTTTACACCACTTACTACTAGACTAGATTCTTTTTTTCTGTGCTATGGAAGAAAAAAAAGTGGTATTGTTATTTTTTGGTCAGAAATAAATAAGACGAGTTTAGCTAGCATTATACTGAAGATTCTGTTATATCTTTTTGTAGTTGCAGTGATAACCAATTAATAACCATTTTTTTTATTATGCAGGGGTCTGGAAAGACAGGAATGCTGGCTTTCCGATTTCAGAGCATTAACTTATGGAGCTTAAAAATAGTGCTTATAGTGGAATGCCAGTAGGGGGCAGCAGAATAAAGTTGGACGGGCGGAGGGTGCTGAACGGAGTGTAAACTCCACACATCACACAGAGAGACGCGGGGAAAAAAAAACACACACTCTGGATCATCTGGACAGCCTGAACCTTCACCTCCATAAGCACCAGGGTAACGTTCCTTTCTAGTTTTAGGATTTATGTCCACCTGCAAGAGTCCTACACTCTGCCTCCATTAACAGTGGCAGCCATTTCTTCCAGAGTTCTGCCAGTGCTCACCTTTATGTTTAAGCTACGCTTTTGGTACAGTTTAATAAAGACACAAAGTGCACAAATCAGAATTACGTACGCGAGATATGCGCAGAAGCTCAAGACGCATGTTCAGCCACCGCAAATGCAAACCCCCTAATTCTGATGAGTCCGGGACGAAAACCGTCCCATCCTACATGCCGTGGACCATGACGGTGCCAATTAGGTGGATCAGCCGCCCCCCAAGCTGAGTGCAAGAAACGCTGCGATCTGGCAGGTGAGGTGAGGCTTACGTCAGAACCCATCGCAAGCCACTTCAAGCTGGGATTCTCATGGAAATGCCCAATTCTCACAGCGGACGAATGAAACAAAGAGGGGATGTAATCTTAACGGCATATGAAGTCCACGGCTCACCCAGCTTACCATTTTACTGAAGAATTATGAAGCTCATTCAGTCTAATTATTATTGGCAGTTGTTCCTACCCACGGTGACTCGTCTACCTGGGAAATCCCACAATCCACTTTAAGTGGAACTTCAGCTGCAACACCGAGGGTGACAGGTCACATGCTGCCCAAACAAGGTGGAGTGGGTGGTAGGGGGTAAGGGGGGGCTGGGGGAGCCTGGTTGGCTTGGTTACATGACAAGGAGGAGGCTGGAGAGACTGGGGGGTCTTTTTCAGTAACTGTTAGAAATAGCCAGCGCACCTCCTGCCCTGACTGCAGGCTATACCCACCAGCTGCCCCGCGCAGCCGGACATAGCTGCACAGATTGAGAGCGCCCTGTACTGAGGGCCACACTGAACCCACAGGAATTCTGCTACAATTACACAGAGTACACAATATGGCACTATTACTGCGGCAAGAGACATTATCATGTTTTTATTGACTATATTTGCACAGCTGAATTCCTCAAAGATTTCTCAGTATGTGCGAGGCCCAGTTATTTCACAAATTACCGGGGGATTAAGTAATTACCATCTAATCGATAACTAAGGCTACCGGTGAGTCACCCAAACGCTAAAACAGCCCATTTAGCGCTGCAAAATGGACACTGGCTCCGAGGCCCATAACTGGCTTTGAGTTTGATTAGAGCCCTTAATCTCTGTTGCATCAGAGGCCATTACATTTGCTTGGTCATTTGGGTGCTTCTGCAAAATGGGATCATGATTAAACAGTGACGGTTGGGGTGTGATATCAGCACTGCATGACTTAGACACCTCCAGCTAACAGAACCACTGGATTTCCGGATAAAAGAGTCTCTATATTCCATTCGCTTTGGCTTCTAGGCCGAGACGTTGTATGGATGGATTCAAATACAAACACACACATCTGAACTTAAACCCCCTGGAGTTGACGGCATCGTCGGCGATGCCGTGTATCTTTCTCGTGTATTTCAGTTCAGAACTCGCTGAAATCTTATTATAGAAACTTGAAAAATACTCTGACTAAATCCATAATGTGTCTTCTTTTCAAAACGTCCATTGTCGGAAGTATTAAAGTTTTTTAAATTCGTTTAAATCAGCAAAAAAGCAAACTATGTCACCTTACTTTGTTTTACCTGCATCGGGGGCGTGTAATGCCGCTCTTATCCGAAGATCGCTATTCACATTCTAAATAGCCGCATCAGCGCAGATTTAAATCGAATTGGCATGGCAATTTGACGAACAGCGCAGCGGTGAAACGTGATCCAGTTACATCCCCATCAGCGCCATAAAAGGGGGGGGCCAATTATGTAAAAAGGGATATTATAGTTCCATTATACATGTAGTTTTTTGTGTTTCT
>JAODKF010000050.1:6507606-6521315 GCA_026779585.1 Mormyrus proboscirostris | reverse complement strand
GCTCGACAGAAGGCGGCAGGAAGCTGGCGGGGTTGTGGAAGGGGGGGGGGGCTTACCTTTTGGTCTGCCAGGTGTGTGGCACGCTGCACACGACGGAGCTGAACATGAGAGCCGTGACGAAGGAGAAGAGGACCAGGTAGATGAGGCCCTCCAGACCATCATAGCACAGGCCTGTTACAGCCTGGACGTAATCCTGCAAAGAAAAAAAGACCTGAACCCTGCATCCGCCATTCAACACATCCCAGCAGAGCCGTGGGGGAACATGCATTTCATATTTTAGGCACTCTGCTACACATCTTTAAAGACATTAACATACACTGAACATCCCCATATCTACTCTGACATCATTCTCCGTGTGCTGCTAACAGATGGCTTAAATATAAAATAACTTACAATTTCTTTCCTGGTCAAGGGAACTGGATTGATGAAAGATATAAAGCCCTCTGCCAAGTCCTCCTTTATCATGTAGGCAGACCTGGAGCTTGGTGCGTTACCAAGGACTGTTATTAAGGACTCCCTTAAATCTTCATCAACGTGCGACCATGTGAAGAGACGATTTGTTCACGCGTTGCAGGAAATTACAGCTCGTTTTTGCAGAGATAAGAGCTACTGATTACGGCATCTAATGTTGGCCAGAATCCCTCGGAAGAACAACATCACAACCTGGCCTTTACTCTGAATTTGACAGATCCCCCAGACCTGCCGAATTTGTTTACACCAAACAAAGTCAGTTTTTATATAAATACAACTGCCTACTTGGCTTTTCTCACCGTCAAGCTACCAGATGTGATTCGCATAACCAAGCCCTAATTCATCACTTTTACTTCAATGCGGACGCCCAAAATATATAACAGAAATATTTCACATATCCTTCCTCAAAGCTGGAATTTTGCCCACTTGCAGTATTAAAACGCTAGCCACTTTCCCATCAGCTAGCTCGACAAAAATGAAACAGCATGCCACAAAAGTATGTCCACCAGCTTTCCTGGATGAAAAGCATTTCACACTAAGCTAGATGACACAGCTCCTCCCCCAATGCACAAAGGGCACAGCCCTCTGCAATAAAGCGCTATGGATATCTCCATAGGGGGAGGGTATGTCTCTTGGATCACAGCTAACGCTAATGTCCTCTGGCACTGCCGGCAGCACACAGACTGAGCGACCGAACAGATGCAGGCATGGCGGGTCTAGACGCAGACGAGATGAAACGGATACAGAGCGGATGAGCTGCTGTGACGTGAGGCTCACTCAAATGAACACAGATGCTCCCGGCTGTGCACCAGAAAAACAGATCAGGAAGAAGCTTCAAGAGGACTGGGGAATGGGGGAAAGGGGGGGGGGGGGAATGTGTGGTACAGTATGATAGGAGCTCCTGTCCATCACAGGGTGTCGGTACGCTGACATCGCCACCGCCCTCCGGATTCTCAGCGAAATTGAAAACGATGAGTCAGACCTGCTCGCTAAGCACACACAGATCCGCACAAACTCACAGAAACACGTACAGCCCATCAACACGCCACGTTAGCATGATACCCTTCCGACTTCCGAAGGTGATGGCGCCAATAGACCCCCCCCCCCATACAGTACGAAACGTTCCAGTCGGAAGTTTCAAAATCATTACATCACCTGGAAAAGCACAGCAGGCCTGCTTAATGAGAAACAGGAGCCGGATGTCAAAGCGTCTTGCAGCACACGAGAAAGAAACACCTCCGACTGGCAGACGGCGGGAGGCCTGCTCACCATGTGCAGGCTGCGGCAGTCAATCAGGGCGGTGAGCTGGTGAAGGCCGATCTCCGTGGTGTTTAGGACCCCCTGGATCATCTCCAGACTCCCCTGTGGAAGAAAGGCAATGGACAGTCAGGGATGGGGGGAATTTGTCCCTCGGCAGCCAGCCGAAGCCGGTTTTCCATGGAGATACCCACAATGCAGTAGGCCTGCTGTTAAATCGGCGCATTGACAGGTAGGCCTGATGCTAAATCGGCGCATTGACTGGTAGGCCTGATGTTAAATCTGCGCATTGACAGGTAGGCCTGATGTTAAATCTGCGCATTGACAGGTAGGCCTGATGTTAAATCTGCGCATTGACAGGACCAGCCTAGCTAGAGGGTCACGGACAAACAGAAGTACAGCGGTGAAAAAGTAACTACACCCCATGAAAGATGTGCGCATGTTTGGATGTATGGATAATTCATTTGAACAATATTGGCACGGAAAGGTGGTCTGACATTACAATGAATATTATGCTTAGTAATCCTATATTTTGAAATCCTTCGGGTATAAATTCATATTTGTGACTCATCTACTTGGTGAATTTTGGCCCACTTTTCCTTACAGAGCCACTCCGGCCAGCTTTTAGGGCTTTTCTTTAAAGTACAGCCTTTTGCATTATTTCTGTAGGGTTATGATCTGAGGTTTGACTTGAATTCCTGAAGCATTTGTTCTTTCTTTATTGAGCCATTCACATGTGGATTTGCTTGAGCGTTTAGTGTCATTGTTCACTTGCAGTTCAGCTTCAGCTTTTTGACAGATGGCCTCACATTCTCATTGGATGACGCGCTGACGGCCAATTGGCTGGACCCTGAGGCAGCAAAGCAGCCCCAGGCTATAAAGCCTGTATGACTTTACAGCTGCCATAAGGGGCTCTTATTCAAAGACTGGCTTTAACCAAAGACTAAAACTAGCACGACGACTGGCGTCGTCACCAAAGAACTCCACTTTTGGTTCATCCTTCCAAATAGCATTGTTCCAGTAGTCTTCTTCCTTCCTGACCTGCCATGTACAACAAATTTGTCTCTTTCTGAAGGGTGACTCATCCATGCTGATCAATGACTGATACTTTGGGGTTCATGGAGACTTCCGGAAACGGCGTTCCTCAGCTCTCCCACTGAACAAGGCCACATCTGGTGGGATGATCTTCTCTTGATAGATTGCCAGCAGTCTGAAATTTGCTCCATTTGTAGAAGATTAATATTGACAAATGCTGGCCTTTCCCAGTGACACACACACTCACGCTTACCTTGGTTTTCGGAAATTCCCGGACAGCTGAGCGCAGCAGCTCCGAAATGTCATCCTGCATCTCCACCAGAGCTTTGTGGCTTCCTGACAGCTTCTAAAAAGTAGTCACAGCTCAGCCCGGCACATATCGCAGGTAGAGGCTAATTAAAAACAAAATCCCAATAATAGTGAGAGGCATATGGAGCTCAAGGGAGCCCCCCAGATAAGGTTAGAGAAACTTGGGACAGGGCAAGTTTCTTGAAATTGGAAGGGTAACGCAGACATGACCCCCCCGATCTGGAATTACACCAAATGCCACACTGACTCCCAGCATGACTGTCGCTGTTTTATTATTCACAAAATTCACTAAATCATGTTCCTTACAATGAGAGGCCATAAAAAAAACCCGTCTCCAACCCAAATATAAGTACAACCTTCTCGTTACCTTTGACCTATTTCTGAAAGTCTCCAAGTCGCAAACTAAGGAACATTTCGCAGAAGGCAGGGATGTTTTTGTCTTGGTGACCGCGAGTTAATCTCAGCACCCTGGTGTATGCTGGGAGCACAGCTGAAGCACTGGTTGCCTGTACAAACCCCCTCACCACCAACCAAGAGGAGGTGAGTATTACAAATTCAGGTGACACACTGATGGTTCCTTTCACAAATGAGCAATCGCTGGAAACAAACATGCATCCTAAAAGTCGGGCTTTTTTTGCAAGGGCACGTTGGGGCGATTACAGCTAAACATAACAGCGGGATCAAAACAATTAACCATGCCATGATTCCTGCATTACATCACGCCCAGATTGTGGCTGTTGCAAGAGTAACAAACTATTTAATAATTGTAAAAAATTTAAAATAAGTTTCTTTTTTCTCATTATACATTCATGTGGACCACAAGAGGAGATGCAGTCACCAGAAAGTAGGGCGGCACGCAGCACATGGAGCAGGACAGCGAGGAAAAAGAGATAAATAAATGATGGCGTACCTGCTGGAAGGGGTTTGCATGACCCACACTGCATACCAGGTAGTACTGGAGGATATCTGTGAAGAAAAGGTGATTAAAATGGTTTGAGACACAGCCAAAAAGCAACTTCCGGAAAGAGAGGGACCCGCCTCTCTCTGTGGCAACTCTGCTCTTTCATGCCACATCCAGTCAAACCCGAGGTGCTGAAGCCACACCCTCCCCCAACAAGGCCACACCCTCCCCCTTCAAGGCCACATCCTCCCCCAACAAGGCCACACCCTAGCAGACTCCCCATCTCCTGTCGCAGACGGCTGAACCCCTGGCGCTCCTCCACAACGTGTTAATCTCATTAATAATGTAACGTTCCATCATTTAGCGTTGACCTAGTTGAACTATGTATTATTGGCCATGCAGGAATCCTGCAGCGATTATGCTAATCCGGTATAAAAACACACAACGCACTGCTCTCTGTAAATTAGCCCTCACAGCAGCTAAACTAAAGGAGGAAGGGTGAAGGGAGGGAGGGGTCAATACGGTTTGGGCTCCCTGAAATGATCACATGGGTCAAGCTCACCGGTGAACAGGTTGCCACCCCCAGTTGGGTCAGTGTCCCCGTATCATTGCCACTGCAGGGTAACAAATACAGTAAGTACCAGCAATGATCATTAGAACCTGCACTGATCATTAAGGAATGTGATGATGCAATTAGCACGCTAATGAGGAACTATGGAACAGGCTATTTGGGGCAGAACACCATGAGGGGGCTCACTCAGGCAAATACATGACGACAACAAGGAGGATAAACTGTTACCGTTTGCCGTTCGTTAAGTTAGTCCTGCATGTCATACTCTCCCTGTCACATGGGTGTCCTGCAGCAGTCCAAAGACATCTTTAAATTGCCTGTAATGTATAACTGTGTGTGTGCGTGTGCGTGTGTGTGTGTGTGTGTGTGCCCTGTGATGGATCGGCAGCCCGTCCAGAAAGTACCCCAGCCTTACGGCCTTGGCTGGACAGACCCCAGGCCCCTCCTGTGCATGGTTAGAGGATTTCCAGCCATTAGTTTACTCGAGACTCTCGAATAGAAATAAGAATCTGAGATGGACCGAACGACGTGGGCGGCTAGACGACCCCCAGGGGACCCTTTATCGTGCGTCACCCCCAGCGCAGCCACATGCTGGCTTCATGCCCGGCGGCTGTGGTGGGGGGGGGGGGAGGGGGTGTCACTCGCGGGGGAGTGAAAAGGCAGATCGATTCTGCTCCTGTCTGACCTGATTCCAAGAGACATCTCATACAGCTGAACCAGGCATCCTGAGGTCGCATGATAAATGATACGGGGGGGGCAAATAAACGTACACAGTTAATTTGACGGGTGTGAGAAGGACGGAACTGACGGCTGTTTACAGGTAGTAGCAGTGCTGAGTTTTTGCAAAGCCAAATTAAGTCTAATTAGCGGTACTTTTTGTGCGCGCGCACACACACACACACACACACACACACACACACACACACACACACAAACACACACAAACACACAGTCGTAAACCACGGGCAAAGCAGTGGCCCGAGGACAAAATCCAATACATTAAAACCGTCCCGACGAAATAACGGCGCTGACTTACGAGGGGTTACAGACAAATGGAGCGGTTATGGCGAGGGCGTCTGAAATGATTAACCTACCTGCGACGGCAGCTTAGACACAGACTCTAAAATGTGACAGAGATACCTGCCAGGAGAAGGGTGTTGGCAAGTAGACGTCAGACAGCAGTAAGAGAGGAGACCTAAAGGCCACAGGCCGCTCACTCGCTGATTTTGCAAACGCTGTTTCTAAAATTGGCTCAGAGGTGTAACACTGGGGGCCAAGCGGACACCGACTGACTAACAGAAGCAGCGTATCCCACTCCGTGTCCCCAGTCCGGGGTCCCCTAATATTCCCGCAGCTCTGGGAGAAGAATATCGGAAGTCCTGCAGACCCGTGAGGTGCCTCCCCAATGCGGCGTTTGGATTTTCCTCCCCCCCCGTTCCCTCGTGTTTTCCTACAGTACGAAACCATCTAACGATAAGGATAGATCGGTGTCCGTAAACTACCGAGTGCACGATCATCAGCGTGCGCGAGCTGTGCTTCCTGGGATAGGCTGCAGGACCAACTCAGCCCTGCGCTGGGACACTGCTCACGGACAACGGAAGCACGGCAGAAGGATGGATAAACATCTGGCCCGATTTTCTTACTTAAGAACATCCTTTTGCTCAAACCTGCAAACTTGCTGCCTGAACGGCGTCATGAAGCTGCAGTCTTCATTCCACGCTCCCTAAGTCACGTTTGACGTCGTCCTCCTGCTCCATGTGATTCAGCAGGCCGAGATTAACGCTGCAGGCACACAGGCCGACAGAGAACGCTCCTCCTGTCATCACTCGATACACTTCTGTTCCCTCCTACTTCCACTCCCCTACTCCTCAAGGATTATTCATCCTGGATTATTAGCTGGGGCCTCAATGGAACTGGTTAGGCATCTGCCCAGTGCACATGCGTGACCCTTGACCCTCAGCCATCTTTCACATGACAACCGCTGAAGCTTTTTGCCCTAGATAAAACAGTATTTATGCAGAATTTAAAAATGCGCACGAGGGCACGGGCAAATGACTCACGGAACTGCCACAGTTCTAATCCCTGACTCAACGCTCTAATGAAATGTCAAATTACTCACAGTAACAAAACACAGTAACAAGTTCCTATAAAGTTCTGGACCAAGTTTTTGCTTTTCTACCCTGCGGAGTTTGCGGACAGCAAATGGTTTCCTCCGAAAAACAAAAAAAAATAAAAAAATCCAGGACACTAACTCATAACACGTGCACAACAGAAGGACAAAAGTTCAGAGAAACTGATTCATGACCCCAGAACACAGGAAAGATTACTTATAAACTATATGGGTGCCACAAAAGAGCCACCCAATCCCCCCCTGCCAATTCATCATAATGGAACGTTCCATTTCCACATCCACCGGCTTCTACTTTTTAGGATTTGGGCCCTGAGCTCCTCCCATCATTTCACCCTTCACCTGGCAGCCTGTGGGCCCCAAAATCGACCTCCTTTTCCCCCCCTAACAGGCAGGTGGGAGAGTCCGTCTTGCAGGACCTGACATTGCGCTATGACCCAGGTGCGACCCTCCGTCAGAGTCACCCCACAATGTTAATTTCAGGAGACAGAATACATTACATGCTTCTATTCCCGCCCAATATCTATTTCGACGGTATATTTGGACGTCGCTGTTATTTGTTTGGTCTTATTCTAGTTTGAGGGACTACAGAGACAGACAGGACCCCCCGAACCTGATTACGCCCCGAACCGTGGTGTAGTTTCCAAGTTCAGGCCCATAAATGCGAGCAGCCAGCCCACCGCCCTTTCCCTGATGTCAGGCGCACGGAGGGAGCTCTGTAGAGGAGGGTTACGAGTGGCCCTTCATCAGCCCCCGCCGCACTGCTTACATAACGGCGAGGAGAGAAGCAGGGACCCCCACAGCAGACATTTAATCCTCAGAGTCTGGCGCCCAACCCCCCCGAAGAAAAATCAGTGTTTGTGGTGAATATCAGACCAGCCGGTGCAGAGAGAGAGAGAGAGAGAGAGAGAGAGAGAGAGTGAGTGTGAGTGAGTGAGTACAGTTTTTGGTCTTACCTTTGCTAACCACAGCATTCTCTTCCGTTACTTTGGTGATGAACTTGTCAGGGGCTGCACAAAAGTCACTAGCACTCTGGAGGAGGAAGGGGGGGGGGGGAGAGGTTCAGCAGGAGGTTTTAAACCCCACACACCACAGAAAGCACACAAGCAGCCGGAGAGAACAACAGCGTCGACAGAAATGGACAACTGGGTTCTGTTTTTGAGTATCAAAAAAAAAAAAATTAAAATAAGAATAAAAGATAAATAAAAAAAAATTGGCAGCTTCAGAGTGCTGAGGTCACGAGTCAAAGCACTTGGGGGAGACGGCGTAGGGGAGCCCTGTTACGAGAAGGGGAGGGGGGCATTTGCAATTCAAATGCAGGCAGCGCGAGAGCGAGTTCAAAAAGGACGGGGGGAGAGCTGGCGGAGAGGTAAACACACAAAAGAGGAGGCTACTGCCTCTTTGCAGTCAAAGGGAGACGGCTTCATGTTTATGGATGTGAGGGGAGGAAGGAAAACACAACAGAACGAGAAGATTTCAGCGCGGACGGCGTTTGCGGGGAGCGGCTGTGCGCGTTACATCAACATCTCGGCTGCTTCAGATTCACACCCAAACACAAACCACACAGCAGCTTGGGTATAATTAAAGATCTCGGTCGATCACACTCACCGATGACGGCCTAGAGAGCAAGTCAGTAAGACGTGACCCCGCCCACCTTTACGGATAAAACGGCAGTGATCTAAACCTCTTACAGCAGGTGAGGCCAAGAGGTGACTAATGTCCCATTTTTTTAAGCTATCAATCATTTCTTGGTGACTTTCTCGTTAGAACTAAAGTCCAGTGTTTTTGTGGGCATTCAAGTGAGAATCTTAAAGGGGCGGGTGCAAACAAATATATATTTTATATGTCCATCTCCACATCAGAGCCAGTCAACTATCTAAATAATGGAAGTAATCTTTTTGTTTGGGGGGCGGAGGGTCCTTCTGGTTACAGCTTTATCGACTGTGGCCCGGGAGACACAAGTGAATTGCGCTCACATTTGGCTCCCGCTCACATTCGAACAGACGGAGCAGGCGAGCGAACGCGCCCATAAATCGCCAGCCAGACCGCACACTCGCTCTGCCGCCAAGCGCGCGGGTGCCAAGATGGCCGACCGAGGGGGCCGTACCCACCGTGTTAGCGATGCTTAGCTATTAAGTACCATTCACAAAAACCACGACGGACGTTTCGGGGACGCGTCAGACGATCTGACTTCCAGTAGGTGGCTGGAAGCCTGGACAACGAACGGCCAGTAAACGATACGGCAGAGTCTTAAAACGGGAATCACATAACCAGGTTACTAGCCAAACAGCTTGCTTGTGCGCCCTCTTTCTGCCCAGTCTGCCCTTTTCCCGGCTCTGTGGTCACAGATGCTGCGCGGCTTTTATAACCCACTGCTGACCCCGTCGTTTTACCTCCAGCCACACGAAACGCAAAGGCGAACGTCGTTCCTGAGAAGTTGACAGAAACGGAGCACGAAGAGCTACGGTGTCCTGATTGTGATTGTGTAGGACTAGCTTAGTTATTTGAAAGCACAGCCGTCCTGTGTGTCGCTAAATTGCCTGTAATGTATAACTCAGGGGGTATCTGTGCGTCAGCCTCAATCGGGAAGAGAGATAGCTGAGGCCGACACCGCGCACTGGGTTGACGTTGTGTCTAGCTCTGCAAGACAGTGTCATGCTGTATCCAGAAGGTTGTGGGTTCAAATGCCATGCCTGACAGAGTAATATCATCACTACTGGGGCCTTGATGTCCTAAACACTATCCTGTCCAGGGCACTGGACCCTGGATGACCCTCCTTTCTGGCAAGTGTTCCTCACTTGCAGTTTGGACACAAGCATCTACTGAATAAATAAATTTGAAAGTGATTTCATCTCCGATGCATGATCCCTGTCAAGTTATGCCTGCCATTTCAGCTCCGAGACCCCTCTCCGTTTTTCTCGGCCCGTCGCTCCTTTCCCAGCATGCCCAAGTCCGTTTCCCAGCATGCCGCATATGGCACTATATTTAGCGGAGGATGTGATAATTGGGCATTCTGTGAACGGGCGGAGTGGAGATCAGCGCACTACACGGCACGAACGTTCACACTGTTTTGTCAACATCCAACCAATAAGTGGATTCAGAGAAGCTGAGAAACGGCATGATTTGCATCTTCTGAATGGTGGATCTGTCATTCTGAATGACGTGAAAGACTGTTTATGCTCAAGGAGACCCAGATGTACCAATAATTCCAGAACTTTCTCTACTGCCAATAAAATTACAGTAAATAAACACTATTCAAACAACAAGGTAGATCAAATCTGGGTTTATTACGTGAGATTCGAGGGATTTTATTTCATTATTTATGTTTTACAGACAAACCCCTGGAGGGTCCGTGAAAAGGATTCAGAGAAGAATGTCACAGCTGCTCACATCGAGTGACTAACTTATGAAACCTGGCTCCCGCCTTCAGTGGCGCAATGGAAGCGAGAAAGTGTGAGGTCTGCTCCACTGTTCCCATGGAAATACTCACCGCGGAGACGGCCAGCTCCAGGCCCAGAGATCCCCAGCTGATGATGAGCGTCAACACGCCCAGCAAGCAGACGCTGCGGAGAGTGGAGGAGGAAGATGAGGCACGGTCAGAAGCCAGCAAGACTCACGATCACTCCGCTGCGTGTGTGTGTGTGTGTGTGTGTGTGTGTGTGAGAGAGAGACACAGTGAGAAAGACTAACGCTATCTAGGACAACACTCACTGCAATGCCCAAGGCTGGCCACATTATATATATATATATATATATATAAATATAAATAACTGATAGGCTATAAAGGAGGCATCCTTTTATAATCTAAAGGACAAAAATTTACAGAGATGGTAGCATAAGCAACAACGCTGAGACGGGACTAAACAGAGAGTAAAAAAGGCAGCTGACACAGGGGAATCTTCCTGAAAGGTGACAGATACCCGAAAATGAAGCCAGATATTCGCTGAAAGGAGTTAAACATTTAAACACACCATAAAGGCTGGCTGTATGGGTGGCTTTCCCAATAAAACACTTCCTAGGGCTGGGTGTGGCTCGGACTTGATACAGAAATGCATTATGGGATTTCCCAATGCTGAAGGTGCCGTCTTCAGGCCGCCAGGCCACCAGCGCGGTGAGAGACGCAGCAATGCCCCCGCCACTCTAAATAACCACCAGTAATTCATCAGGGATATTTTTTTAAAAGGGGGGGTGTTAATGTGGTGCATAACCCATTTAACAGGGGGGGCCTGGACAAAGACCAGGGGGTGGGGTGATTAAAAAACTTTGTGAGAACAAGAATGGTGGATTTTATAACTTTTCTAACAGCGGGGGTACTTCCTGCCAGATTGATCCTGCCTGTGGAAACATAAGGCCGACTGTAGCGGCTGGCAGCTAGAGACACATTTCAGAAGTATTTTTACACCCAGATCTGAAATGGGGGCTGGGGGGGGGGGGGGAGGTTAAGATGTTACATGCTTGTGGCAGATTAGTAAAATAACCGTAAATGGCGTAATGACCCGAAAGGAAACCGCCAGGATGGTGCTGTCCACGTCGAAGAGGCGTGCAGGGACGTCACCACGCCAGCGGCCGCGCAAGACGGTCACTCAAAGGTGACACGGCAGGACTGGTCAGGATCCTCGAGGGAAGCCCCAGGCTGACCAGACAGCGCCGGCGGGAGGAGGTATCAATTCGGCCGCTCCGCTTACGGTGCCTGCCCTCTCAGGGAAGCTGCTTGCATTTCAGATTCCAGCTTTTCAAACCACCAGGCTCGACTTCGAAGGCTTTCCCCGAAGTGGCTCAGCTGACAGCTGGATCAACCGCTTGGCAATCACAGGCGTCTTTCACCAGAGTGTTAGACGGTCGCATCGACTGAATCCCGTCCTAATCCGAAGTAGGACAGACTGCAAAGGGCTTCGAGACCTGGTCAGTGAGCAGCAGCGTTGGGTCTGAACTGCTAACGCTCTCTCTAGCCCTGTCCGACCCGGCCCTGATCCCAGCACCTTCCTCTCCAAAGGCATGACTACACCTTTTGGATTTGCTCTGGGGTTCCATCATTGACTGCGGTTCTCGTGAACGGCACGGAAATGTGAATCTGCGAGGGAGGGGGACCCGTGGCAAAAAAAGGCAACTGCCGCCCACGACCGAACACCCAGCGCGCCACGGACTAAACAACCGGCAACTCAAGGCGAGGAAAAGAACCACAGAGCATTCTGTGCGTGCCGTCGGCCCCGTCACGGCTGTAGGAGGTCGCGGGCCACCCCCACACTCCGGAGGATGGGGGGGGGGGGCGGGTAGAGACCAGACCCAATGCCAAAAACAGAACATGCGGAAATTCAGAATCTGCTCAGGGCAAAACGGAAAAAATAAATAAAACGGAATTAATAGCAGCTAATAAGCTGAGGATTTTACGATTCGTCCTTCAAAAGGCAATTACTACACAGATCATTACCCACAGCTAATAATTCACCATATACAAGGTACTAAACAGATTTCAATTCTGCGTTTTGTGTCAGATACCCATAGTGAACAGTAAATTGCAGACAAAAAAGTAATCAAAACCCAGGACTATCCTTGAAGGGCGACCGATTAGGGCCATATTTTATATGACAGATGTATAAGCAATCAAGAAACATGGGTGAAAATAAATAAACCCCGAGGCGTTGTGGGTTTTGGCTTCTCTGACTGCCTGCCGGCCTCTGAAAACCCCAAACCGGCAAGGCAAACGTCCTCACCAGCTGTCTATGGATTTAGGGAATCGAGCTGGGTCCGCCCCCGCTTCGGTCAGGTGACCCGACTTACCCAATGAGCGTTCCCTTGGAGTTGCGAATGAGGCCGAACAGCACCAGCAGGCAGATGATGACATCGAACAGCAGCAAGCCCAGATAAGCCAGCCACCTGGAAGAAGGGTAGGCGACAGCGTCATGTCACCCCAAAATGGCTCCCTCACTGCCAACGTGCTGGTTATAGGACCAGGGCCCAGCCCCGCCAGAAGCCGACCGCAGACACACGGTGGCCCAACCTGAACGAAAGGCCACCACAGCCAGTAAGGGCCGCTTCCCCGGGGACTGCCGATCGAGCCGACATTATCGCCGACGTGCGCGCTTTCAGTTCCTTGAGGCTCCGGAACTTACAGGAGCGTTGAGAGCAAGTGATCAGTACGCTGATTTGAGAAGAAAAGAACCAGTAATCACTGGACCCTGGATTATAGGAGCGGGACTGAAGTGCGGCGGCAAGTGGAAACAGTCCCCGCTCAGTGAAAGAAGACACTCGGTTCAGAGAAAAATGTCGTTTCTCCAGGAACGTGGATATTGGTACCACACTCTTGCGGCTCTCGTTTATGAGCAATAATTTTATGCAAATTCTAAGAGTCTAAGGGGGGAAATGGCATGTTATGCAGGACTGCCATGCAGAGGTTTCAGAAAGGCCTAAAAACACTAATTTCCAGTTATCGTTTACACCTACGCCACTGAGACCCGGTGATCTTCTTACACCACCTAATTTTTTTTTAATTTTCTATTTTTTTTTTTAATTCAAGATGCTATTCTCCTCAGCCAGCAGAGCAGTAAACACCTGAACCCGGCTGGGTCTCGGGCTCGGTCCGGAGCTGACGGCGGGGACGCGAGCCTCACCGGTACCAGTCGTAGAACTCGGCTCGGCTGGCCAGGTCCTCCAGGGAGACGTCGGCGTTCCTCCAGAAGGGAATCTCGGCCTCCTGATGCACCAGCTCGTCCAGCTGGCCTTGTAGCTTCTGCACGATGGACACATAGTCCGCCTGCTTGGCGTACTCTCCATCCAGCTGCTGAAGGCTCTCGCCCACAGTCTGGTTCAGCAAGGTGGTGCTGTCCGACACCTGCACACATACACATGCATGTCAGGGTGCCTGAGGAACACGGGCATGGGCACGCACACACGCAGAGGAACACGGGCATGGGCACGCACACACGCAGAGGAACACGGGCATGAGAACGCCAACACCCACACGCACAACAACATGGTGAAGAAGCCATTATTATTTTTATGTATAGATTTCATTTATGCGTTTTTTTTTTTCTTTTTTG
>JAODKF010000050.1:6484664-6507474 GCA_026779585.1 Mormyrus proboscirostris | reverse complement strand
CACACACACAGACACACACACACACAGACACACACACACACACACACACACACACACACACACACAGACACACACACTTACTTATATTTTGAAGCTGTTTGAATAATAGAAATGATACTGATCTAGCCTATCACAGCATAGCCCTAACAGCTTTGTGTGTGTGTGGTGGGGGGGGGGGGGGCACAAGGGTCATTACCAGCTTCTGCACTCCTGCCACTGTGCGGTTGGCGTGTCGCAGGGAGTATGTCAGCCGGTTAACTCCATCGCACGTCTCGCCGTTCCCATAGAAACCAACAGCAATGCCGGCACTGAAGACAGACAAAGGCAGAGAGTGAGATGATGGAGAACGGGGCGGGGTGACCCCCAGGCTCCCCCTGGACCCGGAGGCCTCTGTGAAAGTGAGGCATGGTTACAGCCTGGGGGGAGGGGGGGGGGGGGACACTGCAGTGAACCAAACCACAGCAGTAACCGTGAGGTGGAGCACTGGAGGATTACAGGAAAGTCATCTACAGAAGCTGGGAACCACTGGGGGAAAAACCAACAGGTCACCATGTAGGGGGGGTTGGAGGTCAGGGGCAAGAGGGAATGAGGTACTTTAAACAATAAATATTGGTGAAAGCTTCTCAAAGATTCCACAGATAAATATCAAATTTTTAACAAAAAAACTTAAAACTTGAAATACATAGCCACTCCTTAATGTGGAATTAACTGTATTTCCACCCCCCACCCCCCCAAAAGAAAGCAAATGGTATAGACCACTGCCATTGTTGCCAGTAAACAACTTACTGTAAGCTCAGTGTGATGGATGATTATAAAATTTCTGAGCTGGCAAGGAAAGCAAAATCACATTTTTCAAACAGAATTTCTCTCCAAACCTTCCAGAACATCCAGCGGCTGCTATTCCCCCCCTTCTAACTGTGGAGCTCCGTTTCCTCCTCTCTGTATTCCTGCTTTTATTCACCATTTCTTTACAGTATTGTGTCACAGTGCCCATTCTGTATTAGTGCATTCAATTCCACCTACCGCCAGTAGGTGGCGCATGTGACCTCTGAGCAAGGCCAATCCATTATTAGATGCAAACCCCCCCGGTCCACACACCCTATGTTCTACCCCCTATATCCAAGCCAAACTGAGGCCCGGCTAAACAGCTGAACAATGGCCCATTGAACAGTCAGCATGGTGCAGCTAAAAATTCCCAGGGTTGAACTGCCCAAGCTTTTGTGGGGGGGGGGGGGGCTTGACTATCACCGTCCTTCTCTCCAAAACCTGAGACATGGGTTCAGGACTCCGTGAGGAAGAGGCGAGAGCTGCCTTCACTTCATCATCATCCTTACATCTCCTACAAAGAGGGCACAGCTGTGAGCTCTCTACCATATGCATCCTCTACTCAAGGCAACACACAACCAAGTCCAACAAAAACATACAGGAGAATAAAACCTGTCCCACTTCTGAAAAAGTAACGCAAGTAATGTAAGAACTGTTAGAAATCGGGCGTTTCATTTGCCAAACGAAACAAATATGGTGGATGGAGTAAATGTATAACTCAGGGAAGTTTGCAAGCCCCACACTGTGTTTGTTTGCAGATTTGAATAGTCGTTCGGTTCTTATTTGAAAGGCGACGTGCAGCTCTTGCCTGAAAAACGCTCAGCCTTGTAACGGGGCAGTCACTGGAAGCTCAGCCCAGGTGCATTTCTGTTTGCTTTTGTTTGTTTTGTTTGTTTGTAATGTGCCGTTTGTCTCTCTTATATACACTGCTTTGCATGAAAGCGTCTGCTAAATGAAGAGTAACGCGTGTTGATATGGTTTGCACCGCATTTTGGTGTAAAGACTAGATATGCTTGCCTCCCACCTTAATCCCACATGACCGACGGTCACATGGCCAACGGCCGCTCCATCGTTTCTCTCGAGACATAGCGGTAACATTTAGGAGTCCATTACATTACGGCGTTTCTTACTTCACGGCCGCCCTGACGCAGGATGTCATGATTACACAATCCAGCACTTCATTCAAGGTGCTCGAGATAAATTATGTGAAGAGGTTGTTTAAAAGTTCCCCTTAAAAAACTGGTATAGAATGCATATCCAGCTTTAAGCATGAATTACAATATACACTTGTCAAGATACTTCACTGTGACTGCAACAGAAATCTAGATCAATTTTCTTTAAAAAAAAAAAAAAAAAAAAAAAAAAAAAAAAAGAAGATTCCTTAGATCTTCATAGCCCCAGGGGCTTATGGGAATCCAGGGCAGAAGGCTCTGCCTTTTAAAGGTTGATATCACTGCATGAGGAACATATACCACTAAATTTGCCTGAGGACAAAGAGGAACACTCACGGCAAGGCGCCGATATGGACACAACAGAATCACTGATGGTTTGCAGAATTTTCCCCCCCGAGTCTAATCCCAGTACTGCACCAGTAATGAAGACAGAACCATATCCTGGTAACAGCAAGCGTAACATTTGTTCATCTGTATCAAGCAAAAGTCTGGAGTGAAAACTATTTTTTCTCTTTTAAAGTCTTTGTTCAGTTCAGCATTCATCCAGCACAGCACACAGTCCAAGGTATGCTTAGTGACATGCACCGTGGTCCCTGAGGAAACTGGTCACTCCGGGCTTTTTAGCAAAACACTATCGAAACGATCCTTCCTGTTCCACATGTAGTTAAACGTCATCACCATAGCAACCATTCAAAAAAAAAAAAAAAAAAAAAAAGAAACTGCAAGGGGAGCCTACACAGAAAAGACAAGTGCTTTTGCGTCCGATTACGTGCGATAACAATCTATTACGGTATATAGACCGTAAACCACAGGGTATTTTAAGAAAACCACAGTTGATGCAGGAAAACAAAGGAGCGCAAAATGGAGACATGCTGATCAGGCTGTCAGTCACGTGGATTTTTCCAGCTGAAGCGGAATTAACTCGGGCTGCTTATCTGACGGATACTGTGCCTCTGTCGCTCCAGCGAGCGGAAGGCTGTAGGCCGATACACTCCTCTTAAGAGGCGGTGGCTGGACCGAGCGTGCCGTGACCAGATTTACTGCAGCGCCACATGTAATCGCTGGTGCTCGATGTCCTTGAAAACCAACCGCAAGGTTTCTATGAAAAAAAAGCCTCCCTAAATTTACAGGGCACACCAAATGATAATATTATTTGTTTGCTAAAATTCGAGCCTCTGTCCTCTTTCTGTTCTTACAGTTTACAAGCTACAGTCAATTTACGTCAACGGTGAGCTCGACACTCATCGGATACGCTGCAGGCAGAGCGGCATCCCGCCCACGCCGTGACCCCCTGCCAGCCACGCTCCTTCGAAATGAAGGCACGTCTGTGACCGGGCTGGATTTCTCAGCGCACGTCCGCTACAAACACTGAACAAGAGGATAGACAGACAATGGAGACCATTGAACTTTGGTTCTGCTTGATTTTCGCCAAGATGAAAAGCCTGCATGATTAAAAAGCCCTTTTTTTTTTTAATCAAAGCATAACTAATGCATAATCCTTATTTTACAAACAATGCCTATTTGTCATTTACATGCTGATCTTGTCACTTTTTTTTTTTAAACAGCGCTGCAATTTTCTCAACTGTGAGAAAAGCTTCGGGAAAACAAATTCTCCAGTATCTGGAAGTTGATGGATGAGGATTTCAGGAATTGAATGCTTCACAGACAGACTGAACTTAGTGGTCATTACCACTCATACATATTGGGTTTTATTATATTCAGAGTATACAGTGTGTTGGAAAGATGGACTCGTGGTTTCACACTATTAAAGTGAAGTTAAAGAATAAGCTCAGATTTGTGCACCTTCTGTTATGACACTCGTAATTCCTCAAGGGTTTGCCAAAAAAAATCTCCCCATTTCACTCTCCAATCCCCATGTCCTGCAAATCAGTTTATTATTTTTTTAAAGCATCCCTACATATATATTACCATTCCCTCCGCAGATCACAGGTCCGATGGGAGCAGAGATGCCCTGGATTCACGGCACTGCCGCGTATGGTACTATACCACATCCCTGCGTATATTTCAGCACCATAAATGAACAAGAACTTCGTCCACCTTTCTGAGATCAGAGACCCCATCCATGTATTTTGACAGCGAGCTTCTGTGTTCCTAGGCAACAGAAAAGGGTAGAATCCACACGGCCTGTCCAGGCTGGCATGCAGAATTTGTTTGTTACTTCTTATTAATGGTCAAGGATGGACAGACGAGAGGAAAGTCAGCCGCTGTCCTCACTGATAGTCAAAGACATCATTCTCTGCTCGGCATTCAATTAGCAATGCCTGAAATTAATTACCCTCACCAGCCACAGACTGAAGCAGTGGATCCTGGCGGGGCACTGCAGCGTTATCACGTGGATCCAGTGCCGCCGTAAATCCGGTAACATTTCGCCTTTGGTTACCAAATCTGCGGCATTTCACCGGGCAGCTGTAGAGCTGTAGGAACATCTTACAGGGAACATGAATCTTAAAACTGCTGTAGGATAATCTAAGCTTAAAAACGTGAAGATGGCAGGAGCGTCTGTCACGGTTACTGAAATAAACTGATGATTAACATGTGGACCAAGTGATTTTAACGAAGGGCCGCAGCACAGTGTTTTAGGCGAGAGGCCATTACAGATCAGGATAAATCATTAGAGATCATTAGCATGCTGTGGTTGGATAATAAGGCAGTAATATGAAGGCCTTATTATATGCACCAGGCTAGATTAATGGGCTAATTTGGCTAAGAGAGCTTAATATGCAAAACAGCCATTAAAGGCCAATGCCCTGTGCCCCCCTCTTTTCAGATTTAAATGGTGTATTCCGCCTCCCCCACAGCTCAAGGGGAAGGCTGGGCTCCCCCCTTTTGGCTTTAACATGCAGAGCCCCGGGAGGCCTGCACATCGAGATGGGAAATTGCAGATGGAAATCAAGAAACAAAAGGAGGGGGGCTTCGCCATTGCTTGGGGCGGCGTCCTGCCCCAACAGGCTCATCGCACCTCCCCATATGCAGAGCTGCCTCACTCCTCCCCTCCCCCCCACAGACACCCCCACGTCATCAGATAAACTGAACCCTCCCTGTGTCCCTCTTATATAACCCCCCAAATTGAAATGCAGCTGGTGATCTCAACCCCACCCCAGCACTTCTGTGCTCTCCGCCAAGACACGACCCCCCCCCCCAAAGATCTCTGGACACAAAAAGAGCAGAGTGAGAGTGTCACGTCACCGCAAACGGACTAAAAACAAAAATGGCAGGATTCCACGGCGAGAGCCGGTCCTGTGATGGCCGACACCCAGCATCACAGAGGAGGAGGAGAATAAATTATGACAAAACAAGGCTTTAGAAGCTACCGGAGACACCATCTGCTGGGCCCGCGGCCGGCGGAGGAAGGCACACTGTGACAAACTTGTTTATGACCCCCCCCGGCAGAAGACATAAATCAAAGGAACAACACAACACTGCCAATTTGTGGTCGGTTACAAACACCCTCACCTTTCCACTGGAGCAAACAGCCAATCAGTCGCTAGGAGAAGACATTTAGTGATCATTCCAATGTGTCACAAAAGCTGCCGACTGCCCAGAAGAAATATATCATACAGAATATGGCGGTAGAAGTAACAGACACCATACTGCTAAACAATGGCGGCGTATGATTTTTAAAACAGCAGAAGCACATTGTGGACAGTTGGCAGTATGACCAAATAACGGATCTTTTTTTCTTATTTTAGCAGGTCAGCTACTTATAGGTAAAATTCTGCTCTCCTGCATCAAAGGGCTTCTTTAGAATGAAGTCAACATTAGCTGCAGTGTCTGCTATGTTGCTCCAAGGCATCTTGCTCTAGCTCGAACACACATAGCTTATTTAGCAAGCTGACTACCAAACTAGTCTACTAAGAAACATTGAACTTGAAAATTAAATGATGAAAACGCAAAACTCAACGATGACGACTTCATTTACAATACTTACAATGGATAAAGATGACATGCAAAATGATAGACGGCCAGTATGGGTTTCGACAAAATCGGAAATCAGAGCACATTCACCAATAAGCTTTCGTCTATTCGGACAAAGCATATAAGAACCTTCCATATACTTCCAGTGAAGCACAGCATCAATGGGTTCATTTATGCTGGTTTCAAAGGCAATATTAATGTATACGTTGCTGAAAGTGATTCTTGCAAAACGGTCAGCACCGAGGTTCAATTTGTAAACTAGATTACACTTTTAAATGGGTACTATTATGCTCATTTTCACTGTTCATAATTTTATTTATGGGCTTTACTAGAAGAGATTTATATTCCTCAGTGTTCCAAAAACACATTATTTCTTATAAAGTACATGTCTATTAATGTTTGTCAGCACTGATGAGCCCAGTGTGCTCAGCACTGTGCCGATTGGTCAGGTTGCACTTACACATTCCATCTGTCTTGCAGTCAACACACAAATCCTCGCAGGTAGGCAGCCAATAAGAATTGTGTTACGGGGTGACCTCGCCATGTTACAGAAGTACGGGCTGGAATTCCAACAAGGCGTTTCTGGGAGATTAGAGAGGAGTGGTTTCTGTGAAGAAAGCTAGCCCCTTCGGCATGCACTTCGAAGACTGTTTACATGCACATAAAGCTACACACACAAATAAAATGAACTTACATTTGACTAATTCAATGGTGGGGGAGGGGGCTTGGGCTTCCCGTGTAGTCTTATAGCAATTACTTGTTTGCCATAAGCATTAGCACAAGAAAGAATACGTCAACGCTGGCCAGGATACGCAGTGAGAAGATGGATGATGTGCGGTAATAGACACCACAGTGCCAGACACATTAACAGCAACGTCCAAACAGCCAGGCATCATGATTAGGAGGCGCAGACAAAAAATGACAAGCGTATAAAAGTTTTGTATCGTGTATAAGCACGAGCAAACGATCATTATAAATGCACGTGGATATCAAAGCAGCGTGGCTGTCATAGCACAAAGGCATGCCGCTCCGTCTGGAGCGCGGCCGGCTGGGCAGCCAGACCCCAAGGCACACCTCAGAACTGTGCGACTACCTGCCATGGGAGTCACGGTCAACTCAGAGCCATGGGCTCGCCGGCGCCGTCTCAGAAACATCAAAGCAGCAACCCGCAAGCATATCGAAATCCCTGGGAGCCGCTGCTGGGAAGACCGGGCAGGTGATACCCTGCAGGTGATACCCTGCAGAGAGCCGTTAGCCCGTCTCTTATGCTGCTACCAAGGACAAGCGGTAGCTATCTCGAGGAATTTAGGAATCTCAGGTAAATTTACAATTTTTTGGTTTTGTTTTTGATGCTCTTCTTTTGCAATGTGCTTTCATTTAAGTTTTTTAACCAAAACATAAAATGAATATAAAACACAACATTGTGTAAAACTTAGCTTCCAGCAAGTAACAGGCTTTTGACTGGTACTGTATAATACACTATATACTGCATTTTATGCATAACTGATTATATTACTCTATCCGTTAATTTATATTAACATTTATTTCCTTAATTTTCTATTTTCAGGACATTCTTTGTACTTTTTTAATTTGTTTGCATTATAAAGTACCATGTGCCGTCCGAGCAATTTCCTCAGGGATCAATAAAGTTTTTCTGATTCTGATTCTTCACCGTCTTCCTTTTGCACTACATATTTGTATCTGTAAATTTTACATACTCTACTTCATATACAAGAATATCCCCCTGGGGTCAATAAAGTTCACCTTATCTTATTGTACATGTATGCATGCATGCACACATTATGGAATATAGCGTAATACGCACACAGACGGGACGGATGCCATCTTGGCGCCCAGGAATCTGACCGCCATGTGTCGACATCTACATCAGCCTCCCTTTGAACCGTCCCATAAATGGGGTAATTAGCAGGCAAGCCAGACGCACACGTAGCACATGTGAGCAACAAAGGTACCCCTGAGACAGCCAAGACCACTGTAAAAGCAAAGTGGTTCATAAGTACTCAGCTGCTCATCCCAAGCACATAAGTCCAATCAATGAGTTTCTCTGCCGGACTGTACCAAAACACAACATCACTGCAGAATCGATAGTCAATGAACTAATGAATGAATGGCGTGAGGCACGTAATAAATTTCTATTTAACTCCTGGCGCTTCCTCCGGCTGAGGGATCCTATTCCCCATGCAACCAAGCGACTACACCTTTCTTTGAAAAATGTGTCTGTCAGCCTATCAATCATCATTTAATTCCCATCCATCTTTATCATGTTGTAGGCTGCCGGAAACGGTGAACAGATTTTCCCCTCTACACTGGTGATCTTCATAACAGTGTTCCACTTCAAAGGAGCAGCAGGGGGGGGGGTGTATCTTAAAAGACCCAATTCCCTGCTGTGTCTACAGATAATAACGCCGTAATCACAGGAGCTCAGGCAAACAGAGGAAACATCACAGCAAGAACAGAGATTTCTTGTGTCTGATTTTTTTTTTTTTTTGGGGGGGGGGGGTGGACTGTCATTCAAATGAAAAAAGATATATATAAGCCTCAAGCAACTTGGAAGATAGGTGGGGGGCCTATCAGGATAATGGTTACCTTATTGCTCACAGTAACAGGCTTGTTTGCATTTCTGTTAACTTTATTTTTATGGTCAGACACTTATAAATATAAGTGGGTATTTCACTGCTAAGTACAAGTCTTAAGTAATCCAATAGCTAGTCCCCTAATTAAATGCAAAACTCGGGGAGGGGGGGGGACTTTCCAGTAGCAGAACCAGCATCTTTATTTTGCTGGACACTGTCATCACAAATACAGAAACCAGACACACTATCTATTATAGTCCAACAGTTTCCTGCTTTAGCACACAGCAACATGCCTTATACAGCAGCCAACGGGGACCAAAACTGACAGCAAGAGAATTCATGTCTTCCTACAGAACTATGAGGTCCTGTAGTCGTTACTCCTATATAATCACCAACATCACTCCAAAGCCTCGGCGTCCTTCGCAGTTAGCCAGACCCAAATGGAAGGGTGTGCCAATGTCATTTGACCTCCTCTGGTGCCCGTTGGTTTACTTGTAGCAGGATGGGCATGTGCAAAAGTGCCTCTCTTTCCCCTTCAAATTGGTGCCAGCAATTCCGAAAAAATTCCCCAGGTGCTTCAAAAACTGCTGATGGATACTTCCAAGATCCAGAAGAAGAGATAGGGAGGAGGAGGGAACACATAAATGAACTGACCTTATCTTAACGACAGTGAGAAACAGTGTCATTACTTGCTAAACAATTAAGGGAGACTGACTTTCATGTGGATGACAAGGGCCCAAAGTCAATTATGGGTTCAAAAGACAGCAGTGTCTTCATTTTCAGGGGGTTGTCACTTTTCTTCTGCACTCTGATTTGGCCAAAAGCAAAACTAAATTTTTATCTGGGGAAAAAAGGGCGTATCTATACATTATTCATTATTAGTAGTAGTATCACACATTGCGACTGATCAGAGCTTGAAAATTTCCAACCTCCAAAAAAATAGCATAGAGCAACCTAAAGAACGGATTTGCAATGCAAAATTATGTAAGCTAATGATAATTCTGCTGCTGTTCAATGCTGATAACATAACACAGCAATTCTCAGATGTGCCAACAGAAATTAGCACATAGTAAATCATGATGTACACCAAGTGAACAGTAAACAGGCGTCTTTTCAGTTTTTTTTTTTGTAATTTTTGCTTTCCAAATCCAGCAACGCCTTTACCGAGCCAACCCTTGGGCAGTGGAAAATCGCAGAGAGCGGGAACCGCGCTGTGACTAATGTCTCTTCGTCATACGGCTGGGGTTCGGTCTGGTTCCTGCATGCCAGTGGAAAAGCTCCATTACTGTCAAAGATAGCTGGCCTTATGGTGAAGACAGTCTTTTACTCATCCGGTGTTTACGGGGGTCATAGAACTCAACAGCTGAAGTGGACCACATTTTGTCTTCAGTTTGATAGCATCGCGTACCCATGTGTCAGTTACATACAACCATAATGTAGGCTTCAAACAGTTGCTCTAAATCGCAGAAATATGGCAGTGCTATTCCCAAATACTTGTAGCCATCTGTAATGGGGGAGCAGAACAACGTACCTTTGCAAGTCATCGAGATCAACCTACCCTTCCTGTAAGACGCCATCAGAAGTAGCTCAACTCATTCCATTCATACCACTGTAGCGTGAAGCGGAGCCCAAACACTCACACCAGACTTCCTTCCTCAGACCTCCAGACAGTTACAATATGCGCAGAGGGCAGGCCATATCATAGACCTCATTTGGCTGGTTTCCACACGCTCTTGGCTTGTCGACAGCTACTGTAAATTATGAACTCTTTCAACATGCTGCCAAGGCTGCAGCACCACGCTGAGCTTTTATAAAACATTACGGACGTCAAGTATCCCTTGTAAAAACTGGCCACCCATACCGTAATCACTGGATATAGCTTTATAGGCTCCCATCTATCTGTCTCTGGCACGGGCGGCCTGTGGGACACGTGGATCGCACAGGCAGAGGGATGTGCCGATAGCAGGGCCCAAGGCAGATGGCTTATCCCACAGAGGGTTATTAAAGCTCGGTGTGGGTGTAACAACCGCTGCTGATAGTGCAGGCCTGCATCTCCCAAACGGGTATTTGCATTCCAGTAGGATAAGCGCTGAATTATCCCGTCATCCGCCGAGCTTCCGATCCATTTCCATCACACTCGGGATCTCCCTTGACCACCCCCCCCCCCCATCCAAAAGACAATGACCCCAAGAAAAAACTTCACACAAAACAACCGAACGTAACAATTTGCGCAACGACACATTAAGCACAAAGTAGACTATCGTAACTCTTCTTTAACATACAAAGGCCAGTTACAGCATGTTAAGTACCTTTTATTAAACTAATGTGGTGCAAAATGTCAACTAAGAAAAGGCAGGATAATTACCTTTGTAGCAAAGTAGGTGCAGTTCTTATTTCTTCTGGGGAAATTCATGGCATTCCTAGTGAAATCCATACCAAGACAAATAGCACACAACATGAAATCTTACCCGCTCTTCCCTTACTACAATAAGCAAAGTTCTCTAAAATTTCTTTGAAGCCAATTTGGTGAAAGACCAGCCATCTGCTTCGGATCGTCGTGTTTCATCCATCTATTTTACGACTTTTTGCCGACACCACAGACCAAGCCCCCGTTATCACTTTAACAGCTGAGGCACGGAAATCACTCAATGGAGATCTGAGAGAGAAGCTTCTGAGAAGCACAGTCTGTGCACGGCGTGAGAATGCTTTATTCCAGGTGTCAGTGAGGATAAAACGGCCAACAATATTAACGGAGCTGTATGGTGCTACCTTAGCTAGGTACAGGCGCTCGAATTCCTCTCCAGAACATTCACCGTTGAGCATTCCCACAAAACACTGTTAGGAATCATGTCCTAACACACGAGATACGTGTGTGTGTGTGTGTGTGTGTGTGTGTGTGTGTGTGTGTGTGTGTGTGTGTGTTTGGACCATTTGGACAGAAGCGTAATAAAAAATGAATGACAGTTTTCTGAAGCTAGCAACAAGTTGTGTTTGTGGAGTTTTCATGTTTTCCTTGAGTCACCTGGACTTACACCCACAATCCAAAGAAACGCAGTTAGACTAATTGGCGTTTCCATATTTCCTGTGGCTGTGATAGACTGCCAACCTGAGCAGGGTGTAGCCCAGCCCTGCGGCATCTAATGCCGGGTAAAGTTTCCAGGCTCCTCCTCACCTGGCCAGGAAATGCAGCTGGAACACTGATAATACCTGGGGAGGAAATCATAAAGTATCCACTAAACTCGAGAACGACAGAGAAATAAGACACTCTAGACTCAGGACGAACAGTCGAGACACCATAAGTCACCGAAGTCCCGTTACGATTGAATGGCTGTGCAGGTATGTGCCATAGACCCATGACCATTTCCTGTAAAACACCTCCTGCGCCGTAAATCAGGACAATAAACAGCTGATCATCCCCCCTGTGAATCTGCACGATTCTGCTACAAGGGCTCAGTGCTCCAGTGAGTACCGAGGCTTATGCCCGGACGCACCTCGTGTCACGCGTCTGCCCGAACGCCGCGTAACAAACATAGACCTTCTGTTGACGCCCTGAAGGAGAAAGCTTGGTTTTTAAGCCCCTTAATCTCACACTTTCCTTGTGCCCCACTTCTGCACGTTGCCGAAGCTAACTAAGCACAGATTGCACGCTTCCTGACGAAATCACTGCAGAAACCCACTGGATGAGATCCCTGCCCGGGCTGTGGGAAATTTGTTTTGATGATATAACAACTCAGTGTAGCAGAGATATCAATTTGCAGTCGTTCCCAAAACAGGTTTAGTTTTTGGACGGAATGAAGACTCAGTGGGTAGCACTGCACCCAGAATCAGGGCTGGGGGGTTCAATTCCTGCCCCAAATCGCATGTGTGGGAAAATTTCCCTGTGAATTATCTGCGTGTGTTTTCTCTGACGTCCGCAGTTCATATATGCGGGCAGCTGAATTACCGTTCCTAAAGCAGCCATAGTGAGCAAGCAAATACCTTGCATCGGATTCACACCCAGTCTAGAATATCCCTGTCTTGCACCCTGGGCTTTGTGCATTATGGATAAAATTGATAGATGGTTAATGGTTTATACAGGGGTTATATCATCACCCCATCAATGGTTTATATCATGGTCCCCCCCTCCCCCCAGTCCAAAAACATGCTGAGGCTGCTTAGAGTTACCAGGTAACCTGTAGGTGTGTGTGTGTGAGTGTGCCCTGTGATGGGTTGGCACCCCATCCTGGGTTGTTCCCTGCCTTGCGCCCACTGCGCCCACTGCCTCTGGGATTGGCTCCGGACCCCCAGAGCGGTTGCAGAAAATGGATGAACAGATTATACAGGAAATACAAACCTGGTAAAATGGATGCAGTTTGCAATAACATTACGACCAGTGGGGTTTTGCTCCTTGAACGGATCAGTCAGCTAAAGGCAAACGCTAGCTATTCTGCTAACGCCTGGTGGGAGTCCACAGGAGGCCAGAGAGGACTTACCTGCAGACCAGGGTGGCGATGATGACACACCAGGCTGTGCAGCAGCAGTCGGCGTTGGGCTGGTCCTCATTTTTCTGGCGCCGGCAGCAGAGCCAGAAGGAGTAGAACAGCAGGAAGAGGAGGTCGAGGGCCAGGCAAGCCAGCGCCACGCCGCCCAGCAGCAGGAGGGACTGGGAGACAGGAAATGACATCACATCACAATGGAACCCCAACGACTTCCGTAAGCAGGTTACACAACAGAGCAGAACAAGGGTTGAGTGCAACCACCAGAGCCCCAAGGGGGTGCATGGATTCATAGCACTTTTCCTAAAAACAATTACTACAAAAAATGTTTTAACTAGTGGTAAAGGGAAATAGCAACAGATACCAAGACATATTCACTGTCGCTAGTCATTGCCTCGTTTAAATATATGGTTCGCCCAGGTTGACCACAGTACTTTGTGCGGTACTGCACATTCACTTTAACAGCAGTTTAGTTTTACTATCCCATTAAACCATGTTTCCAACCATGTTTCACATCTATAATTAGTTGAAAGGAGTTTTTGTAACTTAACTGCAGTGGCATGGCACATTTTAGGACCCCCTCAGTACGCCCACTGCTCACATTTAGCAGCATATCTGTGCTACAAACAGGCCCGATTGCCAGGTCTGAGCGGTGCTCGTAGTTCAACCTTGCTGTTCAAGCGTGTCATTGTAGATGTGACCAAACAATAAGGTTAAGATGGCACGTGTGTTTGTTCGGACCTCCCCCTTAATGCGGAGAAGGCATGTTAAGTGACTGTCATTGGCTGATAATTAAAATCGAATTTAAAAACAACAAAAAAACATCAACATAAACACCCTTCGATCACAAGGACCAATGATTAAACCTTCAGAATATCCAATTAATTCGGCAATTGAGGTGATTTTCATCAAGGTGCGTGTTTCCATCATGTCATTTACATGTATCATGTACTTTATTCACCAGATATTTCTGTCCAGGGAGATCTAAAATGAGACACATAGCACATTACAAACATCATATGCCAGGGAGATTACGCTAAGGACCATTAAACCAAGACTCTAGGCCCACATAGAAAGGGAATTACCTGGCGTACAAGCAGAATCCAAGACCAAAGAATCCCAGCAAACAATGGATAATTGGACACCAGGAAGTCAACATGTGGTATAAGGACTGCAACAAAGCCTTTCTTTGTGTTGACCATGTCAATCTATGGAGGGCTCTCAGGAAGACGAGCAAACTGAAGCATCTTACTGTCCTAATGAGCGTCTCTCCATGGCGTCTTGCCCAGTGTACCGAGTAGGTCCAACTGAATGATGAGGGTCTGCAGACCATCACCACACCTACTCACTTTGTACACAGAATGTAACAGACAGCATCAATAGCCTCTGATGTGCTGGAGGTCGCCCATGTCTTAAAAACGGCCCACCGTTTCATTCCCCTTAGACCGTTTTAGTCAGGAAGCAAAGGCTACCATGCAGCAGTATGATTGTCCTCAGCAAAACATCTTCAACGTCCTTTTTTGGAGGGGAAGTAATTGTTAACAGATTCACTTAGCAAATTCTGATGCCACAAGCTTTCATTGAGCAGCATATTAATGCAATACAAAACACCCAACTGCGGGTTAAATGGTTACACACACACACACACACACACACACACACAGTTATGCTAAAAGCATCTTGTTGTCATACCACTGGAAAAGATACATAATAAAAACTGGGTCAATGAGATGTACTAGATATTCTGAATCAGATGCGCACTATACTGCCAGAACTATTGGGATATCTGCCTTTGCACAAACTTTAATAACATCCCTTTCACATAGGCTTTAATATGGGGTTGGCCCACCTTTTGCAGCTTCAAATCTTCTGGGAAGGCTGTCCACAAGGTTTAGGAGTGTGTTTATGGGAATTTTTCACCATTCTTCCAGTAGAGCATTTGTGAGGTCAGGCACTGATGTTGGATGAGAAGGCCTGGCTCACAGTCTCCACTCTAATTCATCCCAAAGGTGTTCTATCGGGTTGAGGTCAGGGCTCTGTGCAGGCCAATCAAGTTCCTCCACACCAGACTCACTCATCCATGTCCTTATAGACCTTGCTTTGTGCACCGGTGCGTAGTCATGTTGGAACAGGAAGGGGCCGTCACCAAACTGTCCCCACAAAGCTGGGAGCATGAAATTGTTCAAAATGGCTTCGAATGCTGCAGCAACCCCAACACCATAATCCCCCCTCCACCAAACTTTACACTTGGCACAATGTAGTCAGGCAAGTCTACGCAACCACCAAACCCAGACTCGTCCATCGGATTGCCAAACAGAGAAGCGTGATTCGTCACTGCAGAGAACACATCTCCACTGCTCTAGAGTCCAGTGGCTTTACACCAGTGCATCCGACACTTTGCATTGCACTTGGTGATGTAAGGCTTAGATGCAGCTGCTCGGCCATGGAAACTCATTCCATGAAGTTCTCTCCGCACTGTTCTTGACATAATCTGAAGGCCACATGAAGTTTGGAGTTCTGTAGCTATCGACTCTGCAGACAGCTGGCGACTTCTGTGTGCCTCAGCATGCGTTGTCCCCGATCTGTGATTTTACATGGCCTACTACTTTGTAGCCGAGTTGCCGTTCTTCCCAATTGCGTCCACTTTGTTGTAATACCACTAACAGTTGACCATGGAATATGTAGTAGTGAGGAAATTTCACGAATGGACTTATTGCACAGGTGGTATCCTATTCACCGAACTCCTGAGAGTGACCCATTCTTTCGCAAATGTTTGTGGAAGCAGTCTGCATGCCTAGGTGCTAGATTTTATACACTTGTGGCTATGGAAGTGATTGGAACACCTGGATTCAATGATTTAGAGGGGTGTCCCAATACTTTAGGCAATACAGTGCAAGTGGAAATTGGATAACATTAACAAAATCCTTAAAATGGTTTCCAAATTGTTAACCATTCAAATAAATCATTCAAGAAACAGTTCCTCAGTGTTCCACCATCTGCAATATATACTGTTCCAACAAAAACTCTTTTTGAAAAGTCGACTACATAGAACTATTATGGCAACAGTCTTGGATAAGGTATACCTAGAGAGTCTCATGACACTGACAGCCAGGATGCTTCTGCCCTATTGCCAGCCTGGGGCAGTATATGGTTCTCCATATAACATTAAAATGCACAGCACGTCTAGGGAAGACTGCTCTGGGCTGGATGGACAGCAGAGCCACGCGTCAGAGGGACGACACAGTTGGATCAGGGGGCTTTATGTGGCCTTTAAAGGCTGGAGCGGAACAAACACGCAAAACAGACGATTTAACTTGAGCCCAAGGCAAACACGCAAGCAAAGAAAATAACCGAGTCGCAGAAAGGATTGCCACGGGATACAGGTTCAGACAAGGGGGTTGGACGCATGTTCTTGGGCCGAGAGACAAAATGATACCCAATAAGGAACGTGTAATAAGGTCCAGCTGAGAGAACAAGCAGGTCACCTGACCCAGCCCCAACCTGAGACGTCCAAGCGGCCCGTTTTACCGTTTGTTCCTTTGACCATTCTCAGGCACATTAATTCACCTCTAAAACCACCTCCTTTCAACTGACACAATGTGATGGTCAAGGCCGGATTAAGTTCTCTGGGAGCCCTAGGCTAACATTTGCCGAGGCCCCGGGCTATAGCCTGGGCTAGCCTAGACATCCAGCCCTAGTGAGAGATCAACAACAACAACACAGCAGTTTGAACCACACAACTATGTTTTCTGGATGATCCTGTACATTAACAACTACAATTAGAGCCTTTGCTTTTTGCTAATAAGCCAGACAAAATATACTACTTTGTTTGCTAGTCATTAAGGGAACGACCCAATACTGACGAATTCTGTATCCAATCTTACCCCCAACCCTGTGCCAGACGTGCGGAAAAATTGCTAGGATACAAGGAACAAAAATGAAACGCGGGATGGCACAATTCCCGCTTGCTGATGCTGCTCAGCCTCCAGCTAATTTTAGAAGGCAGACTGCAGTCTGTGTTAAAAACTAATGAACAACAAAATCTCCTCCAACCAAAGATGCAAAAGTGAGGCGGATGGGAATTCGCTCGGGGACATCCATGATAACCTTTAACAAACCACACTCTACTTCATTTATAAGCTCTGGAGATGAGCTAATATACCATAGCAAAGACTACAGAAGAAATCCTTCACAATCCCACTGCATCTAATCACGAACCCCACAGACTGCCATACTGTTTGACTACAGGGAAAAGACCACATCGCAGCTTACATTGCTTTCATTTATGAAGAGGTGGCTAAATAGGTCTTTAATAAGAACTAAGGTGTAATTCCAGCACTACATGTCAAAACTTAAAAACTGTTGAATCTCAAAATTCCTACGATGGTTTTGGTAGCACTTGATCAATGTGCCCGTTAGGGCCGGTCAGTCCTATAGGCGACATAGGGCACCAGCTTGTGAGGGGCGTTGACTTTCCAGCCAATTTCACTTTGCCTCAGACAGCTGGGGGGGGGGGACTTTAGACGGTGAGGCTCACCGAAGGCGCAACGACGACTACGGTCGGTAGTGATGGCTGCCCACATCTTTGAACCCCCATGGTTGTAGACTTCCGCTGCCCCACTTGACACTAGCTAATAAATAAGCGTTACCAGAGTTAGAACGGCCAGCTTGAGTATCAAACTATTAGGGACGTACCTGGTCTTTCAGCACATTTGGAAACGAACTACAAATGTTGGGTGTCTCCACCTGGATTTACGGTAACTAAGGAGGTGATGTCTCTCTGTAGATAGAGCAGAAACCAGAGCAGAAACCAGAAAATAAACAGTTACAAAGGGCTCATCTGGTGAAGGTGACTTCCAGCCCCAGTGTCTAGTGACAGCGAGGGATCGGCATTTCCTTCACCAGAGCCAAACCGTCCCGGACTGGAAAGTGACGAGGCCGTGGAGGTGAGGTGGAATGGGAACTAATCCCAAAAACCCACAAAGCAGTTAAGAGCTAACAGAAAAGTTTCAATCTGCTTGGAAAAGGATTCTACCTCTAAAGTGGCATCGTTTGAATTTATAATTATCATAATACAGGAAAGTGATTTGTTCAACGATGCACCTGTACTGGGCTTAGGATAATACAGGAAGGTCTCAAGTACAAGAAAAATGATTCACTGCTGTTGTTTTAATAACCTCATTTCCAAAAGCAACACCGCCTCCACCTGATGTGCCCTTCCGGCGACTCTTTCCTTCACATGTAGCTGAACATCGCTGAAAAATAAGCCCATTAAGCTGCCACTGCTTCAGGATGGTCCCATGAGAGCCCTTCTCCCAAACTCCAAAGGGAAATTGCTACCACCTCAACACGACGAGCAAAAATAGCCGTTCAGAAAACAAATTAGGTTTCCGATTGTGTTCCAACACGGATTATAGGTGATGGATATTTTGACACCTTAAACCCCTTGTTCTGGTCAGCTGCTGAGGAAGCACTTTGGTCCAGGGTGGACGACACTGGGACAGAGAAAACAGATGGTTCCAGCTGGCATCAGCCATCGAGAAATTAACCACACGCAAATGAATCTCTCACCTGTGTCTCTGCAGAGATCTTGTTTCCATTTGCATCATGTCTATCAAGTGGTTAGCCTGCAAACCTATGCATGCTCGAGATCAAACAGCCACACCCTGAGGGCTGTTTCTGCCCTCTACCTAACCTTCGGACCACCCTCCTTGTTTTTAGAAGACACCGGAAGCCCAGGGAGGAAGAACTGTAGATATTTTGTGCGACTGAGCAAAAGATTCCCTGAAGGAAATGGAGGCAACATCAGCTTTAGGTGTGTGTGTGTGTGTGTGTGTGTGTGTGTGTGTGTGTGTGTGTGTGTGTGTGTGTGTTTGTGTGTGTGGAGGTTACGTTCACATACATACAGATCTTAATCCACAGTTGGAGGATGGGGCTGCTTGAGAGCTCCATTGTTAAACAGGAAAGGGATAGGCCCAGATGTGAAAATGTAGCATAATGGCTGGGTATTATCTTAATGGACTTTATCCCTCCGTTGAGAACACAGCGGGACCTATGTGGGCATGAGATGCTGTGGTCCTACAGTAGTGTTTCCCAATCTGGTTCTTGAGGATCTGCAGACAGTCCAGGTTTTTGCTCCCTCCCATCTCCCCACTGGCACTGTATGGGACAGAGCTAGGAGGAAGCAAAAATGTGAACTGTCTGCAGGTCCCTAAGGACCGGACTGGGAAACGCTGCCTTAGGGAAAGGATGACTTAACATCATCTCAAGAACCTTATCACAGTTTGCTGTGAACCAAAGGCTTCCAGTCTTATCCTAGAAGCAGTTCTTGGGCTCTCTCATGAAGCAAATCATTATCATTCCAAACTAAACCTAAGAAACTGCAACCAACTACTGAAATTAAGAAGAAAGTCAGAAGGAAAAGGGCTCTGGTTCCACAAATGGAAAATAACTAAAGGATGTTGTAATAAATCAGGAATATTTAAGTCTACAGTTACAAAAAAAAAATGTTAGACTCTCTAAGAGGAATGTCGAAAGGAAGCTTGCATTAAAGGCTAAAGATAAAATATTGGAAGAAACTTTTTAACTCCAAAACAGCTCTAAAAGCTAGTCACTAATCTGCAGGATAGTAAGAGTCTTATAACTGAAAATGAAACTGATATAGCTAATGGAGTTTAATGATGTTTTGCACAGGTTCACTGTAGAGGACATGAGCAACATACGCTCTCTTATTACTAATCCAGCGCCGTCTATGACTAATATAACTAAAGCTAAGGTGCTACTAAAGCTAATTGGCCTAGCCAAGACAATAAATAAATAAATAAATAAATAAATTGCAGGACTCTGATCTTATCTATAGTTTTAAAAGAGATGAGGGACATTATTTGCTGAGCTTCAATTTCAAAAATCTCTATCTGCTGGTGTGGTACCTTCTGATTGGAAGTATGCTAATATAACACCCATATTCAAAAAAAGGGGATAGAAGTAATTCAGTAAACTATAGGCCAATCAGTTTAACTTGCATAACTAGAAAATAATGGAAGCTATAATCCAAGTGAATATGGTAGATTACATTCTGAGGGATAGCCAACATGGATTTAGGAGCGGTAGATCCTGTTTAACGAATCTACTTGAGTTCTTTGAGGAAGCTACAAGAGAAATTGATTTCAAAAAGGCCTACGACGTGATCTACTTAGATTTCCAGAAGGCCTCTAATGTTATCCCCCATAAACAGCTCTGGAACTGTAGCAGCTTGGATCAAATACTGGTTAACAGACAGGAAGCAGCGGGTAGTTATTAGAGGCACAATGTTACAGTGGGGTACCGTGGGGTTCAATTTTAAGGTCACTGTTATTCCTAATCTACATTACTTTTATATATTGGTGTAAATATCGTTAAACTGGTTAAATATTCAGACGACACCAGGTGGGTGGTGTAGCAGATACTGATCTAGCAGCAGAGAGGCTACAACGGGATCTGGATTTAATTAGCGACTGGGCTGATACCTGGCAGATAAAATTTAACACAGATAAATGTAAGGTAATCCATGCAAGGAGCAGAAATATAAAATTACAACTATTTTATGGGCTCCACTGAAATAAAGGTAGCTGAATACGAGAAAGATCTCTGTGTGTATGTTGATGCTTCCAAGTTCCACTCTCACCAGTGTGGGGAAGCAATAAAAAATGCCAATAGGATGTTGGGTTAAACTCCACACACCTAGAGATGCAAGTCAAGAAAAGTGATTCTATGATTATATAATTCCTTGTAAGACCCCACCTAGAATATTGTGTGCAGGTTTGGTCACCATACCTAAAGAAGGACATTGCTGCCTTAGAAAAGGTGCAACATAGGGCTACGAGAATGATTCGTGGTCTAAGAGGAATGTCTTATGAGGAGAGGTTAGCTGAGCTGAATCTGTTTAGCCTCAAGCAGAGGAGACTAAGGGGGGACATGATCCAGGTATATAAGATTCTAACAGGTCTGGATGCTGCTCAGCCAAATGGCTACTGCAGTATTAGTTCAATTACAAGATCTCGTGGAAATAGGTGGAAATTAACGGGAGAACATTTCAAACTGGATTTAAGGAAGCACTTCTTTACGCAGCGTGTAGTCAGAGTATGGAATAGTCTTCCTGTTAGTGTAGTGTAAGCTAAAACCCTGGGTTCCTTTAAATCAGAGCTAGATAAGACTTTAGCAATTCTGAGCTATTAGTTAAATTCTCCTCAAACAAGCTTGATGAGCCGAATGGCCTCCTCTCGTTTGTAAATTTATGTCCTTATCTGCAATTCAATGGAAAAATCAAATCAGTCAAATCTTCTTTGGCCCCGGAAGCCTCCAGACAGACTGACACAGTATAATGATACCCAAGAATGACGGCTCGTAAATAGATAAAGATTAAGCTTCAGTATATTAGGCTTCTGCAAGGCACAATTCCTGACCATTGAAAACATTGGCAAATGACACCATGTTTCAGTATGTCATTTCCCATAATGCAGAGTGGAGACACTTTTAGAAACAGACACAGGTCACAAATTAAAGGTTAATGACAGAGGTGCCTTAAAGCCAAAAACAACTAATTTTAGCATGACAAACATCTGATAAACAGCTATCAGGAGTCAGAATTTTTGTTTTTGGTGTGTAACATGAAAAGGGAGTCGGCTCTGGCCAGGTTGGACTTCTGAGACACAGGACACAGAACGGGGTTCTTTTCTGCTGGGAGCAAAAGGAGGTTCAACAAACCATCCATCAATAAATTCAACTTTAATTACACTTACCCTAAAAATAAACCAATGTGCAAAGGTGCCATTTTGAAGTGTACTGGAATCTAGTTCTCGGTTTCAGTGCTTGTCAAACACTATTTGTAATCATTTTGGCAAAGTCACTTCTCCAGCATTCCGCTTCCAACCAGAAGATGAGAATAAAGAAAGAAAGAAAGAAAAAAAAAATGTCAATATGGCGTTTATCATCCCAGGCACTTAGCAGTAATGAAAGATGTTTTATTTCTCTCTGTTTCTTCCTTTTTCAGTAAATGCTCTGCATGAAAAGACACGAGGGGTCTATATTATGCAAGGAGAGGGTCTGAAATGTCCAGAAGGCCCGTGTAGCCTAACAGCAGTGGGCAAGGACAGACACCACGGCACCGGCCGGTTAACACTCCCCTCTGGGGGGGGGGGGGGGGGGGGGGCAGATGGTGTACGAGTGGAGATGGCATGAGAATAGTGCAGCACTGTCAAAACGTCAAGCCCCTCGCTGGAGCGCTTCCAGACGGAATTTCTAACTGCATCCAGCTGCTTTGTTCTGCGGAAGGACCAGGCGCTTGCGAAAGCTGCCTCCCCCTGGCCGCACCCACACCCACAGCCCAAAGCGTCCGAATTAGCCTAATCTCGGCCACTCCAAAAGTAGCGGCCGCCCCCGTCACACAAAGTAGGTCCCTGGGTGGCATTTTGTGACCCCCTGCTCTGTCAACGCCTTCGGGGTGTCATTTCCAATTAAAACCTTAAAGCTAAGCTCCTGCAAGGGCCTGCAGTTGCATTAGAGCCCCCTTCCCTAATGTAAAAAATGTGTGTGTGTGTGTGTGTGTGTGGGGGGGGGGCAGAAATGTGGAAGAAACAGCCTCCAGAGGGGCAATCCTGTTTCTCACAGGCGATCAGAAGAGCAGGATAATAAAGACAAAAGGACAATCTTTGGATACATAAGGGACGCTACTCAATGCAAATAAGCCGGCATGTAGAAAGGTTAAAGCCTAAAGGCTGCAGGGCAGCCCCAGGAGCTGGGGGGGGGGGGGGGGGGCGCCCTGATATTTGTT